>OZ014532.1:32322201-32922201 GCA_963966105.1 Volucella zonaria | reverse complement strand
TCCATTTATTGAAGTCTATCTTTTGGGCCGGAAGAAGCCCAGGCAGGGATTTAAAAACAAAGGCTCGGGTATGTCCTTCATACCCTGAATGTAACGATCTGAAAGATAAGTCAACGTAGTTGTGACATGCTCCACTGCTGACCTTCTCCAGCCCCGATACTTCAATAAATGTCCCTTTGTTTTGAAGGTTAAGCAGCTGAACTGCTGCTCCTGTAATAAAAGTTGCTTCCGAACCTGGGTCAACTAATGCTCGTAGATTGATAAAACTTCCCGAAGCTCCTTTACCTTCACTATTGCGGTTGCCAGAAAAACCTGTGGATTGGTGTTGTGTTGTGTATAAAAATTGTTGAGCGCTGAGCTTGTTGAAGGTTGTTGTCGAATAACAGGGTGATACGGAGGGGCATTATGGTTTATTATTGAGTTTTGATAGGAGTTTGTGTATGTGTTGGGTTGCGTGGAAGACTGATGGGATTGTGTGTTTGTGTGGGGTGGTTGAGAGTGTGTATGTGGGTTGTGTGGGGTGCTGTTATGGGGCGTGTAAGTGGACTGTATGTGATTGTGTTGTGTTGAATGTGCAGTCATATTGGTGGATGGTGAGTTCTGAGGGTGACCTTTGTGTAGCAACGAGTGGTGTCTTTGATTACAGAAGTAGCAGCAAACTCGACTTGGGCATTGTTGTGTCTGATGGCTATATGCTAAACAGTTTTCGCATATACCTAATCTCCTAACAGCATTTGCACGGTCCCTTACTTCAAAGGTCAAAAAACGATTACAGTTTCGCAGTGAGTGTTGCCCCTTATTGAACGCGTTTTTTACCTGTCGAGTTTATTGCACCTTTGGAACGGGTATCTGCTTCTGCTGGTCAACAGCCTCCAGAGTTCTAAACCTAGCTTCCAAGAAGACAGCGAACTCATCAAACGCTGGGAGCTCTTTTATCGATCCTAATTTTTCCTCCCATAATTGCTGAGTAATAGCTGGAAGTTTTTTCAGCATGACATAAATCACAACTACATCACAATGTTCGATGTTCACTCCTAAATTTGTCAGCGCACGGAGGCACTCGGAGGAGACGTCCAGCAGGTTTTTCAGATTAGCGGACTTTTCAACACTGACGATAGGTTGTCCAAAGAACAGCTTCAGTTGCGTGTTAACCAAAACACGTTTGTGGTCATACCTACTGTTGAGCATTACCCATGCATTTTCATGGTTCCCATTATACAAGCTTAGATGAGCGGCTTTTAACTCAGCTTCTCCTGATATGCTTGATTTTAAATAATGCAGCTTTTCTATTTCAGATAGTGTACGGTCGCTATGGAAAAGAGAATGGAAAATATCGTGAAATGATTGCCAGTTTTCGTAACTACCGGAAAAAGAGGGTAAATTAATTTTGGAAAGTCGAAGCTCATATTTTTTGACTGCAGAAGATCCTTTCCCCGAGCTATTAGAAGGAGCAGAAAAACCGGGAACCTTATCAAGGGCGTCTAAAACAGACGATCGGTATATCAAATACAATTCCTTGATTTGGTCAAAAACACCTTAAATTTTTTCAATTTCAGCGTCGGTGGTTGCATTTGTGATACCATTTATGTTAGCCTTGCTGCTCGCTTTGAAGTTGGATTCAAGAATGGAAAGTCGACCTTCAAGGTAATGGCCATTGCCCTTGACCTCTTTGTTCGCTTTCATGAAATGGGCTTCATCTTTGGTAATTTGCCCCAACAAATTCTTTAAAACCTTGTAGCTCATCTTAATTTTTAATATTTTAGGAATAGCCAACTACTCTACTCACTCACCTAGATTATGAGTTACAATTAATTATATATATATAATTGTATTTTCGCTGCGCGGGAAATTTCCTATTAGCAATGTCTTTATTTTTAATAAATTTTTATTTTTCTTTTCATTTTAATTTTAATTGTTTTTTATTTTAGCATAATCCGGCTCGAAGGATCAATGTTCTTTTCGTATTTATACACACTCTATTCCAAATTGAAAAAAGGGGGTAAAGAAAAAAATGTCTTTTCACTTTCGTTATAAAAATGTATATATTCAGTTTTGCGCCAAAAAAACTCTTGTGTCAAGTGACATTAAATTACAAAAACAACATAAAATTATCTTACATTAATTGTTGGAACATTGTTAGGAATATTATAGACAATATCTATATACATTTTCATAAAATTAAATTGGATAAAATTTTAACGCTCAACAGACGGAGAGTTTTTTTCTTCACTCGTAATGATTCAGGTTGTGGATTTTAACGGTTGTTTTGTGCTTGAAAGCTCTACAACAGCCAAATCTATATGTCAGTGTTATGCCTTCACACGCAGATTTTTCTGACTGAGTTCCAATTACACAAATGAAAACTTGCCGTGGTTAGGACTGAACCTTGACCCTCCGAGTGAGAAGCGATTGCTAGTACCACTACACCACGGCCACCCCTGGTCCTATCTTGCGAAAAAATTGCCTAATGAGCGAAGAATTTGCGAATCACTTCTGGAAACGATAAGTCAGGGAATACCTTCCTGACCTAACGCCTCGAACCAAATGGTATTCACTAACGAAGAGCATACAAGAAAGAGACATCGTCCACGGAATTGCTTGCCGAAAGGAACTATTCTCAAAACCTCTGCGGGTAAGGACGGGAACAGTAGAAGCGCAGTGGTAAGAACAGCAATGGAGGTCTATACCAGGCCTGCATCTAGGTTTGATGTGCTAGATTTTGGACGGTTTGGTTTGAGTGGGAATCCGATTCAAGAAACCGTCTTGCCAGAGGAGAGTGTTGCCAAACTTGATAGCACTTAATTTTCTCGACCTCATACATTGGCAGCAGCGCCATGTTCCAAGACGAAAAATCTCCGCTATATTTAATTTTACTTTTTTGTTTAATATCTCTTCAAAACTAACTGCGAACCAGCGTGGGGGCGCCTAGATTAAAAGGTAAAAAGAATCTGAAATTGTTAAGGCTAAGTACTCAAATACACGAAAATGGTACCACGGCACCGTGCCGTGTCCTTTCATAAAACCGAATACACGCATACAAGTATTCATATAAATACGCACTTTTCCCGCAATCAAATAAAAATAATTAATAATGATAAAAAACGGGAAAAAAATATAAAATAACGAAAACACTAAACTTACAGATCACAACACATAATAGCGAAAATGATTTACCCGAATTTAAACTATCAACTTAACCAAATTCAAAACTAAAACTTAAATTTTACAATTTGGGGCACCGATCAACGATTTCATTTCCCGGCACTACACAAAAAAAAAAACAGGCCAAATTAATCCCTTTTAGCCCATCTCCCAACAAGGAGGGAACAAGTATGCAATTCCTACGCTTTACGCAATTACACCAAGGCCACTATATACCACTTACTGGCTGTGTGCCTATTCTCTTGTTCTGTCTCGCCAACGAATATTTTTCACAGTAGTCATGATGATGAAGATGAAAAAGTAATACCCGATGGCAGATATGGCAATGAGGTGCCACTTAATTGCGAACTTGCGAAGCATAGAAAATAAGTATTAATAAATAAAATGTAAACAAAGTCGAAAGACATATATATAAGAGTTTAGAGTAGCTTAGAGTGCCTGTGTGGGGCCAGTAAGTTAGTATAAGTTTGTTAAGTAATTTTAAGCTAGCATTTAAGCATTTTTTGTTAGTATGTAAGAGTTAATGATTTAGAAAATAAAATGCATTTAAAACTAAACTAAAACTTGATTTATAGCCGGGGAGCATGTTGCAGCAGCAGTCATGAATAAAACTTAAATATATATTTAACGTCAATTGCTTAAATCCTCAATTCAATTCGAATTTCTTATAAGTTTCAATTAAGTATCATTTAAAGATCAACAACTTAAGTCGTTTTTTTTGTATAATAATTTAATGTCATTTTGAATTAACACACTGGTTTTTGGCGCAATAAAAACGTTCGCGTACCCTACTAGAAGCGTTGTTTTCTGACATCTCCATACGAAGGATGCTATCATAATCGATGTTCCAGAGGTCAACTACCAGAATTAAACACCGCGCTGCTTTAGCAGTTATTTGCGTTCTCCGTGCACCTTCCTTGATGTCGTAAATTACCTCAACGTCTTTTAGATAGTTTTTCACCATTCTCAAGAGGTACTCTGATATATTGAAATTATGTTCGAGTGCGTGTACTATGTCCGTCTATCGCACTAGGACCCTGAAGCCTGGTCTCCAGGGATCGCTGCTCACATATAGGCGAAGGGCTTCCCAGTTATTCCTTTTCCGTTTTTTATTGCTTTCTTGAGCTCAATCCTTGCACTACTGAAATCCGTTACTACATTCGCAGTGAGTTCCTCATTTCTTCTTCTCCCCCTGATGACTCTGTTTCAAAGATGTAAGCATTTTCTGCCGATAGCAATGATCTCGTCTGTCCACCAGTACACCGGCTTTCTATTTTTGTTCCCATAGCTCACGCGTGATATCGAGGCGTCGCATGTTCTGCGTATAAACTGCATCGCGTCTCTTGTCCTTGTTTCACAGCTGCACGCCGTTTTTGTAGCGGTAGTTACAGTCACCTTGAGAGTAGATCCGAGCAGCTCTTTGTTGAGCCTATTAACATTTCATCGCGTTTTTCGGCTTTGATTCGGATTAATGGCGCGTCCTTAACTGCATACTCCGTAAGCGATATATTGATGATCGCTACCATGATGTCTTCAATAACTTTTCAATTTTTGATCTCGGCTGATGTTTGTTCTGAGGCAAAGGTTATATCCGGGATTGCCTCTTCCTATCCAGGTCTCCTGAATGTGGACGTGTTGCCTGTATTGACTACATTAATCCCTCTTCTTGCCTCCATTTCGGGTATGAATTTTCCACATGAATTTATATTTGGTACACCGAATTCCAGTGCTCTAGCATTGAAGTCTCTGGCATTCAAGATTTCGCCCTTTATCTCTTGATTTTATAATCCATCCATTTTTTTTCGGAACTAACTTATGCCTTCGTTTGGGGTGGAATAACACCTTATTATTGTAAGTTCTGCCCATTTTATACAGGCGAAGCTTTTTTAACTGCCTTGGCTTTTAACAATAATTGTACTCGAGTTTGGGATTCTGACAGCGGCGGTTCCCACTGAGTTCGTGATCTAGTTTGGTCTTTCCTTATACTTTCCTGTTCGCTGATGATAACTATGTCTGTTTTGAGCTCAATTATGAGTTTGGTAAAGAGGTCACCAACCATTAGGCTACTCTGAAGGTTTTCTTCTGCTCATTTGAAGTATTATTTCTTTGCGGTTTCAAGTGCCTCACTAAACACCTGACATTTACCTGTCCCTGGCACAAGATCCAGGACCCAGTAATGTGTTATCTTTCCCCAATTGATTAAAGCCCTGGACAACCCGGAACAGTTTATTGAATGCTTAGTACAAACATATAACTTAAGAACTAAACGTGAAACTAACATTAATATGACATAAGAACTACGATAAAGGCAAAGTGCCAAGGAGCTTGGGAGAGAGAATTTTGAAGACTGATTTTGCTGATATTGAAGTCGAACCCATTAACCATGTTGTGTAGACCTAAGTTTGCGTGGATTGGTATTAATGGTTATCATCTCGAGCAGGGTAGGGCAATCAATACAACCAGTGAGTAGTTGATGAACAATTAGTACGAGTACATCAGCAACCTCTCGAGCTTTTTGAGGGACTGAAGATTAAATAGTATTAAGTGATCGCTGCACGGAATCAAGTTATAGGTATCTGTCCAAGGTAGATCCAGCCAAGTAAGGTAACGGGGGGTATTAATTAATTGTCGGTGAAATAGGACCTTGTTGGTACACGTTAACGTGTATAAGTCATAGGGTGTTATTTGCTAGCATTAAGCTTCAAAAATGGCAACATTAAATGCTGGATCTCACCCATGGAGCGAAATAACCACTGAGCCCAAGCATCTTTCTCTTTCTCTCTATCCGATTTTACAGAAAACATAATATGTGTTGCGGCATTTTAAGTGTAGTAATACCCTCTTGATTATTAACGTCTTAAACAAAAAAAAAAAAAAAAAAAAAAAAAAAATAATAATAATAATAATTTTTTTTTTATGGACGTTGGGACAAGGAGAACACCAACGTACAAGGTCTAGCGACCAAACAATAACCTTAACATGGAAACTCTTCAGCAGGGGCTTAACACCGCAATCACGAAATATACCTCGATAGACCCAACCTTAAGACCAAAACTTCCTAAGCAGCAGCAAAACCACGAGCTGAAAAACGAAGTTGACCAAATGAATAGACTGATCCTACCAAACTACACTGACGACACCACCACCTACAAGCAGCTGGACCTTATCATTTACTACAGTACTTACGCTGTTACAACAGCAACTGGGAGAAAAATTGTAGAGGAGCGGAATACCAACCCTCCCTCTACATGACAACCTAGGGATCCACCGTGGTTGAGGTACACCGTGGTACACTTACGGCTTATATAACCAGGCCAAATACTAAGTTTAAAAAAAAGTACAAAGGATTAGCTGGATATATATTAGACATCCGACATATAATGATATTAAGCGCACAGCAACAGAAGCACTTGATACAGTAAAGCAGAAGATAAATATTTATGCTAAAAGGCTTCTAAGGTATATAAAATCAATGCAGAGAAGAGACGACAACAAACTATTTCGTAGCTCACAAAGGAAATTTTTTCATAAATGTAAAGGAGACGATGTAGTTGTTGACCGTCTCCCACAAAAGGAGGACTTAGAGACCTTCTGGACTAGATTCTGGTCCACAAATACCCACCATTTAGTTCAAGAAATATGGTAATACCAATAAACACCTTTGCCATCCCTATAATTACATATTCGGCAGGTATAGTCAGATGGGGTAAAACTGACTTAGAAGATGTGGATAGAAAAGTCAGAACACTTATGACTAAGTACCGCCATCACCATCCCAATGCCGCGGTCGAGAGATTGGTTCTCCCGAGGACCATGTTCATATCCAAAGCCTTGTTAACAAGCAAAATGACTGCCTATTTAGTTATTTTTCCAAGAAGGCTTCATCGTCTCAGCTTCATTGTGCCATCCTCAACGCGGACGATAACTTTACACCAGCGGATATGAAGAACAGAAACTACTCGAACAACCCAGCTAGTACTAAAAACAAAAATATATCATCCTTATTGACTTTGCAGTTGTCAACAACAACAATATAGATTCAACGTACCTCACAAAGATTCAAAAATATGTACCGCTTTATCATGAGCTTAAAGAATTGTGGAGAATCAACAGTGGGATAACACTACCTGTGGTGTTTTCATCTACAGGTCTGGTCTCAAAAACCACAGTCTCTGCTATGACAAGGCTGAATGTGCAAAGAATGATAAACATGTTTGGTTTATACCCGCATGTCCACCAGAGGCCAGCCAGCCAATGACAGGTGAACGTTATAAGATAACTTGACTTGAGTGCAAGTACAAAAGCAAAAAAAATTAAATAATAATAATAATAATAATAATAATAATAATAATAATAATAATAATAATAATAATAATAATAATAATAATAATAATAATAATAATAATAATAATAATAATAATAATAATAATAATAAAATAATAATAATAATAATAATAATAATAATAATAATAATAATAATAATAATAATAATAATAATAATAAAAATAATACTTAAGTGAAGAAAATCCTTTAGGAGGATTCCAAAAAAAAGCAAACGTCACCCCAGAGGGCCGACCCAACTGTTCGACTTATGTTAAATAAAACGATACTTTTAGACATGTGGTTGCGGTTTGTGATGTTCATCAATGCCGGGGGAAGGACTTGCAGAACTGTGGCCGTGGAACTCGTAAAGGTTCTTCCCTTCAACTGGACTGTTTCGTTGTGTATCTGGATTATGTAGGTACCCGTAAGAGGTCTCGAAATATTGTTAGAAGTTAAATCGCTTTTGAAATAGGTGACGAAAATGGTGTCGTCCTTAATGAGTTCCAGGATTTCTTCGGTATTAGTTTGGAAAGTGCAGGATGTGGGTCCTCCCTTAAGTAGCCTTTGCCACGCAGCTTTCTTCAGGAATTATTTCTAGTGCCTTATCCTCACAGATAGGCGAATTGTTAATTGATAGGCAATTAGATTTGACAAAATATGTTACCCTACAACATGGAGCCGTTGGTGAAAATTGATGGTGTGCCATACTCGATGGCCTCTATTTAATTACCGTACGGTAAGGTTTCCAACTCATTGATAACCATGTTGATTTCCTCTGTGTCCAGGAGATTCGTATTAATCAAACCGCTTTTAGCCATTTGACAAGTTCGAACAATCTCATTTATTTCTCCTTTAATGACCAGTATTTCGTCCAAAATATCCCGCTCAAATCTTTCAGAATTTGAGTCCTTAATGCCGTTCTCGTATCTCCCAATGACTAAGTTGACCTTCCGTGCTATTTCACGCGTGATGCCAAAGAGCTTCTCGTTGATCTTATATTGCTGATTACTGTTTTCAATTATAGCTTCCTCACTCCGAAGGATTTCGTTCCAGTCCATAGCATCGGGGTTGCCAGTTCCCAACCAATTGATGGATCTTGCCTTCCTCGTTGGTTTACCCTTCAGCGAATAAAGACGTCCTTTTACCTGCCGTAAATGAAATTCGATTAAGCGTTTTCTGTCTTCGTCCTTAATGCGTTTATTTGTGGCGGGTGGTCACTTCAGCTAGCAAATGTTCAAATTGCGCTAGGTCAGTGGTATGTACCAGCAGGAAACTGCTATCAACGATGCAGCCCTTACACTCTTTCAGGGAAACTATAGGTGCCTTGTTATTGAAGATTTGGTACCCCTCGGTTACAGCTAAGGAGATTAATCTGTGGGATATGCAAATATTTTTCGTGGATCGATATATGTATGTGGACAAAGGGGTATGTTCGTCGCAACTTTAGTGTGATGCGAAAGTGGACATTAAAAGTTTTTAGACAAAAACAGCAAAACAAAAAAAAAATCTTTTCAGTTCTGTAACAATTGTATTCTCAATGAAATCTATTTTAAATGCTTAATCAAATATACAATCCCGGTCTGAATTTATAGTTCTTATAATTAGAGTAATATTACTTAAAGTTATTTGGACTTAAAGTTTACACATAATTCATGGTTGTACTATATAAGGAATGGCTAGGTGCGTTGTAGGTGTATTGAGCAAGTTTGGTGTGCATACTTCTTCTTTAGATACATAACATACATATATGTATACTCGTATTGTGGCTATTCTCTGTTAATTAAATATTCTTTATGTGAGCCTTGTGAATTCTACGACCACTTGTCGTGAGGACGGTTACTTTATTGTCTTTTGCTACGAATTCTTTCTGATATAAAGGCTTATTTTTGCCTTGAATTTTCTTACCAACTACTATATATAGATTATTTCACCCTTTTTATATTTTTTGGGTGAATGTCTTTTTAAATTATTACTGATTCTTTGTTTTTTTTTCAATTTCAATTTTGCGCGGAAGTTCACCAAACCTTGGTAGTTAACTCTGGAGCTTCTATTGTAGAAAATGCCTGAGGGTCTCCTTCCAGTCACAGAATGGATGGTGTTATTATACTTGTCAACTGCTATATTGAGTATTTCCTTTGTTTTTAAGTCCTTGTACTCCGCTTTCAGACATCGGTAGTGTTCTTCGATGAACAGGTTTCTTGCACTCCGTATGTGTTTCGATGGAGATATATGTAGAATGGACTGTAAAAATATCTGTAAAACTAAATAAAGACACGACCGTTTGATCCTTAAACTTGAATTGCCGCTTTATTTTTTTCTGTAAAAAAATTACATGTATTTAACCTTTAGATGTAAAGTCACGGCTGTCAATATTGCTGGAGTGGGGCGTTGTTGCATAGGGGGTATTGACTAGGTGCCTGTGCATGGCAATGTTCGCACATGCAACCTATGTTGTGGTGACGACGCAACATTCTGCCCCCACCAATGAGCGAAGTTCGGTATATGCAATATGCATTGATTACCCAATTTTGCGGCTCCACTTCTACGCCCCTGGTGCTCTCGCTGACCCTTCTTCGTCTACGCCCTTGGTATTCTCATCAAAAGAAATACGAATTAAAATATACCAACAACAATCAACATGGAGATAAGGCCACGAACAAGACCAACAAGGACGTGCAAATGTCTAAAGGGAAATCGTTGGTCATGTCCTGGCATTTGTTTGGACTCAGTATCAGTAGTTGTGAATGATGTATTTGAGCGAGAGGTATCTCTTTCATGCGTTATTTTCAGTTTTTTTTATAGTATGTAAATTAATTTGAATTAATTGCGTTTATTTTTAGAATTCAGGTGGGTATTTAATTAGACATTATAATTGTTGTGATAAAGTTTGATTAAGTATATTTCCTTTTAGATTTGTGTAGATTTATTGTGTTTTTTTTGTTTTTGTGTTTGTTTTGCTACGGCTTGGGTTCGCGCGTGTGTGTGTGTAATTTGATTTTGTTTTGACTTCGCTTGGTTCGCGGATGTGTGTATACGCGCGTGTGTGTGTGTGCGTGTGTGTGCGTAAGTAGTGTGTTCCGAATGGTGTTCTTGCTTCAAGGTATTATTTTGTTGAGTCGTTTTCGTCGTTGATTTTTCCGCTGTCGGTTGTGTTTGTGTCGGGTTTGTTGATAGGTAATGTACATAATTTTGTTATCGGCCGTTTGTACTCTCCCTGTTGTGTCCGTACTTTGACGACGAGTGTTAAGTCATCCTTCCCCTGGTATGTTTCGGTGATGCGTCCGAGGCTCCACTTGGCTGGAGGTGAGCGCTCATCCTTGATGAGTATCAAATCGCCTATCTTCAGATGCGGTTGAGGTTTTAACCATTTCGGTCTCTGTTGCAGGCGGGTTAAATATTCCTGACGCCAATGGTTCCAAAACGTCTGGGTAATCATTTGGATATTTTTCCAACGTCCGGATTTTCGGAGAGTGGACAAACGGGCCTCGAATTCAGACACGCCTCAATTTGTGTGAGTAACGTCGCCGACGACCCGTTTGAAATTGTGTTTGACGCTCTTCACTCCAGCTTAACACAATCCTCCAAAGTGGGGAGAAGCAGGAGGTATGAAATTCCATCTCGTTCCGTCCGTCGCTAGCACTTCCGCAACTTCCTTTCAGTTGTGACCAGCTTCCTTCAAGAGTCGTTTGAGTTCAGCTTCAGCCCCAATGAAATTTGTTCCGCAATTACTGTAGATCTGATTGCAGACACCTCGTCGAGCTGCAAAACGCCGGAAGGCAGCTAAGAAGGCTTGGGTGGTAAGATCTGTGACTGCTTCCAAGTGAATCGCTTTGGTGGCGAGACATACAAATGTTGCTAGGTATCCTTTGCAAGATTTGGCCCCGCGACCCTTCCAAGATCGTATGGTGATTGGTCCCGCGTAGTCGACACCAGTACGGTGTCCTGTTACCCTGGCAGCTGGCAGATCTCCCATTAGTTAATGGGATACCTTATTCCTGTACCGTTGACAGATCACACAAGCATGAAGATGCCTTTTAACCGCTCTCCTGGTCTGTATGATCCAATATTTGCTTCTGGTGTGCGCTATCATCAGTTGGATCCCTCCATTCAACGTGGCTTCATGGGCGTTCCGGATAATAAGTCCTGTCAAATGATGTCTGGGTCCGAGTATCATGGGGTGCTGTTGGTCGAATGACAGATTTGCATTTTTAAGTCTTCCGCCAACTCTTAAAATGCCTTCACCGTCCAGAAATGGATTTAAGGATGCTAATCCCTTAGATTTGCAGGTCTCTCCAGGAAACGTATCTTGCTGCGCGGAGCGAACAAGTGCCTTTAAAGCACCTTCAAGTTCCGTTGGGCTAAGCGGACCAAGTGCCTCAATAGCCGCCCTTATTTCCGTTGGCCTGAGTGGTACCAGTGGCCTTTTGAAAATTTCCTTCCTCAAATTGCCAATGTAACGGCTACAGTGTCCTAATAACCTCGTCAGGTGCTTCAGATTCGACGATTCATGCAGTAGTTCGTGTAATAAATAGATCTGTCGCAGGGTTAACGTGAAACACATGCATAGATCTGTACCCTTTCATTGGTGGCTAGACTAGTAGGCTGTTTAGGAAGTTCGAAGTCCCACTTCTGATTTAAAAATGAAGGGCCGTTCCACCACAGTGTAGCCTTTGGAAGTGCCGATGGCTGCATACCTCTGGAAACTAGGTCACCTGGGTTGTCGCGAGTTGGTATGTGATTCCAAATGTCGATGTTGGTGAGTCTCTGTATCTCTCCTACCCGGTTTCGCACAAACGGGGAAGGAGGTGCCGAGATCCAACAAAGTGCTATGGTGGAGTCAGTCCAGGCGTACATCTTAATGTTGTCTCTTGGGATCGGGTGACGTAATGTAGTAGTTTCGCCCCCAACCCCGGGAGACTTATTGGCTTTACTGGCGCAACCTTGGATTTAGAGATCAGCAAGTGCATGTCGATTTTGTGGTGCTCATCTTCAACCCTTAAATATATAGCTGCCCCATAAGCCTTCTCCGAAGCGTAGCTGAAACAGTGTAGCTGTGTTTTCTGTGACCTACCTATCGTGTGTATCCACCAAGGCAAACGTAGATGGTTTATGTTGATTAGGTCCTCAAAGAAGGTATTCCATTCATCTAAAATGGCGGGTTCGACGGAATCGCCCCAATGCATCTTCTTGACCCAAAGAAGTTGCATAAAGCATTTCGCTTTGACTATGCACGGCGCAATGAAGAAAAGACGTGTGATCGTAGAGAGTAGAAATCTTTTCGTGGGCAGCGGATTGTTGGGAGGCACATACCTAAAGCAGAAGACGTCGTTTGTTGTAAGCCAATGGATCCCAAGGGTTTTGACTCGATCCGAATGTTCTTCGGAGAACGACACCTCGCAATCTTGGGTTGGAATATCCGTTAAAAGCTCCTTCCTATTTGAAGTCCATTTCCTCAAGTTGAACCCAGCTGACTGGAGTGTTCTTTTAGCTTCCTTCATCTTTAGAGCTGCTTCATTCAAGGTATCAGCGCCTGAGATGAGATCGTCAACGTATATCTCCTCATCGATCATTCGAGCTGCTAGCGGAGAGTTATGACAGGAATCTTCTGCTATCTTCTTCAACGTAATGTGACCGTCTTAAGGCGGTAGATTTTGGGCTCTTCCGATGGATTCTTACGCCAGATGACTAATTGGTAGTAGGAGTCCCGATCTCTTATCCAGATTTGGCGTTAAATATTTTCGATATCAGCTGTAAAGGTGAACTGGTAGAGCCTCCATCGAAGGACGATGTCAGACACGTTGTGCTGTAGCCGGGGTCCTACCATAAGCTGGTCATTCAAAGATACTCCGTTCGAAGTTTTGAAGGACGCATCGAACACCACCCTCAGCTTCGTTGTCGAGCTAGTCTCTTTGATGACTGCGTGATGAGGCAGGTAATAGTGACCTGACTTGGGTAAGTTATCTTTCGTCACTTCAATCATATGGTCTAAGCTTATGTATTCTTCCAGACATGCAGAATATTGTTCTCGCAGTTCAAGATATGCTACGAGACGTTTCTCCAAACTCTTAAAGCGTTGGAAAGCACCTTCGTATGGCCTGCCCAAGCCTGGGTATGCGGCTCCTTTAAAGGAAAGAGCGACTTCATAACGGCCATCTCCTGTACGCCTCACATGCTGCACGAAGTGTTTCTCACAAGCGATGTTGTCAAAGTTTCTTGTGATTCGAATGGAGATTCTTCTTGTCCCCAAAACTTGTGAAGTTTTGCGTCGACATCCGTTGTCTGGAAAAAACTTTGGATAGGTCGGGCCTAGATTGCAGCTTTACCAAATAAAATCCAGCCCAGCTTGATGTTTTGAGCAACTGGTATATCCTCTTCCTTCGGCTTTATCAACTCAGGAAGCAAGACTTCGGCGAGAACATCGCTTCCTAAAAGAAGATTAACCTTTGCTGGCTGGCAGAACGACAGATCTGCTAAGATGAGACCATTAATATGCTCTCAAAGCATCCAGGCTGGAAGATGGCCAGACAGTGACTTGAAGACGAACGCCTACGTTGATGTTTTGAAGGCTGAATGATGTGACGAGAAAGTGATGTTAACAACCCTTTGACATGTGCCAGTGCTGACTAAATCTAACCCGGAAACCTCAACGTGTGTGAACTTGGATTGCAAACCTAAAAGTTGAACAGCCGATTCGGTGATGAAACACGCCTGCGAACCTGAATCGAGTAAGGCTCGAAGTGAATAAATCCCACCTGAAGAAGATCTTACCTTTACCATTGCCGTGGCCAGCAACACTTGCGTGCAAGAGCTCGGACGAGAGTGGAAGGTTTTGACCGAGCTGCAAGAGGGCTGTTCTCCGTCGTTCGGTGAAAAGGGTGTTGCTTCAGCATTCATCGTCTTCGTAAGGCAGTTCTGTTGGTTCTGCTGTACAGGATTGTTGGAGTTATGCAGATGCGGAGTAGACGGCTGAGAAAAGTTGGCATGCAACAACGAGTGATGTGGTTGCTGGCAGTGAAAAAACCTACGCGTACTTGGACACTGCTCAAAGGTGTGGCTGTATGCTAGGCAGATCCGACAAAGTCCGAGTTTCGCTACATTCTGACATTGCTCCACAGGAACCATCTTTAGAAAGCGTCCGAATTGGCGAATGGAGTGTTGACCTCTATTGCAGATCTTGTAGGAAAACCTTTTGATGGTTGCTGTTCCGCTGTGGCACATTTCTTACCGGATTCGTTGTTTGTCGAGACTGCTGTTGACTAACCGCTTCCAGTGAACGAAACCTCGTTTCCAAAAATTGTGTGAAGTCAACAAACTTAGGGAGTTCCTTGCTGTCTGGCTTACTGGCAAGCCTTTCTTCCCACAAATGCTGCGTTTTTATCAGAAGTTTTTATAGAAAAACGAAATTGAGCACAACATCCCAATGCTCCACCGGCACCTCGAGATTCTCCAGGCTATGGAGAACTTCCGTTGAGGTGTCAAGCAACTCCTTGATGAACTCTGCTCGCTCCTGAGCTATCGACGGCTAGTTGAAGAGGCATTTCAGCTGGGAGTTCACCAAGAACCGTTTGTGGTCGTAACGATACTTCAGAATGGTCCAAGCATTGTCATTGTTGCCTTTGTCGATCCCTAGGGGAGCCAGAAGTTTTTCAGCTTCACCTGACACACTTGTCTTCAAATAATGCATATTCTGTATTTCAGACAGCGATGCGTTATGGTGGATCAACGACACGAAAAGGTCGTGGAAGGCTCGCCACGACTCGTAACTCCCTGCAAAAACTGGTAAGTTGATCTTAGGCAACCGAATGTCAACCTTTTCCTTGCAATCTTGACTATCCCCTACTCTCTTTGCAGGTGGCTGAATCTTGTCTCTCGCGTCCAATAAGTTGCACCGATGCTCCAGGTACAATTCTCGGATTGTGTCAAACGTTGTCTATGCTTGATCTAACTCCTTAGCGTCTAAAGCATCCATCGCTTTCTGAAACTGTGCGGTTGCTGTCTCCATCGTTTTCTACAGATCGGACAGACGCACGGCTATGTAGTTCGCCGTTCGCTTTGCAGAACCAGCTTTGGAGAAATTGGTCATATCTTTCTCCAACTGCTTGCGAGTTTGCGCCAAGTATGTGGCCATTTAAGTCTTTAAATGAACAAAAGAAACACGAACAAAATAAAACAAGGTCACTTACTTGCTAAAGCGCGCTGCTCCAATCTTGAGGGTGTCCAAGTTTTCCTTTGGCGATCGGGAAATTTCGGATCCAAGTTTGCGGCAGTCTCAAGGCTCAAACCAATAGCACACGATTGGTTTTGCTTTTACACAACACACGATTGGTTTTATACACACTGCAGGTAAATTGAATTTGGCAAACTAATTGCATTTATTAATTTTAATTGCCTTTGCAGATTACTTATAATTGCCCACACACTTGGGCAAAGGCAAGAAACAGGAAAAAATTGAATTTCGTAAATCCGGCTCGAAGGACCAAATGTTCTTCGATGAACAGGTTTCTTGCACTCCGTATGTGTTTCGATGGAGATATATGTAGAATGGACTGTAAAAATATCTGCAAAACTAAATACAGACACGGCCGTTTGATCCTTAAACTTGAATTGCCGCTTTATTTTTTTCTGTAAAAAAATTACATGTAAAATCACATGTACATTACATATAAAATCACGGCTGTCAAAATTGCTGGAGTGGGGCGTTGTTGCATAGGGGGTGTTGACTAGGTGCACGTGCATGGCAATGTTCGCACATGCGACCTATGTTGTGGTGACGACGCAACAGGTAGATTTCTAGAAAGGTAGAATGCAATCGTTCTACTTGACCATTGACCTCACTGCGTTGGACGGGGGTCCTCTAGAGCTCTATGCCCAACATTTTGATGAAGTTTAGTATGATCGGAGTTCATTGTCAGTAACTAGAATTTTTGGCACAGTGAAGTAATGTAAGATTTTTGTTATTTTATTCCTTAGATATAGGGATGATTTGTTCTTAATATGGGACAACTTGGCAAACTTGGAAAATTTGTCGATGCAACTAATGTTTTTCTCATTCTGCAATTCCAGTCTATCCATGTAAAGTATCTCGCAAGGATACGATGGTACAGGAGTCGCACGGAGCTCTGGATTCATTGGATGCCAGTCATATTTGTTCGCAAGGCAGATATCGCAAGTTTTAGTGCATTTGGTAATCAGACTATTCATTTTCGGAAAATAATATCGTTCGAGCAGCTGCTCCTTATTTTCCCTAGCATTCCGATGAGCTCTTCTGTGTTCCGCCGCAGTTAACTGCAGAACTCTATTGTCGCTTGTTACGTCCTCTACTACACTTTGCGTTATGCAAATCTTGTAGTTACTAAAGTTTTCCAAGTATACCTCTTGTAGCATTCCTAGATGTGCCTCTGGAATCTTAACACCGTTAATGATATTTGGTTTAAGCTTCTTTTTTAGAATGTCAGTGAGTTTTATTTTGTCAAAATTTTCAATTTTCTAAACCTTTTGTATCCCTAATAATAATTTGGTTGCGAAAAGCATTCAAAGGGGTCTTCACGTGAGGAATGAGGTCAGAGTTATCCTGTGCCGCGCTTTGGATAGAATCATCGTCGGTATCGGTCGAGCATTGGCTTTCACTGCTGGTTTTCGTTAGGGGCTGGGTTCCGTAGCAGTATCAGTTGAGGAATTGCTAGATGCTGTATCGGTAATTGAGGTATTGTATGCCTTTTTAGAATTAATTGCCGTTCCAGGTGGTGCTATGCCAGACAAGTTATTCACCTGTGTTTTTAGTCTGGAAAGAGCATCAGCTACTTGGTTTGATTTACCTGGTTTGTAAACCAACTCGTAGTTGTACTCTTCGATGCGAGCATTCCACCTTTTCAACTTAGCATTGAAGTTCCAGTTGCCTAGAGCGAATGTTAGTGGCTGGTGGTCAGTGAAGATCCGTATCTTCTTTACTCCGTACACATACGAACGAAGATTGTCAAGGATACAAACTATGACCAACATCTCTTTCTCGTTCGTGGCGTAATTTTCCTCGGTTTTGTTTAGGGATCTCGAGATGTAAGCAATTGGTTTGTCCTGTCCTGATATGTCTTGCGACAAAACAGCTCCAACCGCATAATTCGAAGCATCAGAGGCCAGTTTACATGCCATTTCAAATTCTGGAAAAGCCAGAACTTCGAATGACGTCAATATGCTTTTAAGGTCCTCGAAAGCTTGTAATGCATCTTCGTTCAACTCGATCGGAACACGTTTGGATTGATTTGCTTTAATTTGGGCATTTTCGCCTCTTGTTAACTTTGTGAGATTCTTCGCCACTTTAGCGTAATCACGAATTAATTTTCTATAATAAGACATGAGTCCTAAAAGGCTTTCCAAATCCTTGAGGTTTTCCGGGGGCAGTATTTTCTGTATGGCCTCAACCTTTTTGGGGTCCGCTCGAATTCCGTCCGGGGTGATGACGTATCCCAAGAACTCGACCTCTGCTTCCCGAAAGTGAATCTTTTCTAGGTTAACCTTTAAATTCATCTAATGCAAACGAGAAAGAATGGTTCCGATGTTGTCCAGCATATTTATTTATTTATTTATTTATATTTTTCTTTAAAAACGTTACAATAATTTAAGTGACCCGCAAAGCATGTTGCTTATCTGCAGGTGATTGATCGTTTACAATAGTTTTTTAAAAAATTATCGGTTGTGAAACTTATTTAAATAATTAAAATTTTGTTATTCAATTCAGTTGACTTTAGTTTTAAAAAAATTAAAAAAAAAGAAATAATTACGATTAAGCAAAATTATTTTTTTTAGTATTTTAAGTAGCATAATACACATTAAGGAAATACAGTTTTAATACTTTTCTACGTTTTTTGAAATTCAATATGTTTTTTATATTTGCTGGTAGGTCATTCATCAATTGTGGTATGGCGTAGCTTGGATGTTTTCTCCCATAGTTGTTAAAAGTTTCAGGAATTTCCAGAAGTCCCTGAGCTCGCCTTCTTGTATTCTGATTATGACGTATTCTTTGTTTATAGCATTGATCGTCATAACAGCGTAACAACATTGTCAGGTTAAACGTACCGTTAACATCGAGGAGCTTTAGAACAAAATTATTGGTATTCCTAATTTTAAATAATCGATGCTGCTCCTCTACGCTTATGTATCTTTTGAGGTCCACCATCGCAAAAGCCGCATTTTTAAGTTGCATCCGTATCTTATTGACTTGTTCATGCCATAAGAAGTGATCATCAATTACAACTCCCAGATACTTTATAGTCTTAACTACTTCAATAGCATCACTTTTCGTTGTCGTTGGGCACTCTTCGTTTTGATGATATATGCTGATGGAAATTTCGGGCTGGTGTGGCATGCGTATGTGCATCAGTTTCGTTTTTACAGCATTAATCACAAGTCCTTGATCATGACACCATTTTGAGACGCTATTAAATTCACCTTGCATTATCGAGATCGCAGAATTAATGCACTTGTGTTTAACAATTATTGCTAGGTCATCGGCGTATGAAAAGACTGTACGCTACATCGCTACCAAAGATGACAATGTCGTCGATATATACGTAGCATATCCTTCCAATATATTACTTTTGCACGGGGGTGGCCGTGGTGTAGTGGTACTAGCTATCGCCTCTCACTCGGAAGGTCAAGGTTCGAATCCTAGCCACAGCAAGTTTGCATTTGTGTAATTTAGAACTCAGTCAGAAAAATCTGCGTGTGAAGGCATAACACTGACATGTAGATTTGGCTGTTGTAGGGTTTTCAAGCGCAAAACAACCGTTAAAATTCACAACCTCACATTCCGAGAGAAGAAAAAATCTCTCCGTCCTATTCGGACTACCACCCCTGGAGAGTCAATATCAAACAAACCTGAGTTTCAAACCACTACATCACAAACTTTCCTTTCTCCTCCTTCTATCTATGCGCAAAGCCGCTGTCCGCTGTACTGCTAGAAGCTGCTTTCTTCGTTTTTCGACATTTAAAGTTTCTGCCCACACTTCGCTTCCGTAAATGAGGATAGCGTTGTTTGTTGCCATCAATAATTTTCTTTTGCTGGCCATCGGGCCCCCGACATTTGCCATTAGTCTGCTGAGGTAGGCTGTGGCTTTTCCCGCTTTCATCGCTGCGTATTGCAGTTGCGTCCCGAATGTAATTTTGCTGTCTAGCCTGATGCCTAAATATTTTATGGATTTTTGCGTCATTATTGCTTCTTCACTTATTCGCATCTCCAGTTCTGTGGGCGTCTGTCTTCGTGTAAAGAGTAATAGCTCGGTTTTCTGTGTTGCAAGATGTAGTCCATGTGAGTTTAGCCATGCTTGAGTTCTTAGCATTACTTGGGTGAGCTTGCGTTGCACTGCTTCCGTGGTTCGTGCTGTGATGACTGCGGCTATATCATCTGCGTATCCTACTAGGAAGACATCGTCTGGCATCTCTATGTGTAATATCTCGTCATAGGTTATATTCCACAGATCAGGGCCCAATATAGATCCCTGCGCTGCTCCTGCCGTGATTTGTCTTGTTCTTGTCCCCGATTTAGTCTTATATTCCAGTACCCGGTTGCTCAGGTAGCTATTTATTATTTTCTTCAGGTACGTAGGCATTTGGGGCCTGCGTTCCAGAGCTTCGACTATATCCTTCCATCTGAGGCTATTAAAGGCATTTTTGACATCTAGGGTCGCAAGAAGAACAAAAGGTCTAGAGTGGTGGTTACCTCGTTGCGTTGCTTGTGCTGCTCTGATTACTTCTTCTATAGCGCCAGCCGTAGATTTACCTGGTCTAAAACCATGCTGCTTTGGCCTTAGTCCTCCGGATGCCTCTATGGCGGAGTTTAGACGAGGCTTAATCAATCTTTCCAGTAACTTCCCCGCTGTGTCGAACATGCAGAGGTCGGTATGCTGATGGGCTTTCCGGGTTTCCTTTTCCTTTGCTTATAAGAACCAGGCGCTGCCTCTTCCAAGTTTCTGGGAAGACTCCCCCACTGAGGCATGAGTTGTACATCCTGAGTAAAAAATGGGGACGTTTTTCAGCTATCTCCTTCAGAACCTCCGCTGGAATGCCATCTAGACCGGGAGCTTTTCTGTTCCTGAGCAACCTAGCCGCTGCTCTGATTTCTGTCTCCGTGAAAGGTTCTATAACTTCCTCTGGTCCTGTGCTATCGCGTTCGACAATCCTCGCTTCGTGAGTTGGGAAAAGCGTCGTGACTATATGTTCCATTGTTTCAACGTGTAGTTGTTGGGCTGGTAACTTATTTTCAAGTTTTCTCATAGCCACTTTATATCCCAGGCCCCATGGATTGCGGTTGATATCCTGGCAGAGCTCTTCCCATTTCTTCCTCTTGCTTTTGCAGATGGCAGTTTTTAACTCCTTTTTTGCTCGTTTATACTCTTGGTTTTCGTTGGCTGCCTCGCCTCTCCGTTTCGCTTTTGTAAGTCTGCGTCTGCAGCGCAGGCAGTTTCGTCTGAGTTGCGCGATTTCGTCATTCCACCAGTAAACAGCTCGTCTTTTCCTTCTGTTTTGGTATTCCTTGGGCATGGCTGCGTTGCAGGCTTGTCTTATAGCTTGCATGACTTGTGTGACCACTGTCCTGGCGTCATATGGGCTGTCAGTCGTGAGCCTGGTTCTGTCGAGTGTAGTTATCAACGCTTCTACGTTCAGTTTCGCGACGTTCCATTTCCTGACTTTAGTATTTCGTATTTCGTGCGTTGTGATATCTGTATTCATCTCGAAAGAGATGTACTGGTGGTCACTCCCAGTATATTCCTCCAGTACTTTCCATTTTTTTAATTTTGCCGCCTATTCTCTCCGAGACCATTGTGATGTCGGGGATGGTACCCTCGCATCCGGGTCTTCTGAAAGTCGGTACGCTTCCAGTATTTGCAACGATGAGCCCAAGTCTTGCAGCCATATCAAGTACTCTCCGTCCTTTAGAGTTTGTTGTTGGCATCCCCCATTCCACGGCTCTGGAGTTAAAGTCTCCTGCTACAATGAACACGCCTTCGAGCTGGAGTATTTTGTTTTCAATTGCATCCAGCTTATCTTGGAAATCCTGGACGTTTTCGCTCAGCGTTAGGTAGCAGCTAACGACTGTAACGCCTTTAGTGTGTGCATAAGTGTAACCAGTTCCTGAGCCACTGTAGGTTAGTGTTGTACTCGCTGTGCTTGGTACCCAGACTGCTGCTGTTGCCGTTGTGTCTTCTAGCCATGTACCACTGTCTCTTTTCGTGTACTGCTCGCTGATGATGACGAAGTCAATCTGATGTTCGAGGACAAGCTGGGAAAGGAGAGCATCGGCCGTTCTACTCCTGTGCAGGTTAGCTTGAAGGAATTTCATTTAATATAAGCTTTACATCTGCGGGAGCCCGGCAGGTGATCGACCGAGGCATGTCCCTCATGCAGACATAGGCAGATTCCTTCTTTTTGTGTCCGCTTTCTCCGCATCGTATGCATATTCCTTGTCCTTTTCTGTCTGGTCCCTTGCAGTCATATTGAAGGTGACCAGCGCCGAAGCACCTGTAGCAACGTTTGATATCTTCTAGTTGCCTCACTCTGCACATGGTCCATCCTATCCGCAGGCGTTGTGATTTATGTATAAACGATGCTCCTTCGATGCTCAACGTAACGTATGCCCGCCGTTGTTCTCTGCTATCGGTTCGTGTTATGGTGACACTAAGATCTGCATCGTTATCTTGGAGAGCCGCCTTTACGGCCGTTGCTACTTCATCCTTGTCCGAGAGTGCGTCTAGGTCTCGGATTTCAATGGTGGCCTTTTGTTTCAGTTCTGTAACTGTTCCCGTATCTTTGAGTGTGCTCTTGATGGCATTGCAGAATTCAGCCTTTTTGCCTCCTTTTTTAATTTCTAATAGAATAGCTCCTGCCTTTGTTTTCCGTATTGAGCGGATCACCACTTCGGCTGCCTCAGGCTTGACTTTTTGTCGGAGGTTTTTGAGCACATCTGCGTAACTGTGGCCATTTCCTGGTCTTACCAAGACCGCTTCTGTATGCTCTCTCTTGTTACGCGGCGGTTTCTCTTTTGGTTCTCGTCGTAGAACCGTTTTCGAGGGATTCTCATTTGCCTGTGCTTCGTGTGTTCGAGGTTTTTTACGCGTGACTGTATACCACGTTTCTTGTTTCTTTTCTGCAGGGCTAGTTGCTACCCTTTTGTTTTTCGGAGTTGTTTGTGTATCAACTGTTACTGCGTTTAGTTTGTGCTTTGTGTTACCCAGTGGTGGCTTTTCGCGCCTAATCTGTTTTTCTGACGTGATCCAGTTCCGCCTATAATCCTCTATTACGTCAAAAAGTTCGTCAAGCTCGGAGATGTCATTTTTTACGTCCATGCTAACGTTTTTTTGCCTTGCCATGGCCACCTTCATTTTTTGTATTACTGCTTTACATTTGTTTAGAGTCTCATGCTCTGCAGTTCTCATCTTATCTATAAACTGCTGCCGTGGGGAGATGTCTACCTTTGTAGGAGTTCCAGGCGCGTGCATGATTTCCTTGTCTTGATCGCACTTCTTGGGTACTTCAAAGGTGGGATCTTCGGCAAGAGCGGGTTTAAGAGCGTTCGCTAACTCTTTTGGCGGTTCGCTCGGATTTGCTACGCCTGTAGTCGTAGCTGCTGCTACTGGCGATCGACTGACCTTTCTGCTTCCTCTGAAGATTTCAGCGTATTCTACAGAGCTCTGTGTTTGCTTTTGTTGTTGTTTGTTTGGTGTTTGTTTATGTTTTGGTGGTGTTTTGATAATTTTTTTTTTTTCTATTGGGTCCCCGCTTTGAGCCGCTATCCTCGTACCGTTGTACAGTCGCTTTTAAAATCCCCGTGGTTATCTATGCAAGCAGGGAGGCCACGCAAGGGTTGACATAGGTCCTTATGAGAGTCTATGTTCAGGGCCAGGATCTAAGCGCAAAACCAGGAGTTATTCTCAACTGAACCTGTACCACCAACTTAACGGCGACGGGCTCGGAACGTACTCAAAGCCTAGCCACAGTTTTAATGGGACGGGGGCGGATGCAGCATTAGCCTGAAAGCCGTTTCTCCAAGATGTCACTTTTGGTTATTAAGGTAACAGAATACTGCATCCACCAGCTCTCGGCAATCTATTCCAAATGTTTCATCGAGATCGTGTACCGACCCACGATCCACACAGGTTGGTTACTGCGTCTCACAATGGGTTGCTCGGGTGACCAGGGGGCACCGGATCGTGGAGGTGAGAGTCGGACATTAGGAACCCGCAGCTCATGCTAGCGGCATGAGCCACGTGTGCCTTTTGCCCCCCATAATAATAATAATAATAATAATAATAATAATAATAATAATAATAATAATAATAATAATAATAATAATAATAATAATAATAATAATAATAATAATAATAATAATAATAATAATAATAATAATAATAATAATAATAATAATAATAATAATAATAATAATAATAATAATAATAATAATAATAATAATAATAATAATAATAATAATAATAATAATAATAATAATAATAATAATAATAATAATAATAATAATAATAATAATAATAATAATAATAATAATAATAATAATAATAATAATAATAATAATAATAATAATAATAATAATAATTAATAATAATAATAATAATAATAATAATAATAATAATAATAATAATAATAATAATAATAATAATAATAATAATAATAATAATAATAATAATAATAATAATAATAATAATAATAATAATAATAATAATAATAATAATAATAATAATAATAATAATAATAATAATAATAATAATAATAATAATAATAATAATAATAATAATAATAATAATAATAATAATAATAATAATAATAATAATAATAATAATAATAATAATAATAATAATAATAATAATAATAATAATAATAATAATAATAATAATAATAATAATAATAATAATAATAATAATAATAATAATAATAATAATAATAATAATAATAATAATAATAATAATAATAATAATAATAATAATAATAATAATAATAATAATAATAATAATAATAATAATAATAATAATAATAATAATAATAATAATAATAATAATAATAATAATAATAATAATAATAATAATAATAATAATAATAATAATAATAATAATAATAATAATAATAATAATAATAATAATAATAATAATAATAATAATAATAATAATAATAATAATAATAATAATAATAATAATAATAATAATAATAATAATAATAATAATAATAATAATAATAATAATAATAATAATAATAATAATAATAATAATAATAATAATAATAATAATAATAATAATAATAATAATAATAATAATAATAATAATAATAATAATAATAATAATAATAATAATAATAATAATAATAATAATAATAATAATAATAATAATAATAATAATAATAATAATAATAATAATAATAATAATAATAATAATAATAATAATAATAATAATAATAATAATAATAATAATAATAATAATAATAATAATAATAATAATAATAATAATAATAATAATAATAATAATAATAATAATAATAATAATAATAATAATAATAATAATAATAATAATAATAATAATAATAATAATAATAATAATAATAATAATAATAATAATAATAATAATAATAATAATAATAATAATAATAATAATAATAATAATAATAATAATAATAATAATAATAATAATAATAATAATAATAATAATAATAATAATAATAATAATAATAATAATAATAATAATAATAATAATAATAATAATAATAATAATAATAATAATAATAATAATAATAATAATAATAATAATAATAATAATAATAATAATAATAATATAGATCAAAAATGCTTCGCGCATCATCAAAACTGTCGTCACAGTAATGGTATGTGGAAAAAAAACAAAAACACTAAAAAACTTCCCCCTCCTTCGCGGACCTCTTTCCACCCTGGTACCGAAACTTTTGCCATTACTACAGGGTGGGGTCCATCGTGTAGCGCCCTTTGACATCTACGTGAAATGCCTGCGTCCAGGCCACGCTTGGGTTATTCTCTCTTTGCTATCTTTGCTATTTGAGGCATTACCTTGCGGCTTCGAGGTCTCTTTGTTTGGACTTAAGAATTTTTTCAACATATTTTTGGATTATTTGCCAGTTTTCTTCGCTTGAGCTCATCTTCCGTATTATATTTTCGGGGGTAATTTGTCCCATGTGTAGCTCTATTTCTTCCCGCATAGGACTCCATTTTCTGCAATAGAAGAAAGTGTGTTCCGCATCATCACTTTCGGCATCTCCATATAAGCAGCTTGGTTGCGCGCATTTATGTATGCGATGAAGGTATCTTCGGAAGTAGCCATGTCCTGAGAGCATTTGCGTCAAATAGTAGTTGGTTTCGCCTGCACGCCGATTAAGCCAAGGTTCTAACACCGGTATCATTCGGGCCGTCCATCTGCCACGGTCATCATTTGTCCATATATCTTGCCATGTACATATGGTTTGTCGCCTTATCGCTGCTGCTGCTAGCGCCGTGTATCCGCCGTTTGTCCTCATTTGCCATATTTTGTGCCGTTCTTTAGCAAGAAGGTCAATTGGTACCACTCCCGCTATTACCCGTATTGCTGCGTCAGATACAGTGCGATATGCCGAAGCTATGCGCAAAGCCGCTGTCCGCTGTACTGCTAGAAGCTGCTTTCTTCGTTTTTCGACATTTAAAGTTTCTGCCCACACTTCGCTTCCGTAAATGAGGATAGCGTTGTTTGTTGCCATCAATAATTTTCTTTTGCTGGCCATCGGGCCCCCGACATTTGCCATTAGTCTGCTGAGGTAGGCTGTGGCTTTTCCCGCTTTCATCGCTGCGTATTGCAGTTGCGTCCCGAATGTAATTTTGCTGTCTAGCCTGATGCCTAAATATTTTATGGATTTTTGCGTCATTATTGCTTCTTCATTTATTCGCATCTCCAGTTCTGTGGGCGTCTGTCTTCGTGTAAAGAGTAATAGCTCGGTTTTCTGTGTTGCAAGATGTAGTCCATGTGAGTTTAGCCATGCTTGAGTTCTTAGCATTACTCGACATCGACAGTCCTCGCTTCGTGAGTTGGGAAAAGCGTCGTGACTATATGTTCCATTGTTTCAACGTGTAGTTGTTGGGCTGGTAACTTATTTTCAAGTTTTCTCATAGCCACTTTATATCCCAGGCCCCATGGATTGCGGTTGATATCCTGGCAGAGCTCTTCCCATTTCTTCCTCTTGCTTTTGCAGATGGCAGTTTTTAACTCCTTTTTTGCTCGTTTATACTCTTGGTTTTCGTTGGCTGCCTCGCCCCTCCGTTTCGCTTTTGTAAGTCTGCGTCTGCAGCGCAGGCAGTTTCGTCTGAGTTGCGCGATTTCGTCATTCCACCAGTAAACAGCTCGTCTTTTCCTTCTGTTTTGGTATTCCTTGGGCATGGCTGCGTTGCAGGCTTGTCTTATAGCTTGCATGACTTGTGTGACCACTGTCCTGGCGTCATATGGGCTGTCAGTCGTGAGCCTGGTTCTGTCGAGTGTAGTTATCAACGCTTCTACGTTCAGTTTCGCGACGTTCCATTTCCTGACTTTAGTATTTCGTGTTTCGTGCGTTGTGATATCTGTATTCATCTCGAAAGAGATGTACTGGTGGTTACTCCCAGTATATTCCTCCAGTACTTTCCATTTTTTAATTTTGCCGCCTATTCTCTCCGAGACCATTGTGATGTCGGGGATGGTACCCTCGCATCCGGGTCTTCTGAAAGTCGGTACGCTTCCAGTATTTGCAACGATGAGCCCAAGTCTTGCAGCCATATCAAGTACTCTCCGTCCTTTAGAGTTTGTTGTTGGCATCCCCCATTCCACGGCTCTGGAGTTAAAGTCTCCTGCTACAATGAACACGCCTTCGAGCTGGAGTATTTTGTTTTCAATTGCATCCAGCTTATCTTGGAAATCCTGGACGTTTTCGCTCAGCGTTAGGTAGCAGCTAACGACTGTAACGCCTTTAGTGTGTGCATAAGTGTAACCAGTTCCTGAGCCACTGTAGGTTAGTGTTGTACTCGCTGTGCTTGGTACCCAGACTGCTGCTGTTGCCGTTGTGTCTTCTAGCCATGTACCACTGTCTCTTTTCGTGTACTGCTCGCTGATGATGACGAAGTGAATCTGATGTTCGAGGACAAGCTGGGAAAGGAGAGCATCGGCCGTTCTACTCCTGTGCAGGTTAGCTTGAAGGAATTTCATTTAATATAAGCTTTACATCTGCGGGAGCCCGGCAGGTGATCGACCGAGGCATGTCCCTCATGCAGACATAGGCAGCATTTTGCGGGCTTTTCACATTCCTTCTTTTTGTGTCCGCTTTCTCCGCATCGTATGCATATTCCTTGTCCTTTTCTGTCTGGTCCCTTGCAGTCATATTGTAGGTGACCAGCGCCGAAGCACCTGTAGCAACGTTTGATATCTTCTAGTTGCCTCACTCTGCACATGGTCCATCCTATCCGCAGGCGTTGTGATTTATGTATAAACGATGCTCCTTCGATGCTCAACGTAACGTATGCCCGCCGTTGTTCTCTGCAATCGGTTCGTGTTATGGTGACACTAAGATCTGCATCGTTATCTTGGAGAGCCGCCTTTACGGCCGTTGCTACTTCATCCTTGTCCGAAAGTGCGTCTAGGTCTCGGATTTCAATGGTGGCCTTTTGTTTCAGTTCTGTAACTGTTCCCGTATCTTTGAGTGTGCTCTTGATGGCATTGCAGAATTCAGCCTTTTTGCCTCCTTTTTTAATTTCTAATAGAATAGCTCCTGCCTTTGTTTTCCGTATTGAGCGGATCACCACTTCGGCTGCCTCAGGCTTGACTTTTTGTCGGAGGTTTTTGAGCACATCTGCGTAACTGTGGCCATTTCCTGGTCTTACCAAGACCGCTTCTGTATGCTCTCTCTTGTTACGCGGCGGTTTCTCTTTTGGTTCTCGTCGTAGAACCGTTTTCGAGGGATTCTCATTTGCCTGTGCTTCGTGTGTTCGAGGTTTTTTACACGTGACTGTATACCACGTTTCTTGTTTCTTTTCTGCAGGGCTAGTTGCCACCCTTTTGTTTTTGGGAGTTGTTTGTGTATCAACTGTTACTGCGTTTAGTTTGTGCTTTGTGTTACCCAGTGGTGGCTTTTCGCGCCTAATCTGTTTTTCTGACGTGATCCAGTTCCGCCTATAATCCTCTATTACGTCAAAAAGTTCGTCAAGCTCGGAGATGTCATTTTTTACGTCCATGCTAACGTTTTTTTGCCTTGCCATGGCCACCTTCATTTTTTGTATTACTGCTTTACATTTGTTTAGAGTCTCATGCTCTGCAGTTCTCATCTTATCTATAAACTGCTGCCGTGGGAGATGTCTACCTTTGTAGGAGTTCCAGGCGCGTGCATGATTTCCTTGTCTTGATCGCACTTCTTGGGTACTTCAAAGGTGGGATCTTCGGCAAGAGCGGGTTTAAGAGCGTTCGCTAACTCTTTTGGCGGTTCGCTCGGATTTGCTACGCCTGTAGTCGTAGCTGCTGCTACTGGCGATCGACTGACCTTTCTGCTTCCTCTGAAGATTTCAGCGTATTCTACAGAGCTCTGTGTTTGCTTTTGTTGTTGTTTGTTTGGTGTTTGTTTATGTTTTGGTGGTGTTTTGATCATTTTTTTTTTTCTATTGGGTCCCCGCTTTGAGCCGCTATCCTCGTACCGTTGTACAGTCGCTTCTAATAATCCCCGTGGTTATCTATGCAAGCAGGGAGGCCACGCAAGGGTTGACGTAGGTCCTTATGAGAGTCTATGTTCAGAGCCGGGATCTAAGCGCAAAACCAGGAGTTATTCTCAACTGAACCTGTACTGGGTATCTATTCCAATGAGGTCTCCCGCTCTCGTTGGCCCCGACCCACGATCCACACAGGTTGGTTACTGCGTCTCACAATGGGTTACTCGGGTGACCAGGGGGCACCGGATCGTGGAGGTGAGAGTCGGACATTAGGAACCCGCAGCTCATGCTAGCGGCATGAGCGACGTGTGCCTTTTGCCCCCCATAATAATAATAATAATAATAATAATAATAATAATAATAATAATAATAATAATAATAATAATAATAATAATAATAATAATAATAATAATAATAATAATAATAATAATAATAATAATAATAATAATAATAATAATAATAATAATAATAATAATAATAATAATAATAATAATAATAATAATAATAATAATAATAATAATAATAATAATAATAATAATAATAATAATAATAATAATAATAATAATAATAATAATAATAATAATAATAATAATAATAATAATAATAATAATAATAATAATAATAATAATAATAATAATAATAATAATAATAATAATAATAATAATAATAATAATAATAATAATAATAATAATAATAATAATAATAATAATAATAATAATAATAATAATAATAATAATAATAATAATAATAATAATAATAATAATAATAATAATAATAATAATAATAATAATAATAATAATAATAATAATAATAATAATAATAATAATAATAATAATAATAATAATAATAATAATAATAATAATAATAATAATAATAATAATAATAATAATAATAATAATAATAATAATAATAATAATAATAATAATAATAATAATAATAATAATAATAATAATAATAATAATAATAATAATAATAATAATAATAATAATAATAATAATAATAATAATAATAATAATAATAATAATAATAATAATAATAATAATAATAATAATAATAATAATAATAATAATAATAATAATAATAATAATAATAATAATAATAATAATAATAATAATAATAATAATAATAATAATAATAATAATAATAATAATAATAATAATAATAATAATAATAATAATAATAATAATAATAATAATAATAATAATAATAATAATAATAATAATAATAATAATAATAATAATAATAATAATAATAATAATAATAATAATAATAATAATAATAATAATAATAATAATAATAATAATAATAATAATAATAATAATAATAATAATAATAATAATAATAATTTTTTTTTTTTTTTTTGGCCTAGGGGATGGTGGAAAAGCTAATAACGACGAGAAGTAGTCCCGCTCTACTTCAAGTACTGTGGGACTCACACCCACTAAAAGCCACCTTAACCCCTTTTATCTTGACACCATCCACTCCGGAAACCACTTTCGTATTACTTCAGAGTGGTGTCGTTTTCTTTCCCCTCCTGGGGACCGGCTTTTTCATTTTGTGTTGTTCTCTTTTGCGGGTTTAGCTCTCTTGCCGGTTAGGCTATCTTCGTTATTGTCGAGACGCGTCTAGGTCTGTCTCTCTTTTTTTGGTTTTTAATATTTTTTCTGTGTATTCACACACTCTATCCCAGTTCCGTGCACTCGCCGACATCTTTTCGACGATGTTGTCTGCAGTGATAGGGCCGAGCAGTTGTTCCAGCTCGCTTCTTTCTGTTAACCATCTGGTGCACTCGAAGAACGTGTGTTTCGCGTCATCGTTTTCAGAGTCTCCGTACTGGCAAAAAGCGCTTCTGGCTTTCCCGATCTATAATAATAATAATAATAATAATAATAATAATAATAATAATAATAATAATAATAATAATAATAATAATAATAATAATAATAATAATAATAATAATAATAATAATAATAATAATAATAATAATAATAATAATAATAATAATAATAATAATAATAATAATAATAATAATAATAATAATAATAATAATAATAATAATAATAATAATAATAATAATAATAATAATAATAATAATAATAATAATAATAATAATAATAATAATAATAATAATAATAATAATAATAATAATAATAATAATAATAATAATAATAATAATAATAATAATAATAATAATAATAATAATAATAATAATAATAATAATAATAATAATAATAATAATAATAATAATAATAATAATAATAATAATAATAATAATAATAATAATAATAATAATAATAATAATAATAATAATAATAATAATAATAATAATAATAATAATAATAATAATAATAATAATAATAATAATAATAATAATAATAATAATAATAATAATAATAATAATAATAATAATAATAATAATAATAATAATAATAATAATAATAATAATAATAATAATAATAATAATAATAATAATAATAATAATAATAATAATAATAATAATAATAATAATAATAATAATAATAATAATAATAATAATAATAATAATAATAATAATAATAATAATAATAATAATAATAATAATAATAATAATAATAATAATAATAATAATAATAATAATAATAATAATAATAATAATAATAATAATAATAATAATAATAATAATAATAATAATAATAATAATAATAATAATAATAATAATAATAATAATAATAATAATAATAATAATAATAATAATAATAATAATAATAATAATAATAATAATAATAATAATAATAATAATAATAATAATAATAATAATAATAATAATAATAATAATAATAATAATAATAATAATAATAATAATAATAATAATAATAATAATAATAATAATAATAATAATAATAATAATAATAATAATAATAATAATAATAATAATAATAATAATAATAATAATAATAATAATAATAATAATAATAATAATAATAATAATAATAATAATAATAATAATAATAATAATAATAATAATAATAATAATAATAATAATAATAATAATAATAATAATAATAATAATAATAATAATAATAATAATAATAATAATAATAATAATAATAATAATAATAATAATAATAATAATAATAATAATAATAATAATAATAATAATAATAATAATAATAATAATAATAATAATAATAATAATAATAATAATAATAATAATAATAATAATAATAATAATAATAATAATAATAATAATAATAATAATAATAATAATAATAATAATAATAATAATAATAATAATAATAATAATAATAATAATAATAATAATAATAATAATAATAATAATAATAATAATAATAATAATAATAATAATAATAATAATAATAATAATAATAATAATAATAATAATAATAATAATAATAATAATAATAATAATAATAATAATAATAATAATAATAATAATAATAATAATAATAATAATAATAATAATAATAATAATAATAATAATAATAATAATAATAATAATAATAATAATAATAATAATAATGGACCGCCCCCGGGATAAGCCTTGACGAGGCGGGGCGGCTTAGATGCTTGCCACTATGAAACTCTGAACTATGTTGACTCAGGGCCACCCATGTCAGACAGATCAGAGTGGAGTAGCATAGCGAACTAATTATCCCAACCCATACACAATTATGGAGAAAATAGCAAAATGAATAGACACAACGAAAATGAACAAAACCGAGCGGGGATATACGCTCAAATGTCGGTAGAAGCCACGGCTACCGGCTCTGGCTCGGCTCCGCAAGGAGATGAGTCGCCAGTGGTAACCCGAAACAACCCTACGCCGTCACCACAAACAGAACCAGAGGAAAATCAATACCCAATTTCCCACCCCTCAAGAAGTGTTTCAGTGGCTCCAGCGCCACTGACCACCCTTGCAGGGCGACCAAGACGGAGAATTCAGTGGAGTAACGAAATGAACATATTTATCATTAAATCGTACTACCGCATTACCCGTTGCGAAACTGTGATGGCAGGTTATAGACAACGCCTGCACACAATGTTTGTGGAAGAATATCCTCACCTGGCCCATGTAACTCAACAAAATATCGCAGACCGTAGAGCAGCTATAGGCCAAAAAGGACTGCTAGCCAGGCCACTCATCGATGCTATCAGGGAAGAGGTCACATCGCAGCTTAATCACGAGCAGCAAATAAATAACAATGCTATACTGCAAGATGGAGAACATAACCATGCAGATGATAACAACCACACAACTATAGCCAGCAACAACGAAGTAGGTGCTAATGGCAGCGACGATTTTAGCGTACACATTCTTGAGCATGAATTTGAAGCCGCTCTTCTTAAGTTCACTTCGATAGGACCGGATTTAAGACCCAGCCTGCCCAAACAATGTCCAAACCACAAGCTTAAGACGAATGCTGAACTGATGAATAGACTAATCCTCCCGCGCTATGTAAATGAGATATCTAACTTTAAAATGCTGGACTTGACCCTCTATTGCGCCTCATATGCCGTAATCAAATCAACAGGAGGAAAAATTCGTGAAGAACAAAGGGAACAGCCGCGTAGAACTAAAATCTCTGACCCGCCTTGGCTCAGACGACTACTAAACAAAATCGAAGGCTTACGCGTGGACGCTGGTAGGCTTACATCTTTCATCGCTAGCCCGAGCCGCAAAATGCGGAAAAAAGTTCTTAAACTGTTTCGGAAGTATCTAGACCATGCTCCGCACAATGATACAAACCACACTCTAGTTGAAGTGTTGGATACAGTAAAACAAAAGTTAAGACTCTATGCTAAGCGCCTTCGCCGTTATAAAAAGTCAAAACAAAGAAAAGACGACAATGCACTGTTCCTTAAATCGCAGAAAAAGTTCTTCAATAAACTTGAGGAGAATAAAGTAAGCTGTCGAACTCTCCCCAAAGAAAAGGACCTGATAAATTATTGGTCAGCAATATGGTCAACTAGCAGCTGCCATAACCACTCCTCCCAACTGCTGAAACAAGTCCAGACATCTTCCATTCAACCAATGACGGATGCTATCATCACCCCGGAAATCTTCTCTGCAGCTATCAGAAAACTGCATAACTGGAAAGCAACTGGCAACGATGGAATCCATAATTACTGGATCAAAACCTTCTCTGCCCTGCATGATGTTATGCATCGTGAAGTCAACAACCTCATTCAAGACCCGACCATCATCCCTAATTATCTATGTGAAGGCCTTACGTATTTAATCCCTAAGGATAATAACACTGAAGACCCATCAAAATACCGGCCTATCACCTGCCTTAATAACTTATACAAACTAACAACATCTTGTTTAGCAATACTTATTAGCAAACACTGCAATGACAACAATATAATTGCAGAAGAACAGAAGGGATGTGTAAACGGATCATATGGATGTAAAGAACAGTTGGTTATTGATTCTATTGTCGCAGGTCAAGCATGCACCAGACAACGAAATCTATTCATGGCGTTCGTTGATTATAAGAAAGCCTTTGATATGGTACCACACAGCTGGCTAATACAGGTCCTTAATTTGTACAAAATCAACCCGCAAATAATACGGTTTTGCGAAGCTGTAATGGCTAAATGGTGTACGAGTCTAAAACTGGAATCAATAACATCAAGTAAAATAAAGATTACAAGGGGTATATTCCAAGGAGATAGTTTGAGCCCACTATGGTTCTGTCTTGCACTGAACCCGTTGTCCGCACTTCTTAACCAAAGTAAACATGGATACGAGATAAGAAGCAATGTACAAAATACCAGGCTAACTCATCTCATGTATATGGATGACATTAAATTGTACGCCAGTACTGCCAGTAGCCTAGAACAACTACTCCAAACTGTCGAGAGATTCTCCATTGACATAAAAATGGAGTTCGGTGTACAAAAGTGCAAAACGATCGCCATCATAAGAGGCAAGATAACTAGAGGACTGCAGTATACAACAGCTGACAACGAAAAGATAGCACCTCTGGAGGAGTCAGAAGTATACAAATACCTCGGAATGGAGCAAAGGAAGATGATAAATCACACCTCTGTCAAAAGTCGCTTGAGGAAGTCTCTGTTTATGCGCCTGGAAAGAGTACTAAGGACATCGTTGAACTCCAAGAATATGATAACAGCAGTAAATACTTACGCTGTGCCACTAATAACATATTCAGCTGGTGTTATTAAATGGAGTGCAACCGACCTTGATGAATTGGATAGGAAAGTACGTACAATGCTGACAAAATACCGCTACCATCACCCGCAAGCGGCAATTCAGAGACTCTTTCTCCCCAGGGATACAGGAGGCAGAGGGATAGTCAACATCAAGAACCTGGTGAACAAGCAAATAGAAAACATCTTCAGATATTTTTCCAGCAAAGTAGCAACATCGCCTCTTCATTGCGCTGTTTACAATGCCGATGACAATTTCTCCCCAGTAGACATGAAAAACAGAGAACATCTAGTAAACGCGGTGAGTACTCCGCAAGATATATACACGCAGTGGAAAGCCAAGCCACTGCACGGAAGGCACCCCAACGAGATGGAGGAACAAAATGTTGATAGAGCGCTATCAAACTCCTGGCTTCGATCTGGCAATCTGTTTCCAGAAACGGAAGGGTTTATGTTAGCCATCCAAGATCAAGTCGTAGCAACGCGGAACTACCTTAAGTTTATTGTTAGAGACCCGTCAGTCCAGTCAGATAACTGCCGCCAGTGCGGAGCTAAGCGTGAAACTATACAGCACATACTCGCTGGTTGTACGACGCTTGCAAATGATGCCTACAAACGTAGGCATGACAATATGGGCAAAATAGTTCATCAGGAGCTTATAAGAAAGTATGGCATAACTACATCGCCAACATCTACCCCATACTATAAGTACACCCCGCAAGCAGTTATAGATACTACACGCTATAAAATTTACTGGGATAGATCAGTGCTTACCGACACAAGTGTCTCTGCTAACAGACCTGATATTGTTATCCACAATAAAGCGGAAAGAAAAATCATGCTTCTAGATTTTGCAGTTGTGAATAACAATAACATGGATTCGACACATTTTAGTAAGATACAGAAATACACAGCCCTATGTCAAGAGCTGAAAACATTGTGGAGATGTAGCTCTGCAACAACACTACCACTAATAGTATCAACTACTGGACTCATACCTAAGTCGACGGTAAAATGTCTGGAAAAACTAAACCTGGAAGCGAACATCATAAAGGGCATGCAAAAGGCTGTAATATTGGAGAGTTGCCGAATCGTGAGGGAATTTCTATCGCTATAATTTAGTACGTAAATGGTTGTGCTTGGTCTTAGACCCGCATACCCATCCGAGCCTAGTCTTGCTAAACAATCAAATCAGACAGGTGAATGATATCCTACGAGATGTAGAGATAGTGCAAACTAATTCAATTATAATAATAATAATAATAATAATAATAATAATAATAATAATAATAATAATAATAATAATAATAATAATAATAATAATAATAATAATAATAATAATAATAATAATAATAATAATAATAATAATAATAATAATAATAATAATAATAATAATAATAATAATAATAATAATAATAATAATAATAATAATAATAATAATAATAATAATAATAATAATAATAATAATAATAATAATAATAATAATAATAATAATAATAATAATAATAATAATAATAATAATAATAATAATAATAATAATAATAATAATAATAATAATAATAATAATAATAATAATAATTTTTTTTTTTTTTTTTGGCCTAGGGGATGGTGGAAAAGCTAATAACGACGAGAAGTAGTCCCGCTCTACTTCAAGTACTGTGGGACTCACACCCACTAAAAGCCACCTTAACCCCTTTTATCTTGACACCATCCACTCCGGAAACCACTTTCGTATTACTTCAGAGTGGTGTCGTTTTCTTTCCCCTCCTGGGGACCGGCTTTTTCATTTTGTGTTGTTCTCTTTTGCGGGTTTAGCTCTCTTGCCGGTTAGGCTATCTTCGTTATTGTCGAGACGCGTCTAGGTCTGTCTCTCTTTTTTTGGTTTTTAATATTTTTTCTGTGTATTCACACACTCTATCCCAGTTCCGTGCACTCGCCGACATCTTTTCGACGATGTTGTCTGCAGTGATAGGGCCGAGCAGTTGTTCCAGCTCGCTTCTTTCTGTTAACCATCTGGTGCACTCGAAGAACGTGTGTTTCGCGTCATCGTTTTCAGAGTCTCCGTACTGGCAAAAAGCGCTTCTGGCTTTCCCGATCTTCTTTAGGTAGCTACTGAAGTAACCATGTCCGGTTAGAAACTGGGTGACATAGTAATTTATTTCGCCGTATTTTCGTTGTGCCCATTTGTCAGCGCTTTTGATTAGTGTAGCAGTCCAACGGCCCCTCCGTTCTGAGTTCCATCTCTCCTGCCATTGTTGTTTCGTATGTTCTTTCGCCTCAAGAACAGCTGCTTCCGTTCCAATTTCGGATTTCCTTTCATATATGTATTTTCTCTCTGTTGCGAGGAGATCGATGGGGGTTGTTCCCGCGACTACCAATATAGCTGCTTCTGGTACAGTTCTATATGAGCTCGCGATGCGTAAGGCACCGCGTCTTTGGACTGCTGCCATCTGTTTTCTGTATTTCTCCTGGCGAAGGGCTTCAGCCCATATTTCGCACCCATACAGGAGAATAGAGTTTGTTACCGTCATCAGAAGTTTTCTTTTGCTAGCCGTCGGGCCTCCTATGTTAGCCATTAGTCGGCTTAGTGCTGTCGTTACTTTTGCAGCCCGTTCTGATGCGCCCTTTATTTGTTGCCAGAAGGTGAGTTTCGTATTAAGGACTACCCCCAGGTACTTGACCGCTTCCTTGCTGGTGATCGTCTCTTGCCCTACCTGAAAATCAACTCTGGTCGGGATTCTCTTTTTGGTTAGCAGGACTATCTCCGTCTTTTCTGCAGCTAGCCTTAGGCCATGTTCTTGCATCCAGGGTAGGACTCTTCTCATCACCTGGTTTAATTTCATTTGTGCATTATGAATATCCCTTGCTGTTATCACTGCGGCAATGTCGTCCGCGTAGCCTACTAGAAACGTGTCTTCTGGCATCTCCATGCGAAGGATGTTATCATAAGCGATGTTCCAGAGGTCGGGTCCCAGAATTGAACCCTGCGCTGCTCCAGCGGTGATTTGCTTTCTCCGCGCGCCTTCTTTGGTGTCGTAGATTAGCTCTCTGTCTTTTAGGTAGTCTTTCACCATCCTCAAGAGGTACTCGGGTATGCTAAAGTCGTGTTCGAGCGCGTATATTATGTCCGTCCATCTGGTTGAGTTAAAAGCATTTCGGACATCCAGAGTTGCTAGTAGCACAATCTTTCTTGAGTGGTGATTTCCTTGTTGGGCCATTTGGGTGGACTTTATCACTTCTCTAACTGCTCCGATAGTAGAGTGGCCCTTTCGAAAGCCGTGCTGTCTTTCGCCTAAACCTCCTGCTGTTTGTATGGCTGCTGTTATCCGCGTCTTCAGCAGTTTTTCCAGAAGTTTCCCTGCGATATCCAGCATGCATAGGGGCCTGTAGCCTGATGGGGTGTCTAGATTGCCTTTCCCCTTGCTGATTAGTACCAATCGTTGCATTTTCCATCTTCTGGGGAAAACCGCTTCTTGCAGGCATTTGATGTACATATTCAATAGCAGTTGTGGGGATATTTGTGCTATCTTTTTAAGAATCTCGGCTGGTATTCCGTCAGGGCCGGGGGCTTTTCGGATCTGCAGGGTTTTCGCCGCCAGAGTCAGCTCTTCTTCAGTGAATAGTGGGACTTCTTCTAGTGGAGTTATGGGGATGTCAGGGGGTCTGGTGGGGTGAGTTGGGAATAAAGTTTCCACTATGTTCCTCATTTTTTCTTCGCTGAGGTCCGGGCTTGTCATCCGTCTTCCCAGCTTTCGCATTACGATCTTATAGCCTAGTCCCCAGGGATCGTTGCTCACATCTCGGCGAAGGGCTTCCCACTTGTGCTTTTTACTCTGTTTCATTGCTCTCTTGAGCTCGGTCCTTGCATTACTGAACTCTGTTACAGTGTTTGCATTGAGTTCCGCATTTCTTCTTCTCCCCCTGGTGACTCTGCGCCTCAGGTGTAGGCATTTTCTTCGGAGAGCCGCGATCTCGTCGGTCCACCAGTACACCGGTTTTCTGTTTTGGTACCCGAGATGGACACGTGGCATCGATGCGTTGCATGCTTGGCGTATAAGCTGCATCGTAGCTTCTGTGTTTGTTTCTGCATTCCCCGCCATTTCTGCGGACGTATTTACGGTCCCCTCGAGTGCAGATCTGAGTAGCTCTTCATTGAGTCTATTGGCATTCCATCGTGTTTTTCGGCTTCGGTTCGGGTTGATGGCGCGTTCTTGGCTGCATATTTCGTAAGCGATGTATTGATGATCGCTGCCTGTGAAGTCTTCTATAACTCTCCAATTTTTTATCTTGGCTGAAGTTTGTTCTGAGGCAAAGGTTATGTCAGGGATTGTCTCTTCGTATCCAGGTCTCCTAAATGTAGACGTGTTGCCTATATTGACTACATTAATACTTCTTCTTGCGGCCATTTCGAGTATGTACCTTCCGCGTGAGTTTGTATTTGGCATACCCCATTCCTGTGCTCTAGCGTTGAAGTCACCGGCGACCAGCACTTCCCCCTCTGTCTCTTGTATAAAGTCTTCTAATCTATCCAGTTTTTCTCGGAACTCGCTTATGCCTTCGTTTGGGGTGAAATAGCAGCTTATTAGTGTGAGTTCCGCGCATTTCATCCAGGCGAAGCCTCTTTCACTGCCTTGGTCTTTAACAGTAATTTTTGTCGCGTTCGGGATCCAGACAGCGGCGGTTCCCAGTGTGTCTGTGATCCAGTTTGGGCATTTTTTATTCTTATACTGTTCGCTGATGATAACTATGTCTGCTTTCAGCTCAGTTATGAGTTTGATTAGGAGCTCATCCGCCATTCGACTTCTGTGGAGATTTCCTTGGAGTATTCTGCTCATTTGGCGTTTCTTTTCTTTGCTCTTTCAAGTGCCTCTCTAAACACCTGACATTTGCCTGACCCTGGCACGTGATCCAGTCCTAGTGATGGATTCTTAAGCGCAGTGCATAAGCAGCACTTTGCGCTTTTCGTGCAGTCTTGTTTTTTGTGTCCCTGTTCTCCGCATTTAATACAGAGTCCCAGGCTCTTTCGATCCACTTCTGCGCAGGAAGTTTGCAGGTGTCCATACCCGAAGCATCTGTAGCAGCATGGGACTACAACCCTTCTGCGGATTCTGCAGTGAATCCATCCTATTTTAATCCTGGGGGATTTCATTAGTTCTTCGGCTATTCGAGTGTTTACTTCTACTATGGCAATTTGTTGGCCACTTCGACTCTGTTTAGTGACAAAAGCTCGGATGTCTAATGTGGGGTCACTAACTCTGTTCTTTATGGCTTGGTGGACCTCTTCTACAGTGGTAAGTTCGTCCATATCCCTTATTTCGAGTGCTATTTTTGGTTCCAGATTACGAACAACCGCCTTTTCGCCTAAGATATTTTCCAGCGACCTTCCAAAGGCTACCTTGTCCTTTGTCTTGGCGTCGAGCTCAACGAGGACGTCTCCTCCTTTCGTTTTACGCACTGCTCTTATGACAGTTCCAGAGTCATCTGGGTTTGCGCTGGTGCGTATTTCCTTTAAGATCCCTGCATATGTTTCTTCGCCTCTCGGCTTAATAAGAATTGCTTCGGGTCGGAGCTTGGCTTGTTTTTTCTTTTTCTGTCTATTCCTTGGTGTAGTTTCCTTTCCTGTTTTGCTCGTCTGTTTTTTGTTTTTGGGGAGTTTTCTCCTCTTTCGAGTCCCTCTGTTCTTCGTGTGTTCGAGCTTTTTTCCTTGTAACTATATGCCACTTTTCTCTTCCGTTCTCGTTGGATTGTCTAAGCGATTCAGTTTCTGCTGGGCTCGCTGCTACTCTTTTCTTCTTTGCGGTTCTTGGAGTGTCTTCTATTACCACAACCGGCTGACACTTCTTGCTCCAAGTGGTTGTATTTGGTCGTGTTATTTGTTTCTCCGTGTTCAGCCAATTTCGCCTGTAGCTTTCCATTACCTCCAGCAGTTCCTCTAGTTCCGAGACACCCGATTTTACGTCCATGCTGACATTCCTTTGCCTTGCCATAGCCAGTTTCATTTTTCGGAGCACGTCTTTACACTTGGTTAAGGACTCTTGCTCCGCGGTCCTCATCTTCTCAATATACTCTTGCCGTGGTGAGGTGTAGGCTATCACGGACTCTGTCAGCACCGGTGTAGTTTCCTGGTCTTTTTCTCGCGGGTTTTTGTTTGCTGCTGAGGAGAGACGAGCTGGTGTCGGTTCTGTGGTGCTCGATTGCAATTTCCGCTCACTACTATCACTAACGCTCGCGCCCGCTGGTGTTAGCGTGGGCGGACGTGTGATCTTACTACTGCTTTTGAATATGCTTGCGCATTCTTCACTACTCTCTTTTTCTAGCGCTTGTGGTGTGTTTCTATTTACTGCTTGTAATTGTTTTTGTGTTCTATTCATGTTTTTTCTGTTGGGTCCCCGCTTTGAGCCGCTATCCTCGTACGGTTGTACAGTCGCTTCTAATAATCCCCGTGGTTATCTATGCAAGCAGGGAGGCCACGCAAGGGTTCACATAGGTCCTTATGAGAGTCTATGTTCAGAGCCAGGATCTAAGCGCAAAATCAGGAGTTATTCTCAACTGAACCTGTACCACCATCTTAACGGCGACGGACTCGGAACGTACTCAAAGCCTAGCCACAGTTTTAATGGGACGGGGGCGGATGCAGCATTAGCCTGAAAGCCGTTTCTCGAATATGTCACTCTTGGGTATTAAGGTAACAGAATACTGCATCCACCAGCTCTCGGCAATCTATTCCAAATATTTCATAGAGGTCGTGTACCGGTTTCGTATTCCAGGTCGTCATCAGTTTCATAACCCTCATCAGGTATCTATTCCAATGGGGTCTCCCGCTCTCGTTGGCCCCGACCCACGATCCACACAGGTTGGTTACTGTATCTCACAATGGGTTGCTCGGGTTTCCAGGGGGCACCGGATCGTGGAGGTGAGAGTCGGACATTAGGAACCCGCAGCTCATGCTAGCTGGAAACGGCATGTAGCCACGTGGGCCTTTTGCCCCCCAATAATAATAATAATAATAATAATAGCAATAATAATAATAATAATAATAATAATAATAATAATAATAATAATAATAATAATAATAATAATAATAATAATAATAATAATAATAATAATAATAATAATAATAATAATAATCATAATAATAATAATAATAATAATAATAATAATAATAATAATAATAATAATAATAATAATAATAATAATAATAATAATAATAATAATAATAATAATAATAATAATAATAATAATAATAATAATAATAATAATAATAATAATAATAATAATAATAATAATAATAATAATAATAATAATAATAATAATAATAATAATAATAATAATAATAATAATAATAATAATAACAACAATAATAATAATAATAATAATAATAATAATAATAATAATAATAATAATAATAATAATAATAATAATAATAATAATAATAATAATAATAATAATAATAATAATAATAATAATAATAATAATAATAATAATAATAATAATAATAATAATAATAATAATAATAATAATAATAATAATAATAATATTAATAATAATAATAATAATAATAATAATAATAATAATAATAATAATAATAATAATAATAATAATAATAATAATAATAATAATAATAATAATAATAATAATAATAATAATAATAATAATAATAATAATAATAATGATAATAATAATAATAATAATAATAATAATAATAATAATAATAATAATAATAATAATAATAATAATAATAATAATAATAATAATATAGATCAAAAATGCTTCGCGCATCAGCAAAACTGTCGTCACAGTAATGGTATGTGGAAAAAAAACAAAAACACTAAAAAACTTCCCCCTCCTTCGCGGACCTCTTTCCACCCTGGTACCGAAACTTTTGCCATTACTTCAGGGTGGGGTCCATCGTGTAGCGCCCTTTGACATCTACGTGAAATGCCTGCGTCCAGGCCACGCTTGGGTTATTCTCTCTTTGCTATCTTTGCTATTTGAGGCATTACCTTGCGGCATTAATAATAATAATAATAATAATAATAATAATAATAATAATAATAATAATAATAATAATAATAATAATAATAATAATAATAATAATAATAATAATAATAATAATAATAATAATAATAATAATAATAATAATAATAATAATAATAATAATAATAATAATAATAATAATAATAATAATAATAATAATAATAATAATAATAATAATAATAATAATAATAATAATAATAATAATAATAATAATAATAATAATAATATTAATAATAATAATAATAATAATAATAATAATAATAATAATAATAATAATAATAATAATAATAATAATAATAATAATAATAATAATAATAATAATAATAATAATAATGATAATAATAATAATAATAATAATAATAATAATAATAATAATAATAATAATAATAATAATAATAATAATAATAATAATAATAATAATAATAATAATAATAATAATAATAATAATAATAATAATAATAATAATAATAATAATAATAATAATAATAATAATAATAATAATAATAATATAGATCAAAAATGCTTCGCGCATCAGCAAAACTGTCGTCACAGTAATGGTATGTGGAAAAAAAACAAAAACACTAAAAAACTTCCCCCTCCTTCGCGGACCTCTTTCCACCCTGGTACCGAAACTTTTGCCATTACTTCAGGGTGGGGTCCATCGTGTAGCGCCCTTTGACATCTACGTGAAATGCCTGCGTCCAGGCCACGCTTGGGTTATTCTCTCTTTGCTATCTTTGCTATTTGAGGCATTACCTTGCGGCTTCGAGGTCTCTTTGTTTGGACTTAAGAATTTTTTCAACATATTTTTGGATTATTTGCCAGTTTTCTTCGCTTGAGCTCATCTTCCGTATTATATTTTCGGGGGTAATTTTTCCCATGTGTAGCTCTATTTCTTCCCGCATAGGACTCCATTTTCTGCAATAGAAGAAAGTGTGTTCCGCATCATCACTTTCGGCATCTCCATATAAGCACCTTGGTTGCGCGAGTTACGGTTACCACCAACACCCCACACACCCTCTAGGCCCACTTACTACCAAACACCCAACAACAACAACAACAGCAGCAGTAGAACATATTATGCTGACCAAACAAATCAGCAACGACATCAGCACCTAAGGTCAGATACCCACTCAACCCACCAACAGCAACGAACAACAACAACAACAATAACACCAACCAAAACTGCATAAATGCAATATGTAATTGAACCCAAATAATTGTACAGGTGAGAACATGAACTTGCTGAATAAACGTCTACTGGGCTTCCGGCCGATATTCAAGTTCATGTGATCACACTAAAGCATAGGTTAGGTGTTAAACCAAAATTTGTAATCAATTCAATTAAAAAATGTCATTTGTAAAGTGAAGTTCGGTTTTTTTTTATCTAAGCTGAACGCTTAGACTATAACTGGCGCAGTCCTCCGGAGCGGTGAACGGGTTTTCTTCAAAGTGTTAAAAGTCTAACAAATTAAAATCTTGTAAAAAAAAAAAAAAAAAAAAAAAGTTTAATGTTTTAAAATCTTGACAATTTTCACGAGTTTTATTCAAAATCACTAGTAAATGCTCCAACGCGAATCTCTGTGAAAAATAAACATCAAAGCAAAACACTGGAAAGCCCGTTGAGTCTCAACTCTTCATCACCGTGAATCTGGAACCCCTCCCAACATCAACATAAACATCATGCTGGTCAAAATCTTTACAATTGGGTGCATGTAAGTGCTAGATTTAGTGTTGTGTGTCAAATAAAACCTAATTTATAATCATATACTGCGAATAATCCAGTATAATATAAATAAAAATAAAAACAAAAAAAAACAAGTGTCAAATTGGAAATTATAACGAGGGAAATTTGTAAATTACTGCGATCTCTATCGAAGAGCACTCCAGTATTACATATGATATAAAACACGAATAAAATAACAAAAAAATAAAAAAAATAAAAATAAAAGAGAATATTATGAATTACTGCGATCTCTACCCAAGAGCACTCCAGTAAAATAAAATAAATAAAATAAAACATTGTAATTTACTGCGATCTCTACCCAAGAGCACTCCAGTATTACTTATATAAAATAAAATAAAATTGTAATTTACTGCGATCTCTACCCAAGAGCACTCCAGTAAAATAAAATAAATAAAATAAAACATTGTAATTTACTGCGATCTCTACCCAAGAGCACTCCAGTATTACTTATATAAAATAAAATAAAATTGTAATTTACTGCGATCTCTACCCAAGAGCACTCCAGTATTACTTATATAAAATAAAATAAAATTGTAAATTACTGCGATCTCAACCCAAGAGCACTCCAGTATTACTTATATAAAATAAAATAAAATTGTAATTTACTGCGATCTCTACCTAAGAGCCCTCCAGTTTTATATTAAATTTACATTTAAATAATTAGCATATAAGACACTGCGATCTCCATCAGAGAGCTCTCCAGTACAAATCAATTTACATTAAAACTTAATGCACTATATATATATTTATACGTTGTTTTCGAATTTTCGTTTCTCAATATAAAAAAAAACTAAATTAAACAAGTCCTTCGATCTTCCGAATGCCTAATTCGAAGAAAAGTAAATCAAAAGTCGGTTTCTTTCCTTACAACCTAAGAAAATTCTCAAAAAATCTGTCCCCTATACCAGAGGACAGAAGCTCAGCATCCGAATCTTCAGACTCTCTTCTCGATATCTCACTAGATACTAGTTCCTCTGACATAATGCCCAACCAAATGGAGCAATCCAACCAAACCCTAAGCCAGACTGACATCTTCAATTCTCTCAGAATCCCAGACGCCATTAAGGACTTACCAAAGTTCGATGGTAATCCCTGACTTCTCCATAACTTTATTAATAATGTAGAAGAAATTCTCCTCTATATTAGAGGTACGGATAAAACACCGTACGGACAAATATTATTAAGAGCTATTCGTAATAAAATTGAGGGAAAGGCTAGCGAATCATTGAATATGTTTGGTACCCCACTTAATTGGGATGAAATAAAAAACACCCTTACCCTTCAATTTGCTGACAAACGCACGGAAACGATGCTCATAATGGACCTCCATAACACCAACCAATATAATAAGTCGGTAGACGCTTTCCATGGCGAAATCCTTGAAATTCAAGCAGCACTCTGCAATAACATCTGCATAAATGAGACAGACCATAACGTCATTAAGGCAAAGAAAAATCTCTACTCTGAGATGTGCCTTAATGCATTCGTAAGTGGACTCAAAGAACCACTTGGCTCTAGGATTAGAACCATGCAGCCAGATTCCATAGCCAAAGCTCTTGCTTTATGTCTGAAAGAACAAACCATATACCTTCAAAGAAAAGAGAATAACCACAAATATAACTACAAACCATACAATTCGAACAACCCCCGACAAGCCCAAAATAATCAGGCACCTTCAAATCAACCCTCATCTTCAAATAACCGAAATACAACCTACTCTGGGCAAAGAACCCCAACAAATAAGGTATACCAAGAAAGATCCCAAAACTCCTCCCGAAACAACTACAGTACTCCGAATTCCAGCTCAGCGTACCAACGAACGGAACCATCAACCCAGACATCAATGAGTTCACATAGGAACTCACAGGTACACCACAAAAACATCCCCAGCCAACAGTCAAGAAAATCAAGAAATGAGAACTGTTACCAAACCTGGCAACGCTGCATTACACTAGGTATTGCATTAGCACCTTAAGTCTTCTGGTATGTCAATGCAACGACTGACTGTCAAATCATTTCAAAGTTAGTCGCTGCCTGACGAGGATGCCAAAAAAGGAAATAATTTAGCAATAGGTAACTATGTGTATATATTATATGTATTAAAAAGAAAAAAAAAAAAAAAACTAACTTGAATTTTAAATAAACAATAGCTGAAATATTAGAAAAGGCATGTTCTTCTTTTTTAAACGGCGCGACTCAACATCTAAATTATTTCTTGGAGTAAACATCTAAATTATTTCCTTGGAGTATACAACGAAATTACTTCTTCGAGTATACATGGTGCATATCTAAACATATCGTTTGCACATCGACGAATACTACATCAGCATTGGCAGAAGTTCACCATGTGCTAGGGAGAGAGTGAGGTTAGAGACCCACGCAGCATCCACACATCGGAGTGAGGTTAGAGACCCACTGCAACTGCTGTTATCATCCTACTACTTTGCGGTATCAGCAAATAAAGAAGATTTATAGCTGCTGATTAGTGCCAAAGGTGTAGTGTGAATGTGTAGTAAATGTTAAAACACATCCTTTACGCAAACACGCACACGTTCATCCATGTGCCAGTATCAAAGTGAGGTTAGAGACCCACACATCGTTCGCACTTAAGAGTGAGGTTAGAGACCCATCCAACGTTTTTGCAACATCTTTCAACATAAGAAGCCATCTGAACAAGTCAACTTAAAAAGAAGCCCGAAACCAGAAATAGCCAGCACACATCTACGCCGTTACTGTCAGGTAAGTCATGTCTCTTGATGATAATATATTCAATAAATCCGCCAAGACATTACACTCCCCTCCGCCATTAAATAAAAAAAGTCGTCATAAAGCTTCCCCCCAATCTAAAGCTATTCCCTCAACGTCGAGAACCCAACAACATTGCAAATCGTGCACAGGTCCAGACAATGACGAAATGGTTCAGTGCGACGCCTGCGATGAATGGCATCATTTTCAGTGTGTGAACGTAACATCAGAAGTTGAAACTCAGGATTGGTTTTGTCCGAAATGTGAGACAAGTGAGCGTACACCAGCAGTCGTTGATAGTGCTGAGAATCGTGCAAGAGCGTCTTTAAATAACAACGACAAGTCTATTCGAAACATTCGTCTCGAACCGATCAGATCCAAGTCACCAACTTCATCTAGAACTGCATTCAGTGCTAGCACTAAGTCCACAACCAATAGCAAGTCGGCGAAGTTACGTCTCCAGAAACTTGATGAGGAGAGAATTCTTAAGGAGAAAAGGGACAAGGAGTACCTCGACGCCAAATACAAAATCCTAGAAGAGCAGTCATCTGATGCTGAAAGTGTTGAGCAACATACATCGTTAAAAGAAAGGAGATTAGGACAGTGGATTTGCGATCAGTCGACAAAAGGTAACAAACTGGACTTCAAAGCTCATTCCATTAGTCATCCAAGCGCTATGAGGAAAAATGTGGAAAAGAAGGCAGAAGCCACTGTCCGTTTAAATGAGCCACCGCTTAATCTTAATGGTACCTGGGTAGGTGCTGAGCTGCCAACAATCAACGCAAACATCCACGACTGCCTTCATAACAGCACACGCCATGGCGTAGGTAATGCTCACCATTTCCACCAACAAAACCAAGATCACATCGGGCCGCCGTACAACAGTGAATTAACAGATCTGAATCGTCAACAACTAGGGAGTGGCCATATTGTACCCAAAGAGCTGCCGAGTTTTTCTGGTCTGCCGGAGGAGTGGCCGTATTTTATTAGCTGCTACGAAAATTCTACACGGTATTGTAGGTTCTCGAACGATGACAACATATACCGCCTACAGAGAAGCCTTAAAGGTAAAGCTTTACAGGCAGTGAGGGCACAACTAATGTACCCGAGTCAGGTGCAAAACATTATATCAACGTTAAGAATGATATTCGGCCGGCCAGAAACTGTAATCAACTCACTAATTACAAAACTTAGAAATGAAAAGGCTCCTAAGGCTGAGAGGTTAGATTCTCTGGTGAACTTTGCTCTCTCTGTGCAAAACATAGTCGCTACAATGGAAACTACTGGGTTGGTAGCACACCTTGATAATCCAAGTCTGCTGAAAGAACTGACAGACAAGCTCCCGCATCACATTCGTTTAAACTGGGGTATATTCAAGATGGGCTGCCACACAACTAGTTTAACAACATTTAGTGCATGGTTATACCAAGTAGCCCAAGCTGCCTGCGAAGTGACCGAAATAACACCTGCTTTATTTGACGATGGAAAAGCCGATAGAAGACGCTTAAAAGGCACTGTGTACGTCAGCGGTCACCATGCTAACATCCATCAAGATCTAGAGTCCTGTTTAATTTGTAACAACGAATGTCCATCGGTTCAAGTTTGCTCACAGTTCACTGCACTGAGTCTAAGGCAGAGGTGGGATGAAGTAAAAAAGCATTCTCTTTGTCGTACGTGCTTAATAAAACACCACGGTCAAAGATGCACGTCAAACAAAAGGTGTGGCATAAATGGTTGCAGCTATAGGCATCACAAAACGTTGCACAAAGACGCTGAACCATCGAATTGCCAAACTAACAGCAACAGATATAACTGCAACCTGCACCAACCATTGGCACCAGCATTATTATTTAAAATATTACCAGTAACCCTGCACTACAACAACATTACAGTGGAGACTTATGCACTCTTGGACGACGGGTCGTCAATAACGCTTATGGACGAGGAATTGGCTGACTCCTTAAAGTTAAATGGTCCTACGGAAAAACTGTGCCTGAAGTGGACATCAAACACATGTCGAACAGAAGAATCATCAAAAAGGGTAAGCTGTCAAATTTCTGCGATTGGCTCGGAAAAGAAATATTTTCTCTCTAGTGTACGTACCGTACAGTCTTTAGATCTTCCAGTGCAGTCCGTTGATTTTGAAGTTATCAAGTCCTTCTTTCCGTACTTAATTGGAATTCCTTTCAGTTCATACTACAACGTCAAGCCAAGGCTGCTTATCGGTTTGGATCACGCGACATTAACGAGTCCCCACAAATATCGAGAAGGGCGAAATGATCAACCAGCGGCAATCAAAACTCGGCTAGGGTGGACGGTTTTCGGCGTCTGTACTACATATAAAACGAAAACAGGAGTACATCACAATTATCATGCATATGAATGCCAGGACAGTTTAGATGCAAGTCTCCATGAGTTAGTGCGAGAGTCCTTCGCTGTAGAAAACAGTATCTGCAAGAACAAACGGCGAATGATGAACATGGAAGATCAGCGTGCTAATCTTTTATTGGAAAAATATACACACCGCGTGGGAAATCGTTTTAGTGTACCGCTGTTATGGAAGAGTGAACACATTGAATTACCGGACAGCAAAATGTACGCGGAACGTAGACTCGCATGCCTCGAAAAGAAGCTTTTAAGAGACTGTTCATTGGCAGCCAACCTCCAAGAGCAAATTCAAGACTATGTAAGGAAGGGATACGCACGGAAGCTAACCAAGGAAGAGATGCTCGACAGCCGAAGTAAAAGGATTTGGTACCTACCGATTTTTCCAGTTGTTAACCCGAATAAACCGTCCAAAGTGCGCATAGTGTGGGACGCCGCAGCTCGATGCAAAGGAGTATCTCTCAACTCAATGCTATTATCCGGACCTGATGATTTACCTCTGCTTCCAGAAGTGTTGTTTCGTTTTAGACAAAGACGCGTGGCCATTTGTGCGGATATTAAAGAAATGTTTCATCAGATACGGGTGCGAGAAGTGGATCAGGATGCTCAAAGGTTTCTATGGCGTAATAGATTTTCGGGTGTTATGGAACATTATGTTATGCAGGTCTTGACTTTCGGATCTACATGCTCACCAAGTTGCGCAGAGTTTATAAAAAACAAGAATGCACTGGAATATGCTGTACAGTTCCCGAGAGCTGTGGAAGCCATAACAATGAATCATTATGTTGATGATTTTTTAGATAGTCTAGACACCGAAGAAGAAGCTCTAAAGTTAGCGAAAGAAGTCACCTACATACATCGACAGGGAGGATTTGAAATAAGAAATTTTCTAAGCAATTCCGCACACATAATGAAAGAACTGGGAGATAGCGCAGTTAGTAACAAGAATTTTAAGGTGCATGATGGTTTATACGATGCTGAAAAGATTTTGGGCATGTGGTGGTGCCCTGCAACTGATCGTTTTTCATTTTTATATCAGACTAGACTAGTAAGCATGGAAGTGTTGACAGGAGAGTCCCCTCCAACAAAACGGCAGGTTCTTAAAATCCTAATGAGCATCTTTGATCCACTTGGACTTGTAGCGCACTTTCTTGTGCTGCTCAAAATTCTTTTACAAGAAATTTGGCGAGACCAGACTCAATGGGACGAAGAAATTCATGCTGCTCAATTTAAATTATGGAAGGAGTGGCTAAAACTATTACCAGCAGTAAAGCAGATACAAATTCGAAGATCTTATTTGAAAGACCTAAAGTTCGAAAGTGGATGTTTGGTAGAACTGCACATATTCGTAGATGCTAGCCTTTCAGCGTACGCAGCGGTGGCATACATTCGGGTCCAGAGAGGTACTCACGTTGAATGTGCACTGGTATGCACGAGAACGAAGGTTGGTCCTCTAAGACAAATTTCCGTGCCACGTATGGAGCTACAAGCAGCCGTACTGGGCGTTCGAATAGCAAAGAGTATAGTTAAAGGACATAGTATAAAATTCAATAAACGGTATTTTTGGTCTGACTCTCAATCGGTGTTGTGTTGGGTGAAAAACGAAAGCAGAAAAGTTAATCAATTTGTAATGTTCAGAGTGGGTGAGATACTCGAATGCTCTAGTGAAGCGGAATGGAGGTGGGTGCCCAGCGCGGAAAATGTAGCAGATGATGCAACGAAATGGAATACAAAAATTGACTTATCTTCTGAAAGCCGTTGGTTTCAAGGACCCAGTTTTCTATATCAACCCAGAGAAAAGTGGCCCTCAAACTCCACCAATAATCCGGATTCGGGAAGTGAACACACCATACTCAAACACACTGGGTTTAATTTAAATAGTTCGGTAATAGAATACTTACGATTTTCCTCCTGGAAAAGACTGTACAGAACCATGGCATGGATTTTTCATTTTCTGAATACAACATTGAAGAGAAAACGACAAGAGGGAAATAAGGGACTAACGCTAGAAGACATCGCAAAGGCCAAAAAATATCTGTACAGAATGTGCCAAGCTGAAGGTTACCCGAATGAAATAAGCCAGTTAAAGTGTTCGGAAGCGCCAAATGGTACCATGAAGTTTTGGAAGATTACCCCATTGACAAAGTTCAGTCCTTACTTAGATGAAGATGGCGTTATGCGAGTTAAAGGTCGTATCGATGCTTCCAATCACGCATCCTTCGACTGCAAAAGACCTATTATCCTGCCAAAGACCCATTATCTTACCCTTCTTATTGTAAAAGACTATCATGTACGATTTAAGCATCAGTATTTCGAAACGGTGATCAACGAACTACGGCAAGTTTATTATATTCCCACTATTCGAATGCTCTTGAGAAAAATTCAACACAATTGTCAAATATGCAAAATCAACAAAGCGACACCGGTACCACCACTAATGGCGGAGTTGCCTCCCGCACGATTAAAGTCGTTTACCCAAGTGTTCTCCTATGTAGGGGTAGACTATTTTGGGCCAATGCTAGTGACTGTCGGAAGACACTCAGAGAAACGATGGGGTGTTTTATTTACATGTTTGACAGTTAGGGCCATTCACATCGAGATAGTTCAGAGCTTATCTAGCGATTCTTGCATAATGGCTGTCCAACGGTTCTGTGCGAGAAGAGGAAGGCCAGTGGAAATGTGGAGCGACAATGGGACGAATTTTAGGGGTGCAAGTCAGGAGCTCATAAGTAGTTTGAAGCAGTTAGACGTTGATAAGATTTCACAGATGTGCCTGAGTGAAGGTATTAAGTGGAAATTTATTCCACCAGCGTCACCACATATGGGGGGGAGTTGGGAGAGGTTGATAAGGTCAGTAAAACAGACCCTAGCACAAATCCAGCTTAGTAAAAATCCTAAAGATGAGGTTTTGATAACTATGATGGCGGAAGTTGAGTATATTATTAATTCAAGACCTTTGACTTATGTTCCTTTAGATAATGACAGTAACGAAGCGTTAACGCCGAACCACTTCTTGGTGGGATCATCGAATGGCGTAAGGCTTTCTGGCCAGATAGCAGATGATGGTTCAGCTCTTCGTAGGAATTGGATAACGTGTGAAAGATATGGTAACATGTTTTGGAAGCGGTGGGTTATGGAGTATTTACCGACGCTCACGAGACGCACTAAATGGTTCAACCACGTCAAACCCATAGAAAAAGGAGATGTGGTGATCATTGTCGATGCCAATAGCCCAAGAAACACTTGGCCAAAGGGGAGAGTTTTGGACGTTCACTCTAGCAAAGATGGACAAACAAGGTCTGCCGTCATACAAACTGCAACGGGAGTCTATACCAGGCCTACGGTAAGACTTGCGGTGTTGGACATCAACCGGTTTGGCGAAGGTGGTAACCCGGTAGATACAACCAGCTTACCAGGGGGGAGTGTTACCAAACCTGGCAACGCTGCATTACACTAGGTATTGCATTAGCACCTTAAGTCTTCTGGTATGTCAATGCAACGACTGACTGTCAAATCATTTCAAAGTTAGTCGCTGCCTGACGAGGATGCCAAAAAAGGAAATAATTTAGCAATAGGTAACTATGTGTATATATTATATGTATTAAAAAGAAAAAAAAAAAAAAAACTAACTTGAATTTTAAATAAACAATAGCTGAAATATTAGAAAAGGCATGTTCTTCTTTTTTAAACGGCGCGACTCAACAAGAACCTTTATCACCATGAGACGAATAATCCCAACAACGATCACCACGGCCAAACTGACAAATATCCCGAAAACACTGATTCCATTCAAGACGACGGAAATTTTTTCACGTCAGCCTTGGAGAGGCCACAGGCTACCTAAATAAAAAACTATATCTCACTACCCTACCATTCATCGAAATTTTTCTCCTTTTAATAGATTTTATTAGACACAGGCGCTAGTACATCATTTATTAACCCCGAATTTATCCCTCCCGAAAATCAAATAAAATGCAAACCTGTTACCATTTCAACAGTCTTCAAAGACTATAAACTCGAAAAACAGACATCTCTCCCATTTTTTCAAGAATTCAACCAAGAAGGATCTCAAAAATTTTTAATTTTCAAATTCCATAATTTTTTTGATGGCCTTTTAGGCATCGACGCCCTTACAGCGCTTAACGCGAAAATCGATTTAGAAAACAAAATCCTTTATACAAAATATGCCACCATCAAAATAAACATAAGAATGAACCATTCATCCGAAAAAATAACAATCCCTGCTAGAAGCAAAATATTAGCAAAACTACCTGTCAGTAAGGATAATGGAAACATTTTTATTAACCTAACGCAACTTAAACCAAATTTACAAATTACACAGGGAATCTATAATGCCAAAGGCGGGTTTAGCAACGTAGAACTGACAAACCTTTCTGAACTAAACCAAACCATAATACTTGAAGAACCCTTAAATGTAAAACAATACGACCCCAACCACTTTATAGAAATAAACTGTTTCAACACAACAAAATACGAACAAGTAGACAATTCCAATATATCCAAATTAATACGAACTGACCATCTAAACACAGAAGAGCGAAAAGCACTATTGAAAATATGTAAGGCTTATAGCGATGTTATTTACACAGAAGGTGACATACTTACATTCACAAACAAAATAAAACACCAAATTAATACAACAGACGACATTCCTATCTATACAAAATCTTATAGATACCCGTATGTCCACAAAGAAGAAGTCAGTTCTCAAATAACAAAAATGCTAAACCAAGGCATAATTCGTAACAGTTTCTCCCCCATGGAGCTCCCCAGTCTGGGTAGTCCCAAAAAAACTTGATGCCAAGGGACAACAAAAATGGAGACTTGTCATTGACTACAGGAAAATCAATGACAAGACCATTTCCGATAGATACTCGTATCCAATACCTAATATCACCGAGATATTGGATAAACTTGGCAAATGCCTTTACTTCACAACATTAGACCTTGCAAGTGGGTTCCATCAAATCGAAATGGACCCAAAACATATTGCAAAGACGGCATTTACGGTGCAAGGCGGACATTATGAATACGTCCGAATGCCTTTCGGCCTTAAAAATGCTCCATCAACCTTCCAAAGGGTGATGGACCATGTTTTAAAAGATCTAATAGGTAAAATATGTCTCGTCTACCTCGATGACATAATAATCTTCTCAACCTCGCTACAAGAACACCTTAACAGCATACAATTAGTTTTCAATAAACTCCGGGAAGCAAATTTCAAAATTCAAACTGATAAGTGCGAATTCTTAAAAAAAGAAATCGCTTTCTTGGGGCACATAATCACACCCATCGGTATCAAACCGAATCCCGCAAAAATTGATGTTATAAAACACTACCCACTTCCCAAAACACGTACTGAAATAAAATCGTTTATTGGCCTAATTAGCTACTACAGAAAGTTCATCAAGGATCTGGCCAAGCTCACTAAACCCTTAACTGATTCGTTAAAGAAAAATGCAAAAATTATCATAGACCAAAAATATACCAACGCATTCGAAACATGCAAAACAATGCTCATGAATGACCCTATCCTCCAACACCCTGATTTTTCCAAACCATTTATCCTTACAACCGATGCAAGTAATCATGCACTTGGTGCTATCTTATCACAAGGTCGAATAGGGACTGATAAGCCAATCTGCTACGCAAGCAGAACTTTATCCACCTGTGAAAGAAATTATTCAACTATCGAGAAAGAATTACTTGCAATCATCTGGGCTACAAAATACTTCCGCCCATATCTATTTGGAAGAAAATTCCAAATTGTTACCGATCATAAACCACTTACATGGATTATGAATCTAAAGGAACCAAACTCAAAGTTAGTGAGATGGCGTCTCAAACTTGAAGAGTATGACTACGAAATAGTCTACAAGAAAGGTAAGGCAAATACAAACGCTGACGCTTTGAGCCGTATTCAAACAGAGAACCCAAATATTTCCGAAAATCACGAAATTTTTACCAACTACGACGACATAGTTTCCACAATACATAGCGCTGACGAAAATTTAGATGACGGTATTCCCATTTCGGAAAAACCTCTAAATGAATTTAACCTTCAACTAGTTTTAGAAACAAGCCCAAATAAACAAACAGCAATCTTTTCAAGCGACGAAACCTTTAAAATAGTTCAAACTACTTATTCAAAATTCTTCTCTCATAGTGGCACATTTCGTTTAATAAGATGTACAGAAATTTAAAAAGATTTACGTTCAGCAGACGACCAAGAAAAAACCATAAGAGAATACCATGAAAAATCAAACCACAGAGGTATTAACGAAACCCTATTACACCTTAAACGAGAGTTATACTTCCCTAACATGAAAGAAAAGATAACAAAAACTTTAAACAATTGCGATAGATGTAAAATGTTGAAATATGACAGGAATCCACCAAAGCCCTTTTTTAGAAAACCCGAAATACCCCTTAAACCTCTAGAAATAGTTCATATCGATATTTATAGTATTCACAATCAACAAGTTCTTACCCTAATAGATAAATTTTCCCGATTTTCCTCCGCCTACACTCTTAGCTGCAGAAGCAGCATTACTGTCCTTAAATGTATTAAGAATTACATAAGCCTTTACGGCATACCTAAATCAATCATCTGCGATCAAGGTACCGAGTTCTCCTCTAACATCTTCCGCGACTTTTGCAAGCAACATGACATTAACCTTCATCATACCTCTTTTCAACAATCCAGCAGCAACTCCCCTATAGAACGTCTGCATTCCACACTAACTGAAATCTACATACTTATAATGTTTCAAAAGAAAAGAATCCAAACTCAGTACAGACCACGACGAAATGTTGTCCGAAACATTAATAACATACAACAATGCAATTCACACTATAACAAAACATACACCTTACGAACTATTTTTCGGCCGACCCTATAAATTCTCAAAAACTTTAAATTTTGGTAACGAACATGAATACCTCTCAAAACTTAACGAATACCTTAACGAATTGTACCCCAAAATACATGAGAAAGTTGAAGACATTACTAAAAAGAGAATTGAAAAGCTCAATAACGAAAGAGAAGTTCCTGAAGACATAGCAGAAAATAAAATAATTTTTAGGAAAGAGGCCAGACGAAATAAACTAGCATACAGATTTTCAAAACACGTAACACTTAAAGATAACAAATTCACTATTTTAACTAAAAATAAAAAGAAAATTCACAAAAGCAAGTTAAGAAGAACACAAAAGCCTTGACGAATACTGTTGAAACAACCGTACATATATATATATTTCATTAAAAAGTTGATAAGTTTATATCAAAAATTAATTTAAGAATTCTAGTATTAAGATCTTTAGTGTTAAGATATTTTTAAGATAAACACGTTCAGGGCATATGAACGTTAACATGGTAGTATAATCATTTTATATGATTAAGAGGCTATCCAAAACCTATATCCTAGATATAGACATTCAGGGCATATGAATGTGAACATGGTAGTATAATCATTTTATATGATTAAGAGGCTATCCAAAACCTATATCCTAGATATAGACTTTCAGGGCATATGAATGTGAACATGGTAGTATAATCATTTTTATATGATTAAGAGACTATCCAAATACACTACACAATATTACTAACCAAACCCACAAAATACTAACAAAATACAGCTTACTAAACGTTAAAAACACTGCACTCAATCTGTTTCTATTTTTTCCTTTCTATTACCTTTCTTTAGAATATCCTTTGCTTCACCTCAAATTATCGAGGTCTACAACATACCAAAAAATCGAAGCATACTACCCCTCCGTCTTGGACCCGCAAGAACTAACCCTAACTTTCATAACCTCATTCATATAGTCAACCTGAAAGACTACAAAAATAACATAAAGAACATTGCTAAGTCACTCGAACTTTTCCAAAAACATGCAATTAATACTGACCTTATCCGTGTAACAAAACTAAAATTCCAAGAACTCGAGAGAAAATTTTTAACAATATATCCCAATATAAGAAACAAACGCGGCATATTCAACGGACTTGGATCCGCCATAAATTTTATTACAGGGAATTTAGATATCAACGACGCAAATAACATCAACAGCCAAATAGATAGCATAAACTGTAACTTACAAAATCTCACATACTCAATGTATAGTCAGAATACTGTAAACCTCCAAATGATGGAGAGGCTAAAAACAATCACTAACCATATTAACAAAGAACAAAGCATAATAGAATCATTTTTCGAAAAAACGGCAAATAAAATAAAACGGGAGCAAGATATACTAATCGAAACACAATACCTTAATCTTATGAACTCTAACATTGACTTACTAACAAATCACATTTCCGATCTATCTGAGGCAGTGCTTTTAAGTAAACTAAATATCATACCTAAATTTATACTTAATCCAAACGAATTAAGTGTAATACAAAACAAATTACAAAAACAAAACATTGAAATTGTTTCTACGGAACAAATCTATGAATTTTTGAAACTACAAGCCTATTACAATGGCTCGAATATTATATTCAATATACTTATACCTAATTTCTCATCAGAGAAATTTTATTTATATCATATAATCCCCTTACCAATCAATGACACAAAATTAATAATAACAAATCAATATATAAATATAAATAAAAGACACATACAGCACTATAAAGCACCTTGCCCCAAAATAGAAAACACCTACTACTGCAACCAACCCGAATTAGAAGAAGAAGTCTCCAAATCAAAATGTATTGGAAACTTGATGAACAACATAGCTGCTCAATGCTTTTTCAATGATGTCGGCAAAATTGAAAGCATATCACAACCCGAACCAAACTATATCCTTTTCACAAATGTACCAAAAATTATAATAAATTCTACTTGCAGTACCCAGACAACAGCAATAGAAGGTACGGCGTTACTCCACTTCCAGAACTGCAGCATCACTATCAATGGTATACACTATGAAGACAACCCGGAAATCTTTTGGGACGAAGTTCATGTCCCACCCCCACCAAACAGCAATATCCATGCAGAAGCAACCAACGACGTCATAAACCTACAGAAATTGAAGGACTCCAACTCTATAATACAAACGAAACTGAACACCCTTGGATCCGAAACTCTACATCTACATCTCGTCACCGGAACATCGTCTATACTTTCATCAGTAATCATCATCCTAGTCATAATCACAATCGCCTTCCTAAAATTCAAAAATAAGAAGAAGTATCCAACGCTAGAATCCTTCGCTCCAGCCCCGATTTCATCACTGTGGCCGTCGCTTTATTCTAAGGGGGGAGGAGTTACGGTTACCACCAACACCCCACACACCCTCTAGGCCCACTTACTACCAAACACCCAACAACAACAACAACAGCAGCAGTAGAACATATTATGCTGACCAAACAAATCAGCAACGACATCAGCACCTAAGGTCAGATACCCACTCAACCCACCAACAGCAACGAACAACAACAACAACAATAACACCAACCAAAACTGCATAAATGCAATATGTAATTGAACCCAAATAATTGTACAGGTGAGAACATGAACTTGCTGAATAAACGTCTACTGGGCTTCCGGCCGATATTCAAGTTCATGTGATCACACTAAAGCATAGGTTAGGTGTTAAACCAAAATTTGTAATCAATTCAATTAAAAAATGTCATTTGTAAAGTGAAGTTCGGTTTTTTTTTATCTAAGCTGAACGCTTAGACTATAACTCGCGCATTTATGTATGCGATGAAGGTATCTTCGGAAGTAGCCATGTCCTGAGAGCATTTGCGTCAAATAGTAGTTGGTTTCGCCTGCACGCCGATTAAGCCAAGGTTCTAACACCGGTATCATTCGGGCCGTCCATCTGCCACGGTCATCATTTGTCCATGTATCTTGCCATGTACATATGGTTTGTCGCCTTATCGCTGCTGCTGCTAGCGCCGTGTATCCGCCGTTTGTCCTCATTTGCCATATTTTGTGCCGTTCTTTAGCAAGAAGGTCAATTGGTACCACTCCCGCTATTACCCGTATTGCTGCGTCAGATACAGTGCGATATGCCGAAGCTATGCGCAAAGCCGCTGTCCGCTGTACTGCTAGAAGCTGCTTTCTTCGTTTTTCGACATTTAAAGTTTCTGCCCACAGTCGTGAGCCTGCTTCTACGTTCAGTTTCGCGACGTTCCATTTTCTGACTTTAGTATTTCGTGTTTCGTGCGTTGTGATATCTGTATTCATCTCGAAAGAGATGTACTGGTGGTCACTCCCAGTATATTCCTCCAGTACTTTCCATTTTTTAATTTTGCCGCCTATTCTCTCCGAGACCATTGTGATGTCGGGGATGGTACCCTCGCATCCGGGTCTTCTGAAAGTCGGTACGCTTCCAGTATTTGCAACGATGAGCCCAAGTCTTGCAGCCATATCAAGTACTCTCCGTCCTTTAGAGTTTGTTGTTGGCATCCCCCATTCCACGGCTCTGGAGTTAAAGTCTCCTGCTACAATGAACACGCCTTCGAGCTGGAGTATTTTGTTTTCAATTGCATCCAGCTTATCTTGGAAATCCTGGACGTTTTCGCTCAGCGTTAGGTAGCAGCTAACGACTGTAACGCCTTTAGTGTGTGCATAAGTGTAACCAGTTCCTGAGCCACTGTAGGTTAGTGTTGTACTCGCTGTGCTTGGTACCCAGACTGCTGCTGTTGCCGTTGTGTCTTCTAGCCATGTACCACTGTCTCTTTTCGTGTACTGCTCGCTGATGATGACGAAGTCAATCTGATGTTCGAGGACAAGCTGGGAAAGGAGAGCATCGGCCGTTCTACTCCTGTGCAGGTTAGCTTGAAGGAATTTCATTTAATATAAGCTTTACATCTGCGGGAGCCCGGCAGGTGATCGACCGAGGCATGTCCCTCATGCAGACATAGGCAGCATTTTGCGGGCTTTTCACATTCCTTCTTTTTGTGTCCGCTTTCTCCGCATCGTATGCATATTCCTTGTCCTTTTCTGTCTGGTCCCTTGCAGTCATATTGTAGGTGACCAGCGCCGAAGCACCTGTAGCAACGTTTGATATCTTCTAGTTGCCTCACTCTGCACATGGTCCATCCTATCTGCAGGCGTTGTGATTTATGTATAAACGATGCTCCTTCGATGCTCAACGTAACGTATGCCCGCCGTTGTTCTCTGCTATCGGTTCGTGTTATGGTTACACTAAGATCTGCATCGTTATCTTGGAGAGCCGCCTTTACGGCCGTTGCTACTTCATCCTTGTCCGAGAGTGCGTCTAGGTCTCGGATTTCAATGGTGGCCTTTTGTTTCAGTTCTGTAACTGTTCCCGTATCTTTGAGTGTGCTCTTGATGGCATTGCAGAATTCAGCCTTTTTGCCTCCTTTTTTAATTTCTAATAGAATAGCTCCTGCCTTTGTTTTCCGTATTGAGCGGATCACCACTTCGGCTGCCTCAGGCTTGACTTTTTGTCGGAGGTTTTTGAGCACATCTGCGTAACTGTGGCCATTTCCTGGTCTTACCAAGACCGCTTCTGTATGCTCTCTCTTGTTACGCGGCGGTTTCTCTTTTGGTTCTCGTCGTAGAACCGTTTTCGAGGGATTCTCATTTGCCTGTGCTTCGTGTATTCGAGGTTTTTTACGCGTGACTGTATACCACGTTTCTTGTTTCTTTTCCGCCATCTTTTCTGCAGGGCTAGTTGCCACCCTTTTGTTTTTCGGAGTTGTTGGTGTATCAACTGTTACTGCGTTTAGTTTGTGCTTTGTGTTACCCAGTGGTGGCTTTTCGCGCCTAATCTGTTTTTCTGACGTGATCCAGTTCCGCCTATAATCCTCTATTACGTCAAAAAGTTCGTCAAGCTCGGAGATGTCATTTTTTACGTCCATGCTAACGTTTTTTTGCCTTGCCATGGCCACCTTCATTTTTTGTATTACTGCTTTACATTTGTTTAGAGTCTCATGCTCTGCAGTTCTCATCTTATCTATAAACTGCTGCCGTGGGGAGATGTCTACCTTTGTAGGAGTTCCAGGCGCGTGCATGATTTCCTTGTCTTGATCGCACTTCTTGGGTACTTCAAAGGTGGGATCTTCGGCAAGAGCGGGTTTAAGAGCGTTCGCTAACTCTTTTGGCGGTTCGCTCGGATTTGCTACGCCTGTAGTCGTAGCTGCTGCTACTGGCGATCGACTGACCTTTCTGCTTCCTCTGAAGATTTCAGCGTATTCTACAGAGCTCTGTGTTTGCTTTTGTTGTTGTTTGTTTGGTGTTTGTTTATGTTTTGGTGGTGTTTTGATAATTTTTTTTTTTTCTATTGGGTCCCCGCTTTGAGCCGCTATCCTCGTACCGTTGTACAGTCGCTTTTAAAATCCCCGTGGTTATCTATGCAAGCAGGGAGGCCACGCAAGGGTTGACATAGGTCCTTATGAGAGTCTATGTTCAGGGCCAGGATCTAAGCGCAAAACCAGGAGTTATTCTCAACTGAACCTGTACCACCAACTTAACGGCGACGGGCTCGGAACGTACTCAAAGCCTAGCCACAGTTTTAATGGGACGGGGGCGGATGCAGCATTAGCCTGAAAGCCGTTTCTCCAAGATGTCACTTTTGGTTATTAAGGTAACAGAATACTGCATCCACCAGCTCTCGGCAATCTATTCCAAATGTTTCATCGAGATCGTGTACCAACCCACGATCCACACAGGTTGGTTACTGCGTCTCACAATGGGTTGCTCGGGTGACCAGGGGGCACCGGATCGTGGAGGTGAGAGTCGGACATTAGGAACCCGCAGCTCATGCTAGCGGCATGAGCCACGTGTGCCTTTTGCCCCCCATAATAATAATAATAATAATAATAATAATAATCATAATAATAATAATAATAATAATAATAATAATAATAATAATAATAATAATCATAATAATAATAATAATAATAATAATAATAATAATAATAATAATAATAATAATAATAATAATAATAATAATAATAATAATAATAATAATAATAATAATAATAATAATAATAATAATAATAATAATAATAATAATAATAATAATAATAATAATAATAATAATAATAATAATAATAATAATAATAATAATAATAATAATAATAATAATAATAATAATAATAATAATAATAATAATAATAATAATAATAATAATAATAATAATAATAATAATAATAATAATAATAATAATAATAATAATAATAATAATAATAATAATAATAATAATAATAATAATAATAATAATAATAATAATAATAATAATAATAATAATAATAATAATAATAATAATAATAATAATAATAATAATAATAATAATAATAATAATAATAATAATAATAATAATAATAATAATAATAATAATAATAATAATAATAATAATAATAATAATAATAATAATAATAATAATAATAATAATAATAATAATAATAATAATAATAATAATAATAATAATAATAATAATAATAATAATAATAATAATAATAATAATAATAATAATAATAATAATAATAATAATAATAATAATAATAATAATAATAATAATAATAATAATAATAATAATAATAATAATAATAATAATAATAATAATAATAATAATAATAATAATAATAATAATAATAATAATAATAATAATAATAATAATAATAATAATAATAATAATAATAATAATAATAATAATAATAATAATAATAATAATAATAATAATAATAATAATAATAATAATAATAATAATAATAATAATAATAATAATAATAATAATAATAATAATAATAATAATAATAATAATAATAATAATAATAATAATAATAATAATAATAATAATAATAATAATAATAATAATAATAATAATAATAATAATAATAATAATAATAATAATAATAATAATAATAATAATAATAATAATAATAATAATAATAATAATAATAATAATAATAATAATAATAATAATAATAATAATAATAATAATAATAATAATAATAATAATAATAATAATAATAATAATAATAATAATAATAATAATAATAATAATAATAATAATAATAATAATAATAATAATAATAATAATAATAATAATAATAATAATAATAATAATAATAATAATAATAATAATAATAATAATAATAATAATAATAATAATAATAATAATAATAATAATAATAATAATAATAATAATAATAATAATAATAATAATAATAATAATAATAATAATAATAATAATAATAATAATAATAATAATAATAATAATAATAATAATAATAATAATAATAATAATAATAATAATAATAATAATAATAATAATAATAATAATAATAATAATAATAATAATAATAATAATAATAATAATAATAATAATAATAATAATCCCCCAGGGATAAGCCTTGACGTGGCGGGGGGCTTAGACGCTTGCTACAATGAGACTGTCGGCTTTATTGAGTCAGGGTCAGCTAAGTCAAGCAGGCCAAAGTCAAGTAGTGTAGCGAACTGATTATCCCTATCCAAACCATATTTACAGTTGGAGCAAAATAACCACCCTAAGCCACGTAGTGTTAAGATACCGTGCTCAGGTGGCTCTCTTGGCACCAGGGTTGATAGGTGTCGCGAACGGTTCCACGGGGGTACCAGGCGCCCCCCCCGAGTAAGTAGCCTTACCTCCACATGCGGGGCTCTGTGGAGGTCGACCGCCATTCCCTAGCTACTCGTGGGATTCGAATGCATAATCTAAATAATAAAACAAAAGGTGGAAAGGAGGATGCATCTAAACAGATGCAAAAAAGGAAGGACGGGCAGATGAGAGACCCGAACAAAACGCAACGCGATGCGAACTGCGCGAGCGCGAACGCGGCAGCAACGAACGCTAGATCGCATTTACTGCCAGGGATTTCGAGGTCCAGGACCTCGAGTGCCTCCAGCTTCCTAAGCGAACAAGGTCACACTTCTGGTACCGAGCTCTCAGAAATCGAAGGCGCGTCGGACTTGGTCACTCTTAACTTGCAAAAAGTACTTAAAGAGCTCGCGAAAATGAACGCTCAGATGGCCAAGCAGACCAATGTCAGCATGGTCATCAAGCAGGGCGTCATCAAGTGTACCGAGGCTACGGACGCCGCCCTGAGTGAGTACGAGCGACAGAAATCACTCAGTTCGGTTGTCGTGGAGGACCGACAGAGGCCAAAAAGAAAACGCGAAAAAACAATGACCCCTGATCAACAGAACGCTGCCAAGAAAGCTGTACCTTCAACCCGAATAGCCAACACAGAGGCATGGGTCAAGGTGCAGAAAAAAATTAAAAAGCAAGACAAGTCTCGGAAGCCAGACGAAAAGCAAAAACCAAGGCAAAGGGCTCCTCGAAAAGGTACAACGGTCTTGATTCGACCAAGTGAAGGACAGACGTACGCTGACATTTTAAGAACGGTGAGAGAAAAAGTAGACCCTGAGGCTTCCAAGGTCAGGATCAAGGGCTACCGGCAGACAAAAGACGGCGGACTGCTGATCAAAGCGAAGACGAACGACGTAGACAGCAGTGTCTTTCAGAGCTCACTTCAGGAGGCGGTTGGGGGGGCTGGACAGGTCAAGGACATGAGCCCCAGTATCGCGCTGGAGATTATGGACCTGGACTGCGTCACCACCGTCGCCGAAGTCGAGCAGGCACTGACTCGTGAGATTGGACAAAAAGACGGACTAAACGTTCACATTTTTGGACCGAATAAATACGGACAGTGTATGGCAGCTTGCAACGTTGACAGAAATAGGACAGGGCCACTTCTCGAAAAGTGGAAAATTAGGGTTGGGTGGGTTAATTGCCGCATCCGCCTCAGGACAGTAGTAACGAGATGTTACAAGTGCCTGGGTTACGGACACACAAAAAAAAACTGTAAGGGACTAGACCGAAGCAATGCCTGCTGGAAATGTGGTTCCTCTAACCACACCAACAGGGACTGTAAAAATCGACCTTCATGCTTTCTTTGTTCCGAAGCAAAGTACGAAGATACTATTCACGTAGCTGGCTCCGGCGGGTGCGTAGTGTTCAGGGCAGCGCTAAAAGAAAGGAAGGACAGGGAGAAGACGAGACAGACAAAATGACGAACGTACTACAAGTCAACTTGAACAGGAGTGAGACTGCGCTCTTACTTCTGCCAAGAATGGCAGACGAATACGACGCTGACGTACTGATCATCTCCGAACAGCTACGAAACAAGACTGACAGATACTGGTTTTCCAACGCGAGCGGAACATCTGCTCTATGGATAAGGGGAGCCAGCCGAGGTGGAGTATCCAAAAGCGGGGCGGGCGAAGATTTCGTCTGGGTGAAAATCGGCTCCTGCGTAATCGTGAGTGTCTATCTGACCCCAAATTGCACTGCCTCGGAACTCGATGCAAAGCTGGAACTCCTAGAAGACGGATTACGGGACATGACGGGAGATCTAATATTGGCGGGAGATTTCAACGCCAGAGCGATCGAGTGGGGCATGACAACAACGAACAAACGTGGACGACTGTTGCTAGAAATGGCCGCAAGGCTTGACCTAGCAAGGCTTGACCTAGTAACCATGAACATCGGGAGTACCATGACATACAGACGACCAGGATTCGGTTTTTCTATACCTGACGTGACATTCGCATCAGATAGACTGGCACCGCGAATCACACAATGGCGTGTGCTGGAGGACTACAGTTCTAGTGACCACCAGTACATCGCCTTTGGGATAAGCGATGCCATGACAAACAGACAAACGAACAGACCCCTACCCCAGCGGTGGAACACGAAAAAACTGGACTATGACAAACTGAGGCAAATGCTAGGCGCGGCCTTGGCCCCGGAAAGCGGTTTACCTCAAGACCTGACTTGTCATGAACGTACTGAAAGACTCGCGGACGAGACCGCCCAGTTACTGGAGAAGTTTTGCCGTGACACCATGCCCCATAAGGGTGTATCGCCCGGCCGAACTCAACAGTACTGGTGGACGGAAGAGATAGCCGACTTGCGAAGGGTGTGCCTGGCTCAAAAGCGAAAGCTTACCCGGGAAGCTGGTGGGCCTCGCGTTGAAGCGCTTAGACTAGAGTACAGAACAGCACGGAAACGATTAAAAGTCAAAATTAAAGATAGTAAAAGACAGTGCTGGAAGCGCCTCTGCGATGAGGTCGAGCGCGACCCCTGGGGAACCGGTTACAAAATTGTCACTGGGAAACTGGGAGCTCGCTCTCCTCCCAACATAAGAGACGTGGAAACAACAAGACGTATAGTGGACGGACTTTTCCCGACGCACCCGACGAGACAAGACGTCGAAAGACGCATTGACTTGGACAGCATTCCCCCCTTCACGGTTACAGAGCTTAAACAAGCTGCATCCCTTATGAAGCCGGGAAAGGCTCCCGGACCAGACGGCGTTCCAGGAGAGATAGTCAGATCCACCGCTATCCACAGACCTGACATCCTCCTGGACCTTTTCAACGCCTGCCTGAAAAGTGGGACCTTCTGTGGCCGGTGGAAGAAGGCGAGATTGGTTCTCCTAAGCAAGGGCAAGGGAGACCCGGACTCTCCCTCGGCCTACCGACCGCTGGCCCTACTAGACACGACGGGAAAGCTTTTTGAACTGCTACTTAGACCACGACTGACTAACGCGATAGACGCATCCGGCGGCCTATCCGACCGACAGTACGGTTTTAGAAAAGGACGATCGACTATAGGCGCGATACAAGAAGTTGTCGACGCATACCAGAGAACGCGAGAAAAATGTGACCAGGCACGCCCTTTGGTACTCCTCGCGCTACTGGACATTAAAAACGCTTTCAACTCGGCGAGGTGGGTAGACATTCTCGAGGCCCTTGACGGGGCTTTTCGGGTGCCTGGCTACCTCGTCCGGATTGTCGAGGACTACTTACGAAACAGACAGATCATATTTGAAACGACTGACGGAACAGAGACCATGATAGTCACCGCTGGTGTCGCACAGGGATCAATCCTTGGACCGGACTTTTGGAACGCACTGTACGACGACCTACTTAGAATTGAGCTGCCAGATGGCTGCTACATCGTCGCTTACGCTGACGATGCGGCAGTCATCATCGTCGAACGTAATCCCGACCTGGCACAGCTGAAACTAAATATGGTCATGAGACGGATAAACGACTGGATGACGAAACGCGGACTTAATATCGCGGAAAACAAGACTGAACTGATCATACTAACGAGAAAACGGATACAGACGATTCTCCCGATGAAAGTTGGAACGGCAACGATTGCGACTAGAGGGGAAGTCAAGTACCTTGGGTTATACCTTGATACGAAACTAACCTTCTGGCCTCACATACAGAAAGCGGTCAAAAAGGCGTCGCAACGAGCGACCTGCCTGAGTCGCCTCATGGCTAACATCGGGGGACCACGACCAAATAAACGCAAACTACTAATGACGACCATCCACTCGATACTACTTTACGGATCCGAAATCTGGGCAGAGGCGCTCCGGGTAAAGAAGTACGCCAAAGCGATGACAAATGTACAGAGACGGGGGGCACTGCGTGTTGCCTCGGCCTACAGAACTGTCTCGCAAGAGGCTGTTCTTGTTGTGGCTGGGGTAATCCCCATAGACCTTCTTGCGCTGGAGCGGAGGAGGATCTATGTATCTAGTGCCGAGACGGGAAGAGCGGATGCGGCAGAAAGGGAAAGACAGCAGACACTACGAGACTGGGAAGACCGTTGGACAAACACAACCAAAGGACGATGGACGAAAAGGCTAATAACGGACATGAGAGCCTGGACAGATCGGAAATTTGGGGACGTCAACTTTTACGCCACTCAATTTCTGACTGGACATGGCTATTTCCGGTATTACCTCTACAAACTGAGACGAGTACGGACACCGAACTGCACATACTGTGGACACGACAGGGACGACGCGGAACATACGTTTTTCGACTGCGACAGATGGACAAGACGCCGACAGGAAATCGAGACTGTTGTAGGAGCAATCACGCCGGACAACATCATAGGCGTGATGCTCCAAAATAACAGTCACTGGGGTCTTCTGGCGGCCTTTATCGAGACCGTTTTGAGGGGTAAAAATGCGGATGGATGCCTGAGAGATGACTGATTGAGAGGGGGCTTTGTAACCTTCACAGAAAGGCCGGTCGGACGGAAGTAATGCTAACGCGGTCCCCGTCCGACTGGTGAACATAGGGAGGGTGAGTTTAGTCAGTAAAAATCTGACACTCCCGCCGAGTGCGGATGCTCGACGGGGTCTCCTGCTAGGATGTAAATTTGCTAGCAGGCAGCTGGGCCAACTTCCTAGCTGATGAAGATTCTCACCACACCCTCATAAAAAAAAAAAAAAAAAAAAAAAAAAATAATAATAATAATAATAATAATAATAATAATAATAATAATAATAATAATAATAATAATAATAATAATAATAATAATAATAATAATAATAATAATAATAATAATAATAATAATAATAATAATAATAATAATAATAATAATAATAATAATAATAATAATAATAATAATAATAATAATAATAATAATAATAATAATAATAATAATAATAATAATAATAATAATAATAATAATAATAATAATAATAATAATAATAATAATAATAATAATAATAATAATAATAATAATAATAATAATAATAATAATAATAATAATAATAATAATAATAATAATAATAATAATAATAATAATAATAATAATAATAATAATAATAATAATAATAATAATAATAATAATAATAATAATAATAATAATAATAATAATAATAATAATAATAATAATAATAATAATAATAATAATAATAATAATAATAATAATAATAATAATAATAATAATAATAATAATAATAATAATAATAATAATAATAATAATAATAATAATAATAATAATAATAATAATAATAATAATAATAATAATAATAATAATAATAATAATAATAATAATAATAATAATAATAATAATAATAATAATAATAATAATAATAATAATAATAATAATAATAATAATAATAATAATAATAATAATAATAATAATAATAATAATAATAATAATAATAATAATAATAATAATAATAATAATAATAATAATAATAATAATAATAATAATAATAATAATAATAATAATAATAATAATAATAATAATAATAATAATAATAATAATAATAATAATAATAATAATAATAATAATAATAATAATAATAATAATAATAATAATAATAATAATAATAATAATAATAATAATAATAATAATAATAATAATAATAATAATAATAATAATAATAATAATAATAATAATAATAATAATAATAATAATAATAATAATAATAATAATAATAATAATAATAATAATAATAATAATAATAATAATAATAATAATAATAATAATAATAATAATAATAATAATAATAATAATAATAATAATAATAATAATAATAATAATAATAATAATAATAATAATAATAATAATAATAATAATAATAATAATAATAATAATAATAATAATAATAATAATAATAATAATAATAATAATAATAATAATAATAATAATAATAATAATAATAATAATAATAATAATAATAATAATAATAATAATAATAATAATAATAATAATAATAATAATAATAATAATAATAATAATAATAATAATAATAATAATAATAATAATAATAATAATAATAATAATAATAATAATAATAATAATAATAATAATAATAATAATAATAATAATAATAATAATAATAATAATAATAATAATAATAATAATAATAATAATAATAATAATAATAATAATAATAATAATAATAATATAATAATAATATAATAATAATAATAATAATAATAATAATAATAATAATAATAATAGTTCACCTCATCAAACTCCCGATTCATCCAGGTATCTAGCTGGCCGATCAAGCGAGCTGTCCACCTGACTTTGGGCTCCTGCTTCCATCGATTTTTCCACGCTTTGCAATTTACCTGGCAATTCTTGTTGCCTTCCGTTTATCCAATCTGGGTTTCTCTTGGTGAACAAACCGTCTATCCTGGGCTAGTAGGTCAATTGGGATGACCCCGGCAACCACCAGCACTGCAGGCTCAGAGACCGTGCGGTAGGAGCACACAGAGCGAAGAGCGTCTCTCCCTTGTACAGGGGCCATGCCTTTGCGGTATTTTCAATGGCACAGCGCATCAGCCCATATCTCGACTCCGTAGAGTATAATGGACTCGGCAGTGCGCATGAGCAGACGCCTCATGCAGGGTCTAGGTCCATGGAGGTTCACTATGATCCTGCTAAGCGACGCTGTCACCGTTGCTGCCTTGTCCGCTGACCGCAAGTAGACCCAACGATACGCACGACGTTTGTCGCAAATAGAGTTGCAGAAATTCAATCAATCACGAACCCAGACTGCTGGCGACATGTAGGCACCAAGGAAAATCCAGCAGACATGGGATCACGGGGTCTATCGCCAGAAGAATTGATAAATAACAAGATGTGGTGGCACGGACCCTCATTTCTAAGAAACTAATCGCCAGTCATTTGAATTGGAAGAATAATAAATTGTAACGTCTTTTATCTTTTGCCTTTCATTTTAAATAAATAATTATATATTATACTTCAACTAAGTATAAAACATGGTCCTTTATTAAAGTCCTTTATGGTCCGATATTAAAGTAAACCCGTGTTAAATAAGTGAGGAAAAAAATTGACAGAGACAATTAAAAGAAAGTTGTAACTTGACTTCGAACGGTTGCATCGAATCGAACAAAACTGTTGCTTCAACGCACCAGCTGTTGCTGTTGCGTCAACAAAGTTAACATTCTCCAAGGAACAAGCTGTTGCTTCATCAAAACCGACGCTGACCAGAGGAGCGGTAACTTCAACAAAATACAACGGACTCCAGACATCCAATTGGAAGACATTGGAAGACAAGGAGCTGGTGCTTCAACAAAGTCAACTGGCGACGGTCATAAAGCGGTTTGGAAGCGAACAAGAAACAGAACAACGGATAGCCAGCGATAGGCGGTGCTGATAGAATCCTCCTGAAGAGGAACAAAGAAGCTTCTTACAATCAAAGCCGAAACTAAATTTTTATTAAAAATCCTTAACTTCAAAAAAAATTCTTCACCTCAAATAAAATAAAGAATATCTTTGTAAACTATCTTCTGTTATCAAACTAAAGTGTGTGAATTTGCCTTTACCATGTCGAAATGGTCAAGGTATATCGAAGCTCAAGAATTGGCTCTTAAAGAGCTAGAAAACGACTTCGACGAATTCCAAAAAGATACCGTGTCGCGAAAGTTAAGGGGGTGCGTGAGTGCGCGATTACAAGACTTAGAGGAACTATTTAGACGGGTTAAAAAAAGTCGCACTACTATTGTCAATAGTAACGCAGATTCTCTCAAAGAAGCTTATTTCGCGGGTGAAACTTTTTTGAAATTTAAAAAGACTTATTTCACTTTTGTTGGTCAACTGCATGATGAAATAGATAAATTTGCGGAAACTACCGATGTCACGTTAGAAACTTCTCGGTTAAACACAACAAAATTTTCAGTTTGTGAAATTCATCTCCCTCCAATTCAAATAAAGCCATTCTCTGGCAAGTTCGAAGAGTGAATTGAATTTCAGAATTTATTCGAGAATATGATAGATTGTAACGTTGACCTCTCTGATATTCAAAGAATTCGTTAATTAAAAACATACGTCCGTGACGAAGCTGCACGCTTAGTTCAACACCTTCCTATCGACGGAAAAAATTATACATCGGCATGGGAAATATTAACTGAAAGGTTTGAAGACAAGCGTAAGCTAGTTAATACGCAGCTAAGGGTTTTTATGGAACAAGATAAGCTTACTAATGAATCCGCTGCAGGCTTGAAGTCTCTGCATGACACAAGTGTAGAATGCGTCCATGCTCTAACTAATCTTGGAATTACAGTTGATGCATGGGACTGTATCTTGATATATGTTATTTTCAATAAACTTCCATCTCAAACTCAAATAGATTGGGAAAATAAATTAGACACATCCAAGGTCCTTCCAGACTGGAAAACCTTTATGTCCTTCATTGAAGGTCGATTTAGCTCCCTTGAAAACATCCAAGAACTAAGAAATTGTTCAAAGCAGACAGCACCTAATATGTCCGGCAAGAAGGTTCAAAATATGAATGTAAAGAATCGTATTTGTGCTAATTGCTTAGGATATGATCACCACCGAGCTGCAGCAGTAGCAATCGTTGCTACAAATGTGGTCATAAACACCATACGCTATTACACTTAGACACGCAAAAAACCATTACACCCCAGCAAAATAACTAACACTTTCAACAAAATACAGTTACTCAAGAGCGTAATAACTCTTAATACCAGACGCAAAATCAGTTCATCCAAAACTCATATAACAATAGAACAACAGGCATAGACGGTGAATGTGATAGCCCCTTAACATCAAGGGTGAACTTTAATGCGCATTTTAGCAAAATGCGAACTAAGGCATTGTTGGCTACCGCGCTGGTGAAGGTTTCTGCACCTGATGGAACAAGCCACGTGCTCAGAGCATTAATAGATCCGGGCTCTGAGGCCACATTTATAACCGAAAATGCCGTTCAACTCATCAAACTTAGAAGGGAAAAGATATTAACGAAAGTCGCTGGTTTAGGATTAACGTCCACTGGTACTTCAAACCATCAAGAACACCTCACAATTTTCCCGCAAACCAATAACTCATTTTCTCTTGATGTTAAATTTTTTGTTTTCCCTCGTCTGACTTCACTGCTGCCATCTCACCAGGTGCAAAACAAGAGGTGGGATCACATCTCGCAATTTGCATTGGCAGATCTGAAGGAAGATAGACTTTTTTTTAGGTGCGGATGTATTGTATATGCATCCATAATTTTAAAAAGATTAGTAAAAAGTCAAGGATCTCCTGTTGCACAACAAACTGAATTGGGTTGGATCCTGACGGGAAGCACTAACACGCCATCTCACGGGACAGAGTCAATATAACTCCTTAGATGCGCAACTACGATAATTTTGGGAGATAGAAGAAGACTTCGGTGTGAAAAAGTTAACAGCAGAGGAGGAGAGATGTCAATTAGATTTTAAGTAGACTGTCAGAAGACGAAGTGATGGTACGAGGTTCGGCTTCCTTTCAAAAAAAATATTCGCCCAGTACTAGGAAATTCAAAAGTTGCTGCCATGGCAAGACTATATCGAATCGAAAAACGGCAAGATACCGAGCCAAAGTTGCAGGAAGCTAATAAAAATTGTTTAAAAGAATATGTTACACTAGGACACATGAAAGCAGTGCCACCTGGAATGGAGCGAATAAATAGCGAAAACTATTTTCTATCGCACCATGCTGTATTGAAAGAGTCCAGCTCCACTACAAAGCTGCTAGTAATTTTTGACGCCTCATGTAAGACCTCCAATGGAAAATCATTAAACGATTATTTAATGGTGATACCACGGTTACAGCCGGACATCATAGATCTCATAGCCAAATGGAGGAAATTTAAGGTGGCATTTACGGCGGACATTGCCATGATGTACCGACAAAATATATGGATAGCGGAAGAAGATACGAAATATCAGTTGATTTTGTGGAGAACCAGGAAAGAAGATCCTATGAGAACATATGCGATCAATAGAGTCACATTCGGTATCGCATCAGCGCATTATTTAACAGTGCGTGCATAACACCAACTTGCAACTGATATTGAAAATTCAAACCCACAAGTTACAAAGGTACTTACCGAAGGCTTTTACATGGACGATCTTATCTATGAATCGGACAATGAAGAAGAGGCAGTCAAATTGCAACGAGACCTTCTAGCTACGTTACAGTCAGCTGGATTTCCGTTACGTAAATGGGCTAGCAGTTCGCCGAAGGTTTTGGAACAAGTCCCTGAAAACCAAAGAGAAGTAAATCTTCCCCTAAATTTTGATTCACAAGATGCCATTAAAACATTGGGCAGTCAATGGCATCCAGCAAGAGATATATTTAAGTTCAAAATAATATTGCCTGAGGTTGATAAATATACAAAACTATCCGTGCTCGCAGATATATCTCGACTGTTCGACCCTGTAGGATGGCTGGCTCCGTGTATCGTCAAAGCGAAACTAATATTACAAGAACTTTGGCGCATTGAATGTTCTTGGGACACACCGATTCCTTACAAGATCGAAAAGCCTTGGGTGGAATTACGTGTAGGGCTAAAACAATTGCATCACTTAGAAATCCCACGTTGGATTGGATATGCAGACGGAGCGGAGGTGCAATTGCATGGTTTTAGTGACACTTCCGAGAAAGCGTGTGCAACTGTAATTTATGCCTGTAGGAGGAGAGAGGGCAATATTCGCCTTTTTTTAGAACGGGCTGGACAAATGCTGTTTTCCTTCATCTCGGAAAGAGTCCTAAAGAGTAGGATTGATGAAAAAGCTTACGCAGTGGTTTTGCCAGCGTGGAAAAACACCTCTTCAGAAGAAGGGGAGAAATACCATCTGGACCAGCGGATTTATGTATGTTGAGATCTTTAAGTACTCTTGCTACTACACGAGTGCGAAAGTGGATTCGTCCCATTGTAGATTCGACGCACTCAAGCGTAGGCGGGGACAAAGCACAATCTGGGAGTGTTGAGCTACCCGCAAAGTGTGCAGCAAGCAGATTAACCTTGTCCAAGGAGCTGACAGCTGGGGTATCACCATAAATGAGCGTTGGGATGAAGGATGAGGCAGAATTTCTAATACTAGAACGACTAAAAATTGTTACTACCTTTGGGACATTGTAATATTTTTTGCCTCAGTTTTTAGTCGTATTGGAATTTCACACGCTTGTGAAAGTCGTTGCAGTCATTTCTGGCTCGTTTGAACTTTTTTCGGTTTTCCTCTGTTGGGCTGGTCTTGAAGGACCGAAAAAACATTTCTCTGACCCTGACAGCCTCTTTACAGCTCGAGTTGTACCATGTCTGTGATCATATCAGCAGCGGCACCCACGTCGTTATCGAGGAAACATAACGCCTAGTTAAAATTCCTAAAGAAACTGTTAAGACCGCTCCAGTTGGCTTTCTCGTATTGCCATACGGTTCTTTTGGGAATCTTTCTCTAAGTGTGAGTTCGGTGTACGAGAAATTAGCTTATATAACACAATGGTCCGACGAGCCTAGAGGGGAGAGCACATTAACGGTGTACTTGTCAGGGCGAGAAGTTAAAAACAAATCCAGGGTGTTGGCGGTATGACTGTCAATGTGTGGTATTCGTGTGGGCTCATTTACAAGCTGGGTTAAGTTACTTTTCGCAGCGAAGATCTCAACACACCGTCCTTGGGATGTTGTCTGTCCAGAATGTCAAAGCCACCCAAAATTGTGTATATTGAAATCGCCCGTAATCTCGATTTAGGTATGAGGATACAGGGATACAATTCTTTGTATGGAGTCAGACAGCGCTTCAAACTCATGAAAGGGCGAGTTGCTGTCCAGTTTGGGACTTCTGTAAATAAAGTATTCGTGGTTAATTTGCTTATGGAGATGGAATTTTAACTACATGAAATTATATTCCGGATTGGAACAGGGATTCCATTGTGGTGGAGTTTGGTAAGCTACATCACTACGCACGTAAATAGTGAGACCGCGGTGAGATAAGAATAATGGCACTAGTTCGTAGCCAGGTAGCTTCAGATTACAGGGATAGCCTGTGCTTCACTAAGTGCCAAAACAGCTGGTCTATTTTTACAGACGTGGACGTACGCATAAAAGTGATTACTTTTTAGCCCGCGTATATTGGCAATATCGACTCTGAATTTCCGAGTCATTATAAGAAAGACAAACACAAAAAGCACAAACACCGACGTTCACAGCTGTGAAGTAAAAATTCAGAGTCGGTAACTGTTGTAGGTGTTAAGCCCTTACAATAATAGGAAGCAGCACACCAACAAAATTTAAACCCTCAGCCCGCTATGCATCAGCATGGTAAAGCAACGGCAGTGACCGGGTGGAAGCAACAGTATAACCAGGGGCAGAAAGGTAGGAATGTCCGCACTGTGGATTACGATTTTACTACACTCGCGCGCTGTTTTTTTTAACTTCACGCAAGGAGCGAATTTATGAGTGCACTGGTCATATCTTGAGTGTCTTTTACGAGTTTCGAATTTTGTTTTATAGACGTTTACTATGCGTGCCACTTATGTAGCTGCTGAGTCTTTCTAAATCACTCCTTAGCTTAATAATATTTCTTCCAATCCTTTGCAATGCCTTATTTGGTATGGATACTTTAGTTTTCCTATTATTGTCAGTATATCTGATTTTATATCCCATTTTGATAGAAACTGTAACAGCCGAGGAGTAAATAAGTGTGCGGAGGTCTTCTAGTTTATTAATTTGAGATGTTTTTCTGGAAATAATTTCATCATTTACTCGTATATATTCAACAATTTGGCATAATTTTGTTGAGTGTTGATCTTTGGTATTGATGGCCTGAATAAGGGGTCAATATCTCAATATATGTCGTGTTGCTGTTCAAATATGATATCGATGTCTCTGAATATGCTTTCAGATGTATGCCTTACTTCATCTGCGGCCGGATCAGTTTCTTGACTCTGGTAGGTTATGACTGCACCGATTGTACGAATCTGGTCCGATAGGCGTTGCTTGGATACATCATAATCAGGGTTTTGTGCTACAAATATTTCCCGAAGCTATGTACGATATCCTGAAAGATTCCTTTCTTGGTCGGTGATGATGTAGTATGCGCGTAGTAGGTTTTCATTAATATTGGTTGTCCATTATCTGCGCTGACTTGGTCTTCCAGCAGCTGTGAGAGCTACATCAGACGGTTCATGCTGTTCACTTTGGGGCTGGATGCTCATGATATTTCCGTTGTGCTGTGGTTCACTCATCATACTTGGCCCAAGTAACAAGTCAAGTGCGCGGGAGTTAGGATGCGATACCGATGCGGTGGGGTTATCCGAGGTCCCTGGCTTTGTTTCACTGTTTGTACTTTCCATATTTAAAAAAGTTTTCCATTTTAAACCTTCTGGCAGGTTAGAGTTTTCAGCCGCTTCCCATCTGAAGTACAGACGCCAACCAACATGCTGTCTGGTTACCAGTACCGGATGTTGGGTTTTAGTGCGTTGTTGTGTGTTGTTGTGTGTTCCGCGGGTGGTATTTTATTACCCACTTACCCGGCATATCTACAGAGCATTCCTCTATCCGCCACCTGAGGCCGTTATTATTATTATTATTATTATCACCTTCTGGCAACAAATAAAGGGCGCATCAGAACGGGCTGCAAAAGTAACGACAGCACTAAGCCGACTAATGATTAACATAGGAGGCCCGACGGCTAGCAAAAGAAAACTTCCGATAACGGTACCAAACTCCATTCTCCTATATGGGTGCGAAATATGGGCTGAAGCCCTGCGCCAGGAGAAATACAGAAAACAGATGGCCGTAGTCCAAAGACGCGGTGCCTTACGCATCGCGAGCTCATATAGAACTGTACCAGAAGCAGTTATATTGGTGGTCGCGAGAGCAACCCCCATCGATCTCCTCGCAACAGAGAGAAAATACATATACGATAGGAAATCCGAAATTGGAACGGAAGCAGCTGTTCTTGAGGCGAAAGAACATACGAAACAACAATGGCAGGAGAGATGGAACTCAGAGCGGAGGGGCCGTTGGACTGCTACACTAATCAAAAGCGCTAACAAATGGGCACAACGAAAATATTGCGAAATAAACTACTATGTCACCCAGTTTCTAACCGGACATGGTTACTTCAATAGCTACCTAAAGAAGATCGGGAAAGCCAGAAGCGCTTTTTGCCAGTACGGAGACTCTGAAAACGATGACGCGAAACACACGTTTTTCGAGTGCACCAGATGGCTAACAGAAAGAAGTGAGCTGGAACTACTGCTCGGCCCTATCACTCCAGACAACATCGTCGAAAAGATGTCTGCGAGTGCACGGAACTGGGATAGAGTGTGTGAATACACTGATAAAATATTAAAATCAAAAAAAAGAGAGATAGACCTAGACGCGTCTCGACAATAATGAAGATAGCTTAACTGGCAAGAGAGCTAAACCCGCAAAAGAGAACAACACAAAATGAAAAAGCCGGTCCCCAGGAGGGGAAAGAAAACGACACCACTCTGAAGTAATACGAAAGTGGTTTCCAGAGTGGATGGTGTCAAGATAAAAGGGGTTAAGGTGGTTTTTAGTGGGTGTGGGTCGCACAGTACTTGAAATAGAGCGGGTCGTTATTGGCTTTTCCACCATCCCCTAGGCCATAAAAAAAAAATAAAAAATTTATTATTATTATTATCATTATTATTATCGTTGAAATTCACTCTTAAAAATTTCCGACCTATATCTATTGCTTGACATTCATATCTCCTTTTCTTCTCATCATACGTCTTTTTAATGTCAATAAATGTTGCTCTGTTGCCCCTCTTATTTAAAATAGTCACATCAGGTCGGTTATGATCAACTCGGTTTGCAGTACGAAGCGTTTGTTCATACGAGTACAGAATCTTGATTTCCTCATTTTCCAACATAGGCTCTGGGTCATAACGGTATTAGGGTTGCGATTCTTGCAAAAGTCCTGCCTTTTTGCATAACTGACCTTAGCGATATTGTTGTGTCTTCGGAGATAATCGGTCTGTACTAGATTTGTACATGCTGAGATGATATGTTATATTGTTTCATTAGGTTCTCAGCACATTGGACATTTATCTTCTACGTTATTGTCTCCCAGAATAAACCTCGCATAATTTCATGTATCGACAACCCCGTCTTTTATAGCTATCATGAAACCTTCTGTTTCGGAAAACAGTTCTCCTACCTGGAGCCATAAGTTTGACGTTTCTGTGTCAACATGCTCGCTCCTAAGTGCTTGATAGTGTCTTCCATGCAGAGGTTTTGCCGGCCAGGTTCGTTTTCGGGGCTTCATGCCGGGTAATTATACAGCTGGTTGATTTTTAAGGTTGAGTGGAGTAAGGTTGTCCTCAGCTTAAAGAGTTATTTTTGCAAAGTCTGAGATGAGACTTTCCTCGATAAGTAAAAATATTTGCCTAACATGCTATAAAGATCAATAATTCCCCTACTTCCTTCTCGCGGGGGTAACGACATTCGTTCTATACGACATTCGTATGGTGAAGATTGTATTTAGTCAATAAGGTGCGGATCTTTCGCTGCATCTCGACAAGATCTGCTCTGGATCATTTGATTATACCAAAGCTGTAGTTCAGCACCGGTATGGCATAGGTGTTTATTCATTTGGCTAAATTCCTACCGTTTAACAGGGATTTCCCGATTTTAGACATTCGCCCTTCAAGCTCTTTTTTTGGTTTTGGCAGAGTGCATCCTATTGCGTTCAGCTGTTCCCAGGTATGTGTAATTCTCATTCTGCAGCATTTCTTTAATCCCGAGAGTTGACTATTTCTAGAGATGGTTAAGGTGTATTATTGTTGGTGCGTGCATCTTTAGGTCATCCATATACAGAAGATGGTTGATTTTAAACAAAAACGAATTCGATTTAATTTTGAAACCATATTTACTCGAATTGAGCATGTTATTAAGATGGTTTTTTTTTTTTTTTTTTTTTTATAATTTACGCGCGCCAAAGGGGTTATGAATACCCTTACACTGTTGCCAGGGCGCGGGCGGAAAGGTAGAAGGAGGAGAAAGGAAAGTTTGTGATGTAGTGGTTTGAAACTCAGGTGTGTTTGGTTTCGATATTGACTCTCCAGGAGTGGGAGTCCGAATAGGACGGAGAGATTTTCTTCACTCGGAATGGTGAGGTTGTGAATTTTAACGGTTGTTTTGTGCTTGAAAACCCTACAACAGCCAAACCTACATGTCAGTGTTATGCCTTCACACGCAGATTTTTCTGACTGAGTTCCAATTGCACAAATGAAAACTTGCCGTGGCTAGGATTCGAACCTTGACCTTCCGAGTGAGAAGCGATTGCTAGTACCACTACACCACGGCCACCCCGCAATAGCCACCCCGTTAATTGCGATCCGTTATTGTACCATTCTTAAATATCTCGTTACAAATTTTCCATCTGCCCACAGAAACTTAATCATTTGTGGTAGAATATAGCATATTTTTAAACATCAATGAGTCATATGCGATATTGAAAGATTTAGTTACTTATATAAAAATGTAGATTAATGCATAATGTTTACTTTGATGTAATAATATAATGTATTCAATCATGAATAATTATAGCATAAACAACCTATATTCAAAAACAAACAATACTATACAATTGTCAGAATATATTGAAATGTTTAGCTACTTGGAAAAAAAACCAGAAGCAACATTTTATACAGAAAAACATACAGTAATTTCAACAAGCTATTTCTTACTTGAAATATATTTTATAACGGTTTATAACACAGAAGTAAAAGTTAGTTTTTATTTCAAATACAAAATTTATTACATAAGTTCAAAAAGAAATACCATATCTTAAAATAAGATTCAACTCCACAAACATTTTTGTCCTATCGAGCCATCTTAGTTCTGAACATAGTTTGTTTACATAAAGTTTATCAACACAACCCAAGTGCACATTTTTAAACAAGAAAAAAAAACAACTTTAAAGGCATTTTAAACGGGTTGGGGTCACAAACCCGAAATCCAAAAGCCATAAAACCCAAAATCCGGAAAATCCAAAATCGTGAAAACCCCAAATCCCAAAAAGAAAATACTGAAAAAAAATATATATAACAATGGGATATGTATGGGTGGGCATTGGGCATGCTGCCCCCTGTAACCCTCCTGCTTGGGGCCCCTGTACAATTTGGAGTGGGTTTGAGGTTTTGGGTTTTCGGGATTTTGGGTTTTCGGAATTTTAGGCTTTCCGGATTTCGGGTTTTCGGGATTTCAGATTTTCGGGATTTCAGGTTTTCGGGATTCAGTCCGACTCCCATAAATAAGTGAATAACATTTAAAAAGCTGAGGGTGTGTGGTTAAATTACATTAGTTCAAAAAAACTACCCCTGCTATATCTCAACAAAAAATAAGAAATAAATATAGCAACTCAGCTAATTTGCGATACATCCATCTATATCCATCATCTACAGCAGCAAATTTTATTACCAGCAAGTGGAACCGCAGTCCAAGTAAGTGGATTTTTTATTTCCTTTACTATTGTTGTATTACATACACATAACATATAGTACGAGTACATACTATATAGTATATACATATGCTGCAAATAAAAAACAAAAAAAAAAGTCTTTCGGAAATTTGCCACTCCACATTTTGCGTCAGAAAAAAAAGATTTTGCTAATTATAAAAAGCAGATTCGCCCATGCTCAGGAATACAAATTACCTTCAACTCGCCTGCAAAAGCCTGAGGCGAATGTGGAAAACGCCGATGGGTACAATAAGGAGGTCATTGTTAGGAGGTCAAAGTTAGTGGCAGACTTGAAGGTGCCAGAATGTATACAGATTATCGGATTGAGATACTAGATGCTTTGGATAATTTGCTACCAGGAGATGTATCGAGTACCAAAAGCAACAACATTATGGAAAGTGAACCAAAAGACCATAGGCAAACCGAGCTGCGATTGGCAAAAATCAATATACCTGTCTTTGAGTGAGGTTACGAGAGGTGGAGGTCATTCTATGACATGTTCGTTCCCTTCCCACAGCAACTCATCATTGCCGGAGGTGCAGAAGCTGCATTATTTGGAGTCCAGCATCAATGGTGAAGCTGAAAGGCTTCTTCAACACTTGGCAATTAATAAGGGAAACTATGCGAGAGCATGGGAGACCCTTAAAGATAGGTATGATCATAAGATTGAAAAGTTGGTCAACACTCAGCTAAAGCTTTTGTTCGGGCAGCCAAATTTGAGTCCTCGGCTTCTATAAAAAGGATACTCGACACATCACAGGAGGTAAAACCCTCTCCTTAGAATTTGGATTTGAAATACAATATTATTCTTCGTGGTTCTTCGAAATCTACAACACAACAAAAATAGGAAGAAAGATTGGGTAGCAATAAAGAATTACCAAATATAAACGAATTTTTCGCAGGTTTAGAACGTTGGAAGCCGTTTAACAACAGTAACCCTCGAAAAAAAACGAAACAAAAAACGACAACTCAGGTGTTTCATACAAGCCAGGTACAAAAGCAGCAACTAAGTTGTAAAGTTTTTCATAAGGGGTTAAGAGAAATGTAGGAGATTTTTAGGGATGGATGTAGGCCAACGAAAACAAACCGTTTTCAACATTTTTTGTTTTTTTTTTTTATAATTTGCACGCGCTTAAGGAATTAAGTACCTTTAAAATGTTTGCACACGGCGCGGGCGAAGGAAAATCAGGGAGGATGGAAATAGAGGTACCGGTGAACGTTGGTTTTAAATGTTTGAAGGTTATAACTACTAGGAAATAAAGAGCTAGACAGGGCATTCCATAAGCGAGTTGTACGGCTTAGGAACGAATCAAGATATTTTAGAGTACGCCCGAAAGTGGGCTTGAGGGTATACTGATGAGCATTCATAGCGAAACGGGTGTTACGGTTGAAAATTTGAATGGGCAGAATGCTACTTGCAATTTCTACGGAGCACTGTTGGTGAAAATAGCGATAAAACAGAGTGAGACATGAGACATTACGTCGATGTTCGAGGGTGTCCATTGTTTGAGTGATATTAGTATCACCTATGAGTTTTATCGCACGGTCTTGAATCCTATCTAGAAGGTGCAGAGATGTTTTGGGCACACCCTACCAGATGTGGGTATTGTACTCCAATTTGGGGCGGATAAATGCCTTATATATTGAGGCCAGATCAGAGGGAGAAAACACACATACCGAGAATGAAAAGTTTATCGGTTTCGACGATGCAAGTGCCATCCATGGATAATGGCTGGATGTTTAAATTTCGCTTTGATGACAGCAGACAGCATTATGTTTTGAAAGCATTAAATTCTACTCTGTTAGTGGTTCCCCAATTAGTTATGCTGTTAATATCAGAATTTAATGAACTTAACATACGCTGCCGTTCCCGTTTTAGAGCCGAAGAGCAGGGATGTGAGTCCGGGAACGAATATGAAAAGCAGAGAGTGCTATCGTCAGCAAAGGAATATATTGGATCAGAAGTAGCAGACAAGGGATCATAAATGAAAATTAAAAAGAGTGTCGGAGACAGAATGGAGCGCTGGGGTACACCAGTATTTATTTTGTGAATATCAGATTTGAAACCATCCAAGACAACTTGAATTGAACGTTCCGAAAGGTAATTTCTAATCCATTGAAGAAGAGAGTCGTCGATCCCAAAAGCGCGCATTTTCGACAAAAAAGCCTGATGCCAAACTGAATGCCTTAGAAATATCAAGTGCAACCATCTTGCTTTCATCAGGTTGATGTACGCTTTGGTTCCACTTTTCGGTGAGACATGCCATCAGATCACCAGTGGACTTGTTGCTACGAAAATCGTACTGCCGGTCATAAAGAAATTTTGTGTTTCGAGATATTTCATTACCTGACGTTTTATTAGCGTTTCCATGACCTTGGAAAGAAGGGATGTAAGTGCAATGGGCCTGTAGGAGTAGAGAGGGAAAGATTCGCCTTTTTTAGGAACGGGCTGGACAAATGCTGTTTTCCATCTTCTCGGAAAGAGTCTTAAAGACTAGTGAAAAGCTTACGCAGTGGTTTTCCCAGCAAGGAAGAACACATTTTCAGAAGAAGGGGAGATACCACCTTGATCAAAAAGTTCCCACCACCGTGTGGCGCTCCCATTATTCCGATTTGAGTTCTGTTTTTTTTTTAGGTTGTTGTTGACATTTCCTCTAAATCTTAGCATCATAGCTTAACATTTGCAAAAGTTACGTAGCCAAGAGTACATCTATCTCTGTGTGTGTTGGCGATTTCTTAAAATTTTAGAAATGGATTTAAATTTGCAACAACGAACTTATATTAAATTTTGCGTAAAAAACGGATTTAATGGTGCGCGAACGTTGGAAATGTTGGAAAAGGGTTTCGGCAACGATTCTCTAAAGAAATCGGTCGTTTACCAGTGGCACGAGCGGTTCAAAAGTGGTCGTGAGTCATTCGAAGATGATCAACTCGGTGGCAGACCATCGACATCGAAAACCGATGAAAACTTTGATGAAGTAAAAGAAATGTTGGTCAATAACCGCAAATTAACCATCAGAGAGATAGCGGAGGACTTGAACGTTGCCTATGGATCCGTCCAAGACATTTTGGTTAATGATTTGGGTTTTCGTCGTGTAGCAGCAAAGTTGGTGCCAAAAGACCTCAATTTCATGCAAAAAAGAGACCGTGTTGACCTCGCAAAAGAGATGATTTGCGAGGCTGGATCTGATCCCACATTCATCTAAAGGATCATTACTGGAGACGAGACGTGGGTTTATGAGTACAACACGCAATCCAGATATCAGGCAAGTGAATGGCGTTCACCAAATGAGCCGAAACCAAAAAAACCACGTCGTTTTCAGCCAGAAAAGAAGGCAATGCTCACGGTTTTCATGGATTACAACGGTGTAGTGCATCATGAATTTTTGCCAGAAGGCCAGACAGTAAACAAAGAGTATTATTTGGGCGTTATGAGACGTTTTCGTGAAGCAATTCGCCGAAAGAGACCAGAATTGTGGGCAGAAAACTCGTGGATTTTGCACCATGATAACGCACCGTCGCACAGTTCTATCATTATTTGTAGTTTTTTGACGCAAAATGCAACAAATACCATCCAACAGCCACCTGACTCACCTGATTTGGCTCCCTGTGAATTCTTTCTGTTCAACCGAGTTAAAAAACCACTACGGGGAACGCGTTTCAGCAGCCGAGAGGAAGTAATGGAAAAATCGTAGGAAGCACGGATGGACATTTTTTTAATTTTTTTTTTTTAAAGAACTTAACACTCGAGTGGGTATGAATACACTTATAATGCCTCAGCATGTGTTAAGTTTTTTGGAAAATGGGATAGGGAGAGAAAGAAAGATATTTGGGGTCAGTGGTTATTTCCGCTCCATGGGTGGCATCCAACATTTAATGGGGAGACTAAATTCTTAGTGGAAGTTGGCTTGATATTGATTTCTAGTCAACTACTCGTCTTACTTGATTTTCGTTAACTGAAAAAATGGATGAAATGCCTTTCGGGCGAGGCTGGGATTCGAACACCGAATCTTCCGATTTGGAAGCCAGTCCACTACCACTTGAGCCACGGCCAGCCATACCGAAAACCGAATACAACATCTGGACCAGTGAATTTATGTATACTAAGATCTTTAAGAACTCTTGCTACTACACGAGTGCGAAAGTGGATTCGTCCCATTGAAGATTGGATGCACTGTAGTGTATGCGAGGACAAAGCACAATCTGAGAGTGTTCAGCTAGCCGCAAAGTTTGCAGCAAGCAGATTGGCCTTTTCCAAGGAGCTGACAGCTGGAATGTTATTGTGAATGAGCGTTGGGATGGAAGATGAGGCAGAATTTCTAATGTTTTTGACGAACGACCAAAAATTGTTACTGCTTTTGGGACATTGCAGTATTTTTTGCCTCAGATTTTGGATGTATTGGAATTTCCTCTGTCGGGTTGGTCTTGTAGGACCGAAGTGGTGATGTCCGAGTGAATAGACGTGTTTCTTGGCTCTATCGGTTTAACATTTCGTGTCAACGTTTTTATTAACATTATAATTCAATAACTCACAAGAACCAGCTATTTTTTTCTCCCCCATCGACTATTTGTTTTTTATACGAGTAAAAGTGGAAATTACTTAATTACTTACTAGATCAAGTAGTACCCCAACCTCAATGAGTCGATTGACACCATCGACCAACACCATCACAACCAAAGCAATCTCCCTGGAAGCAATCGAATTACAGCTGAAAAACCATACGGAAAGTATAGCGAGTCGATTTGCAAAGAGCTTAGCAGCATGCGACAAGTTCTCATGGAACAAATATCCCGGATTGAGCAAAATTGGACAAATTACATCACACAAATTAACAAGTCGATAAACGATTTGGAATTGCGTTTGAGAAAAGACGAAGAAATGCTAAATGCTATAGCCGCACGAAATCAGGAGGTACCCAACGTTCAGCAACTATGAAGATTGATAAGCCTTGTAAAGAACCAGTTTTCTATTTAAAATTTAATTTCTATTCTTTACTCTTTCTTCCTTTTATGCTTTATTCTCTTCTATTCACAAACTTTCTCAATAGTTCCTTACACTTTTATTCCTTACTTTCTCTCTTCCCTGTACCAAGAAACCTGAACACCTTTGGACTTTTTAAATTTTTTTTTCTCTTTTTTCATTTTTTTCAAATATGAATGTTCATCTCATCTACTTTATGGTATAATTGTACTATAATCCAATATACTCTAATCACTTAATTTATTTTAGTTGTTACTCGTGCACTTTATTTGTATTAGTTTTGTTGTATTGTATATGTATCACAAATGGTTAATAGACTACTAGGACAGGGTGATTCCACTGTTGATTCTAAAATACTAATTGACATTCTGTGTAAACAAAAAAGAGGTTTTCATATACTAGATGAAATGAAAAGTGACCTCCTTGACCGCCAGAATGCGCTGCTACTGCAAAAAAGGTTATGGTGCCTTGAAGTCCGTTCATATTTAGGCAGACATACCAAATTTCAATGCGATACTGTCTTTAGTTTTGTTTTGGCAGCTGATTGTTGTTGACGTGTTTGGCATCATGTTGAGTATGGACAAAAACGATTTTCGTTCTCTCATAAAACATTATTTTGTGAGAGGCAAAACGGCGAAGGAAACAAAAGAAAAGTTGGATAAATGTTATGGGGCTAATGCTCCGTCAGATTACACCGTCAAATATTGGTTTTGGGAGTTTCGTGGTGGCCGCAACTCCACTACCGATCAAGTCCGCAGTGGCAGGCCCTTCGATGCGGTTACAGAGGACAATTTCAAAAAAAATACATGAAATGCTGTCAGCTGACCGGAAAGTCAAGGTGCGCGAGCTCGCAGATACGACAAAGATTAGTACTGAGCGCACACGCCATATTTTGGGCAATATTCTGCATATGAAAAAGTTATCCTGCCGCTGGATGCCGCGAATGCTTATTTTTGACCAAAAACACGAACGCGAGAGCACTTCGAAAGAGTGTTTGGACTTGCTGATGCGGAATCGGGCAGACTTTTGGCGTCAATTGGTAACTGGATTTGGATCCCTCGGACTATTATCTCTTCCCAAACCTCAAAGGATTTCTCATCAATAAAAAATTCAGCTCACGCGAGGAAATCATCGACGCCACGGAGGAGTATTTTGCAGACCTTCCGGAAAATTACTTTTCGGACGAGATCAAGAAGTTGGAAAATCGCTGGAATAAGTGTATCAAACTAAAAGAGGACTATATTGATAAACACATTTGAAAAAAAAAATTGTTTAATTCCCAAGGAGGTCACTTTTCACCCCATCTAGTATGTCATTTGAACGTCCAAAGTATTAGGAATAAAATTGATGATCTTAGATATGTGTTTAATGATGGGATGGTCGATGTCTTATGTGTTTCAAAACTTGGTTGGAACCAGAAATGTGTCACAATTTGTTGAACTCAGCATATAGAAGAATTTTTCATAGTGATAGACAACTTAAGGTAGCAGGGGGTGTTGCAATCTATATAAGAAGGTACTATGTATTCAAAATTCTGAAGAAGTCGACTCCAACTGATCTAGTAGAATATTTTTTTGTAGAGGTGAGAAACAATAATGAGAAATGTGTATTTGGCTGCATATACATATATGGCTCCAGATATAGCAGGTTCTAAACTTATAAGTGGCTTACTCGAAGGTTTAGCCTCGCAGTACACTAAAATAGTGATTTGTGGCGATCTTCACCTTAATGTTTTAGGAAACAAAAATAGAGCGTTCAAGGAAATGGTAAATTCACTGCATCTCAACTTTGCAAGCCTAAGCCAACCGACGCATTTTGTACAAGATCGCAATTCATCGCTCCTTGATGTTGCTTTAATATCTGACCCAGATTTAATTTTGCATTATGACCAGATCTTTGCACCTGGTTTCTCTCACCATGATATGATATTCCTGACAGTAGATATATTTCCAGCAGTTGAAACTGAGAAAAACTTCAAAACATACCAATATTCTCGAATCAATTTAGAGAGCCTTTGTAATGACTGTCAGACCTTGGATTGGTCTCCAATTTATAATACAAATGACACAAGCTTCCAAGTTTCTTTTTTTAAGAACCAAATTAAATATCTTTTTACTAAACATGTGCCTTTGCGAAGTTTCAAAAAGACCAACATTAAATTACCTTGCCTCACTCAGAAAGTCGTCGAATTGATAAAAGCTCGAGATTTGCTATATGCCAGATGCAGACGTTACAACTGTTTGGAGAGTTTAAAACCACTCGAAATGCTGTAACACGTCTCTTAAGAAAGAGCAAATCTTCTTTTTTATAAAAACAGACTTGAATCATGTTCTACAAGTTCTGACTTTTGGAAAAATATTCGCCAGATGGGTCTTACCTCGAAAAAAATATCACCTTCCGATAGCATGAATCTGGAAGAACTATGTAAAAAAGGCTTTCGTATCGGCCTGCACAGAGTCAATGCCATTAGATATTCGTAGCTCTCAAGATCTTACAAGCAATTTTACTTATACTGATTCAGCTTTTTCTCTTTCTTGTGTAGATGTAGTAACTGACGGAAATGTTATATTAGGTGTAAAGTCAAATGCAGTTGGTTCAGATAACGTTGTACCTAAATTTATAAAAATTATATTGTACTTCCTTCTGTCTTGCATCCTATCACTCACATCTGTAATATCATTATAATGACTTCTGTTTTTCCGGAAAACTGGAAAACAGCAAAAGTTGTAGTCCTTTCTAAATCGCCAAACAGGAACCCGGTAGAATACCGACCTATAGCAATTTTACCGTTCTTAAGCAAAGTTTTTGAAATTATAATAAGTCGATAAATAAAAGCACATCTAAACGCTAAGAACATCCTGTCAGGATTTCGTGCAAATTTTTATATAGTTATACTTCAGCTCTCCTAAAAATCTGCGAAGATTTGCGTGCTGGTTGTGAGAATGACAAATTAGATTTAATAGCGTTTTTAGACTTTTCAAAAGCATTTGACTGCGTGAATCATGAATTCTTACTAAAAAATTAAATATCAATTTCTGTTTGCTAACCCGTTGATTAAAATGATATCTTCGTACTTATCCAACAGATCTCAGTACGTTTTTCATAATAACAAGCACTCATCGTGTCTTCCTGTCTGTTCAGGTGTACCTCAAGGCTCTGTTTAGGGCCGCTTTTATTCACTTTTTTCCTAAACGATATCTTCAAATGCTTTTCTGATTGCAGATGCCATATATGTATATGCTGACGATGTACAGATATATACACTCTTTCCAAGTGCAAACAAGCATCAAACGCTATAAATGTTCAACCAAGAATTAAATAATGTCTATGAATGGTCACTAAACAACGACCAACCAAAACAAAGGTTATGGTAATAAATGCCGGAAGACGTACAGAGTTTATACCTCCATTATTTCTGAACCATTCCCCAACAGAATACGTTGACCACATTCAGAATCTCGTAGTCTATTTGATTATTCTCTATGGCTGTGAAATATGCGCAAATATGGATCATGATTCTGCCAGAAAATTAACAGTCGCATACAATACTTGCGCGAGATACATTTTTAATGTAAAAAGGTATGATCACATTTCTGCATATAGCAAGCAAATCGTCAGCTGTTCCAACGATTTTATTTTTGTATAAAATTCTAGCAAAGAAAACCCCAGAATATCTGTTCGAAATTGTAAGCTTTCCGAAAAATAAAAGAACTTTACAGCTGGTAGCACCTAGGTGCAATTTAAATTTGATGTATTTAAATCTCGGCAATTTTTTGTACATTCAAATCAACTTTGGAATCGTTTGCCCTTAGCCATCAAGCGCATGAGTAACACAAGTTCTTTCAGCAAACAAGTTTTTAAATATTGTGCTGAAAACTTCTAGTAAAGTCCCCCTGTGTATCCCAATTTCCTGTACTCCCAAATTTAAATCCCCCCCATCAAAAAAAAAACCTTTATACGTTTTTCCCCCCTCCCTTTCATAATCCTCATTTTAATTTTTCTATCCTATTCTCCTCTTTATATTTCTTTTCTATCTTTCCTTCTCTATCTACTTCTTAATTCATATTTGTTAGATAGTATCTTATTGTTTCATTTCCTTTTTTTTTAATTTTAATTTGAAATATTGTTAAAGCTTGTTCCATTTTTTTCAAAAGATGTTATAAAAATCTTATGTGTACAATGAATTAGAAATAAATTAATTTGTAAAAAAACAAAAATTCTAAATTTGTAACCGTGGCAGCCTCTTTACAGCTCGAAGTCGTACCATGCCTTTTCTTTTGGTTTGATACTATTCATCCGATGAGGGATAAAGTTTCTCATTCCACCGTTTGTGATCATATCAGCAGCGGCATCCACGTCGTTATCGAGGAAACATAACGACCAGTTAAAAATTCCTAAGGAAGCTGATAAGACCGCCCCAGTTGGCTTTCTCGTATTGCAATACGGTTGTTTCAGAATTCTTTTCTCTAACTGTTTGGTCGGCGTATGAGAAATTAGCTGGTATGACACAATGGTCCGACGAGCCTAGAGGGGAGAACACATCAATGGTGTACTTATCAGGATGAGAAGTTAGAAAGAAGTCCAGGGTGTTGGCGTTATGACTGTCAACGTCTGGTATTCGCGTGGGCTTATTTACAAGCTGCGTTAAGTTATTTTCCGCAGCGAAGATCTCAATACACCATCCTTGGGGTGTTGTCTGTCCAGAATGTCGAAGCCACCCGAATTGTGTATATTGAGATTGCCCGTAATAACGATTTCAGTATGAGGATACAGGGATACAATTCTTTGAAGGGAGTCACACAGTGCATCAAACTCATTAAAAGTCGAATTGCTTCTGTAAATAAAGCAGTAGAGTGATCTGAGAGTGTGGGCGGGGATCTACCTGTGTTCCACAAAGTGCCAAAACCGCTGGTCTGTATTTGCAGACGTGGAAGTACGTAGAATTGGCAATATGCACTCTGAATTCCCGAGCCATTATAAAGAAAGACAAACACAAACACCGACGTTACTAAGCGCAGATGTGAAGTATAAATTCAGAGTTGGTTTACCGAATCAAATTGTTGTAGGTGCTATGCCCACCATGCACACCAACAAAATTCATACCCACAGCCCGCTATCCAACGGTTGTTACATACACTCAGTCACTGCACGCGCTGTATGAGAATGTAATACAGCAACGGCAGTGACCGAGTGCGAGCGACAGTTCGACCAGGGGCAGGAAGGTTGGGATGCCCGCACCGTGGATGTGGATTTCGGTTTCACTGCACTCGCGTGTTGTTTTTGTTGTTTTTTTTTTTTTTTTTGCCCGCACAGTGAACTTTGTTGATTTGTTTTTTGCACTCGCTCGCGATTTTTAATTATTTTTTCTTTCTCCACGCGAGAAGCGAATTTCACAGTGCACTTGTGCGTGTGCACTCGTCGATGGTCTCAACATAAAGGTTTGTGAAAACTGTCTTGCCTACAGCCATTTTAAGAACAAATGTCCGAGCTCGAAATGTTGCTACCACTGCAAACAACGTCACAACTCATTATTACACGCAATATAATTCAAACCACACTTATCCACCATTCAATCCTAACACACCCTAATCCATATCACACTATTCAAATTTAGCGCAATACCAACAGCAATGAACCAATAATGGTTCAGAGGCCTCTTTCATAACAGCAACAGCTGTCCAGCGATTTGGCCTAAAGACGAACTGGATACTTAGCCAAATTACCGGAGGGAAGTCAGCGCTGGAGAAACCAACAAGTTCATCGGTCTTTATATAGCGTCACTAACATCAAACTTTACAGGTAGGATGCAGGCACTTGTACTGAAAACGTTGACTGGGCTCCTTCCGGCCGAATATACTAATATAGTAAAATGGACTTACCTCGACGGATTGCAGCTGGCAGATCCAACATTCAACGTACCGGCAAGGGATGACATGCTGCTTGGAAGTGATGTCTACGCAGAAATCTTTCTCTGAAAAGTTGTGAGGAGTATCGAGTGCCCAGGTCCAATTGTACAGCGAACTCAGTTAGGATGGATCTTGCTGGTAAGGTCCCATCAACAACACCAAAAATCATTCGCACTTCCTTTATCCAAGCTAACCTCAACACAATGATGAAAAAGATCTGAGAAATCGAAGAAGGGCCTTTTGAAGTCTATAAAGCAAAGGAAGATGAAAAGTATGAAGAACTTTTCAAACCACACACAACACGATTACTTGATGGTCATTAGCAAGTCCGTAAGGCTGTGGGTCAGGTTCGACGCAGCCTTTAAACCATTTTTTGGCTCTTCCTTGAATGACAAGTTGATGCTAGGATCTAAAATCCAAACAAATCTTATAGACATTATTTTGAGCTGGGGTAAATATTGAAAAGATGTACCGTCAAATCAGCACGGCTGATGCAAACTACCGGCTGATTTTATGCAGAGCAGTTCCCAGATCCCATTCGGAAAAGGCATACGCAGCAGCCATCTGCTTACGTGTCCTCGATGGAAATGGCGAAATACACACTTACCGGCTTCTGTCGAAAACCATGGTGGAGCCACTAAAAACAATTACACTGCGAAGGTTGGGATTGTGTGAAGCCGCACTGTCGGCCAAACTACTTCAAGAAACGACAAAAATTCTCAAGCTAGAGGCAGCTGATGTTTATGCGTGGACTGATTCACTCATCACATTATGCTGGATTAAAGCTCCTCCATCAAAATGGAAAACGTTCATCGGCAACCGGGTGTTCCGTATTCAAAAAGTTACTAACAGCACATGGGAACATATTCCATTGGAGCTGAATCCTGCAGACACATCATCGTGCGGAATTATCTCTTCGATGATAATCGGAAACAACCTCTAGTAGGCATCACTGCGACACAATTCACCCAGCCCAATCATCTTGTTTGGAGACGTATCAAGAGGCTCGTTCTACTTTCGGGCATCACTGCATAGAAAACAAAAATAACATCTTTATTAACGAGTTTTTTTTTTAAACTGTCGACATTACGTAAGGCATTGCGAGTAGTTGCATACTACTTACGATTTCGAGCAATTATTGTCAGCAGCACCTTGCTACTGTACTGATGAGAATTATTCGTATGACTCAAGAGAAAATGTTTACTGCAGAAGAAGAAGAGAACAAAACGAAGGAGTATCAATCTCTCAACCCGTTTAAAATTGAAGACCGCATCTTCATCGGAAGAAGACTTTCTAATTCCACGTTCACATACAATAAAAAGCACGCAATCCCGCTAAAATCGAATCACATTTTTTCAAAACGCATTATTCATGACGCCCACGAAAAAAAAACCCTACACGATGGTAATCAAAAGATGATTGCTTACATACGTCAACAGTTTTGAATTTTTAATCTGAAAAATGCAGTCAAAAGACAAATCCACAACTGCAATGTTTGTTTTAAGTTCAGAGCCAAGCCGCAGGTGCAATTAATTGGCAATCTTCCGACAGCTGGAACAATCATCTTAGAGCCGTTTACATTCACCGGTGTAGACTACGCGGTACCCATCAATGTCAAAACTTGGAGAGGGCGTAATGCAAAGTTAGCGGCCTAATTCGCAATATTTCTGTGTATGGCAACAAAAGCTGTGCGCTTTGAACTAGTCAATGACATGACCACCCAGGCATTTTTAGGAGCGTACAGAAGATTGGTTGCCCGAAGGGGTACAGAGAACTGTACAGTGGCTGTGGGAAAAACCTTGTATGTGGTAAAAGCGAGCTGTAACGCCAATTTAAAAAAGCGAAGCTGGATTGGAAAAATGTGACAGAGGTATTAGTGAACTAGTGCACCAAGTGGAAATGTATGCCCACAGCTTCTCCCCACTTTGGAGGTCTATGGGAAGCGGGGTGAAATCTGTAAAAGTTCACCTCAAACGTGTGTCTCGCTGTCAGGTACTGACCTTCGAAGGGCTCACTACGCTTCCAACACAAGTAGAAGCTTGCCTGAACTCTAGACCATTGTGTCCACAGTTAGAAGATGTCAACGACCTAAATACCCCAGCACCAGGTCACTTTCTCGTTGGAGAACCACTCATTTGTTCCCCCGAACCAGAATACCACATGGAGAGAGTGTTTCAGCTTGAGAAATGGAATAGAGTACAGTCCCTGGCCCAATCATTCTGGAAGCAGTGGAGAAGCGAGTCCCTGTCTAGACTACAACAACGCCCGAAATGGACTGGAGAAACTGACACACAGATAAAAGAAGGGGACTTGGTGCTAATAAAAGATGAGCGGATGCCTACATTAAAATGGAACTTAGGCCGAATACTATAACTTCATCCAGGAGCTGATAACTTCGGAAACAACACAGCTGAAATGTCCGATTTCGAAGATTTGCCCACTATCCAGCAATGTATTCGATAAAGAACAAAATTAACTTTGATTCTACATCAACACACTATCAAATGCAACACAGTACAAATTGACTGACTCAACGCATCTTATAAATTATACACTTCCAGAAATTATTTAACAATAATAATATAATGAGGGATTTTGATTATGTAGCCAAATGGCCCCTGCTCGACAGTACTCGTCCCATAGGCATCGCAGGAGCCCGAGGAAGCAATCATTTCTATAACAATTCCACAGCAGAATTAATGCAACACAAAAATTACATAGTTTATCAAATAGCTTCACCAAATGTCACTGTCATTTCAAAACAAAAACTTCTAGCAAACTCTTTTCCATAGCAGATTCATGCAAATAAATCAACACCATCTATTAAATAAACTTCAATCAAGATGCATAATACAATAGTTTCAAAAAAGAAACGAAAATTTAATTGAACATAATCATCATCGTTATAATACTTTACAATACAATCGTTTAATTTATTAAAACAATAATTTCATGAATATTTTGAGAACAAGCCTAGCAACAATTCTAATAATACAAAACCTATTTCTGCAGTCCACTATTCTGAAACATGTTTGCAACACCATATATGGATTCCACAAAATGAATTCCAAAAAAAAATATTGCACATTAAATATATTTTAATGATAGGAACATTACTTGAATTCACTCTCCACACTCAAAACCAAAAATAAACTAAACTTATCTTAATATTAAAAATAATCAACGTCTTAAAATAATTGAAACAAAAATAAAATTAACTCGGCTGCGATCCACATTCATTCACACACACCCATAAATACTCAAACAAACCCGATCACTAAACCAAAGGGAGTATTAAATCATAAAATAAAAGCAAACACAAAAATATCAACAAAACTCAACTTACCTAAATTCCTACTCCATTAAAACACACAATTTACAATAATTTATAACAAAGAAAAAAATAAATAAATAAAAACGCTTTTAAAAAAAAAAATAAACCACCAACTCCATTAATGAAAACTCACAACTCGAAATGAATTATTGCACTCGCCGTATCGTAATCCATGAAGAGGACACATATATAGACGATTAGCCATTGGTCAGTATGAGCGCGACTGGTGCAGATGGTGATCAACATACTCTGCAATTAGCAATTGCATTGGCTACTATGTCTTTTTTTGTTATTGTTGTCACCCTTTTGCATGTTTATTCTATTTGCTGTTTGTCTTTACATACTCTGAGATGACATCAGAGTCTGAGAGACATCAGGGTCGGCAGTAAGGTTACAGGCTTAAGGGGTTAGGCCACTCTAAGATTTTCAAAAAATCGATTTTTTTACTGCTTCAATGGTACCTGAGGACCAAAAGATTATAGCCGGGAAATATCTCGAAGTACTTGTTTTTCAAAGTACTTGTTTTTCAAAGTACTTGTTTTTCAAAGTATAGTAAGAGGCCCCCAGGTAGGCAGCGAGCTTAACTTAAAATTTTAATCGCGTTTATCTTAAAACTGCATTTCTCATGTTGGCCGCACCCATAACTGGAGCAATTTTCAACCAATTCACTTCAAATTTTAACTAGATCTTTAGAAATACCACCTTGATCAAAAATGTATGCAGAAAATTGGAAATACAAGTTTTTTCATCTAAATCTATATTGTCCCCTTCAGAGTAATCCCCATTGACTGCAACACACTTATGTCAGCGCTTGATTCAATCCTCGAAACATTTTTTATATTCGGTTTTCGGTATGTCAATCAGTGCTTCCTGTGATTTTTACATTACTCCCTCTCGGCTGCTGAAACGTGTTCCCCGTAGTGGTTTTTTAACTCGATTGAACAGAAAGAAGTCACAGGGAGCCAAATCAGGTGAATTCGGTGGCTGTTGGATGGTATTTGTTGCATTTTTCGTCAAAAAATTACAAATAATGATAGAACTGTGCGACGGTGCGTTATCATGGTGCAAAATCCACGAGTTTTCTGCCCACAATTCTGGTCTCTTTCGGCGAATTGCTTCACGCAAACGTCTCAAAACGCACAAATAATACTCTTTGTTTACTTTCTGGCCTTCTGGGAAAAATTCATGATGCACTACACCGTTGTAATCCAAGAAAACTGTGAGCATTGCCTTCTTTTCTGGTTGAAAACGACGTGGTTTTTTTGGTTTCGGCTCATTTGGTGAACGCCATTCACTTGCCTGATATCTGGATTGCGTGTTGTACTCATAAACCCACGTCTCGTCTCCAGTAATGATCCTTTTGATGAATGTGGGATCAGATCCAGCCTCGCAAATCATCTCTTTTGCGAGGTCAACACGGTCTCTTTTTTGCATGAAATTGAGGTCTTTTGGCACCAACTTTGCTGCTACATGACGAAAACCCAAATCATTAACCAAAATGTCTTGGACGGATCCATAGGCAATGTTCAAGTCCTCCGCTATCTCTCTGATGGTTAATTTGCGGTTATTGACCGACATTTCTTTTACTTCATCAATGTTTTCGTCGGTTTTCGATGTCGATGGTCTGCCACTGAGTTCATCATCTTCGATTGACTCACGACCACTTTTGAACCGCTCGTGCCACTGGTAAACGACCGATTTCTTTAGAGAATCGTTGCCGAAACCCTTTTCCAACATTTCCAACGTTCGCGCACCATTAAATCCGTTTTTTACGCAAAATTTAATATAAGTTCGTTGTTGCAAATTTAAATCCATTTCTAAAATTTTAAGAAATCGCCAACACACACAGAGATAGATGTACTCTTGGCTACGTAACTTTTGCAAATTTCAAGCTATGATGCTAAGATTTAGAGGGAATGTCAACAACAACCTAAAAAAAAAAACAAAACTCAAATCGGGACAATGGGAGCGCCACACGGTGGTGCCCCCGGGAAATTTTTGTTCAAGATGGTACATTGTCTAAATAAGTACGTAGGATGCAACAATTTCCTGGCGATTTTTCTTCGAATTTTACAAGTTTGACTTTGGAAGTGCGCCATTCGGCTAAAAATCAGTGTACCTCTAGCTGTCGTTATGTACACCAAAAACAAATAGAAACGCTGCACAGCCGCCATTTTTAAATGAATTATTCTTTAAAAAGTATGTTTTACAGACAATCATATGTACAATAAACTTCTACCTTTGTAACCTCGATTTATTTTATATTTTTCCTGAAAAAAAAAAATCACAAAAAAGACTATGTTTACAGCCTCTAGAGTGGCCTAACCCCTTAAAGTGGAAATAAGCAAATTGCCAAGGATGTTCACTAGGCACAAGATCAGACCAAAAATCAAGCTTAGTCCACATGAAAATGGCAAACACTTTATTGTGAACTTGGTTCACCTCCCCGTACGGTGTTCGAGACTGAAAGATTTAATTACTTATTGAAAATATATGTTAATGTATAATCTATAATATGAAATATGAAATAATAATATGTATAATGTAATTAATCATGAATAATTATGGTATAAACAACCTATGTTATATTCAAAAACAAACAAGACTACACTATTGTCAAAATATATTCGAATGTTTAGCAACATAGAAAAAAAAAACCGGCTAATTTTGCGGTTTGATTAAGATTGTGCTGATGAAAGAATTGGAAACGGATGACCATAGACAACGCTGTTAGTTCGCTAATTGGGTGCTGTAAATGTTGCCCGGAGATCCGTATTTTGGCCAAAAAATCATCTTCTCGTATGAGGTCCATTTTTGGCTCAGCGACTATGTTAACAAGCAAAATTGCCGTTATTGGAGAGAACACAATTCACAAGTGTTCGGTCAAACAGCAATGCATCCACAAAGATTGACTGATTGGAGCGGTTTATTTATTTCGAAATGAGGAATGAGACACCGTTACTATCAATGGTCTCAGGTGTAGAGCGATGTTAACCGACTTTCTGTGCTCAGAGATCGACAACATCGATATATCCGAGCTGTGGTTCCAACAAGACGCCTCTACATGCTAAACCAGCGGCGCAACGCTTGAAGTTGTGAAGAGAAATTTTCCGACTGGGTCATCTCACGGCGAGCGTTCATCAATTGACCGCTGTGATCATGCGATTTGGCACCACTCGATTATTTTCTCTGGGGCTACGTCAAGTCCTTAGTCTACGCTAATAAACCAACCACTTTGGACGGGCTCGAGGCCAACATTCGACACGCTATTGCCGTGTGCTTGAAGCACTTGCAGCGAAACCGAACCGGCCAGATGAAAGACGTACTATTCCACACATAATGGTATAAACGTAGCTTCAAAATAAAGCCAGAATCAATTTTGTCTCTCACACCGTTGTTGTTTTATTTAATTTGTTTGTCCTATCGTTGTTATGTGGTCACCCTTTATTAGCATGGATATACACACAATCCTCTTCGCAAACATTTGTTGCTAATCACATTTCTATCATTCAAAATGAGACCAACAAAAACCAATGGAAATTGATCAACACCGATCTCTACCCTGCTGATCCTTTGTCTCGGACCATGTTTCCAGAACAATTGCTAAAGTCAAAGGACCAGAATTTTTATGAAAATCTCGATCTTACTGGCGTCACGACCAAAACCAGCAGAAGAAGATGATCTTCCCGCTGTTGTCTTAGCAATGTAGAACGCAAGCTACCATTTTCTTGTTCGTTCCAAACTTTGCAAAAAATAACGCAAGACTTCTAAGCAACGTTCGCTCAATGCTGAAACTCAACGCAGCTGATACAGTGCTAGTTAAATACAATATGCAAAGAATAGCATTTCCGGAAGATCTAAAATTATATCCGAAAAAGTGGTTTAAGCTCGTTGTCACTATTCCTGGATTACAAAAACATCATCACCGAATAAGCTACAAAATCTCGAACGCGAAAATTCTGATCTCCGCGCCAGACTCCAAAATATGGAATTTCTCTGCGCTGAACTTAGGAAAGGAATTTAGGAAAGGAATTAAATGCCATTAAGACGCAATCTAAAACCGAGTCTGATTCGCGACTTGATCGCCCGGAAAACTCGAGTTTTCACACGGACGAAGAAGAGCTAGTCCGCGAAACTGATTGGATACTTAAGAAAAATACCAGGTAAGAAACGCAAAGCTGATTCAACGCCTGTACAAAAAGAGACGGCAGCCAGCTTTAATACGGTTGGGGTCAATAAAAAAACAAAGCCAGACCGAACAAACAATGACTGCCCCTGCCAATAAACATCTTTGAAATCTCGGACTATAACAAGTTGCACATAATCTTGAAATCCTTAATCCAGACCACTAGCGTTCGCTTTGACATTAAAAATAATCGACGTCGTTAATATACTTGAGAAAAAACAGCACAGTGCTGAAGGCGAGTTGACGACCTCAAGACGCGGTCTTCCTCTTTTTAGGCTAACTTTCGACAAAACCGAAAGCCTAAAAACGATTTAGTCTATAAATTCAATTTTGAGACTTGTTGCCAAAATTGAACCTCCGCGACAAAAACTCGAGGCTGATTCATTATCAGGGATACAGCCATACTCAGGCCTATTGCTAGAAGGAACCTCGCTGTGTGAAATGCACCGGAAAACATCTGACGCAAGAGTGCAGCGCCGCGAAAGCATCCTCAGCGATATGAATCAACTGCAGGGGAAAACAGCCAGCTAACTTTCGAGGCTGCGAAGTGGCGAAGGAGTTGCAAAAACGAAGGGGTCAATCTAAGACGATGACTTCTAAAAACGCAGGGCCACCGAGTACGAGGAATCATAACAGCGGTCCAACCCCAAAGCCTTTAAAGAAGGAAACGCCGTGATGGCCTCTAAAATCACCAATAATAACAACGTCAAAAATAACAATGCGCAAGCGAAAATTGGAAAAACTTACACGCAAATAGCGGCGCAACCAAATACGGCTAACTGTGAGTCATCTGATCCTGCCTCAAATGTTTTCCCAGTAATTCTCGAGAGACAATGTAGAAGAACTGACTAAAACAAATAAGATAATACGTAGTCGAACGACTTCTCAACCTCGAAGCACAAATTGAACTTGACATATTTCAAATGACCACGGTGCGCGCTCAAAATAAAAATAACCTTTTAATACATCCTCAATCTATTGCCAATCGCACTGCAAAATAGAAAACCAGGAATTTATTGACCTATTTAACTCTCTTAGACCAATCTTTATTATTGGTGGCGACCTTAATACGAAGCACACCTTTTGGGGCTAAAGATGTTTCTCACAAAAAGGCAAAACTTTCTGCAGGGCTGGTAGGCCCTGGCAGGCAGACCGACGCACTGGCCCTCGGATATCGCCAAAACATCCGATCTAGTAGACTTCTTTATCGGAAAAGCAGTAAACGCTAGTTACGTCAAAGTTGAAAAAAAGCTTCGATCTTTCCTCCGATCATTTTCCAATCAGCCTTTCATTGTGCGAATCCTTGGTTAAGAAACAAAGACCACCCAGATTTTACAACAAAAAAACTCACTGGGAAGATTTCCGAATAGAAGTTGTCGAAAATACTGAGTTAAAAGTACCGCTCAGAACGCCGTATCAACTTGAAAAAGAAGTTGAACGGTTTGTTGAAGTCATACAGCAAGCGGCGTGGAATAACACTTCAGGCGAATCGAACAAAGTTGCCAGTATCGGCATAAGATACTCGCCGGAAATCAGGGAAATGATAAGGAAGAAACGAAAAGCGCGGAAAAGTGGCATGAAACGCGGGCTCAACAAGCTTCACAGCGATAAAAGATACCAATTACTAAATATGGAGAGCCCTTAAAAGTCTTCGAAAGCCCAAATACACGTGGCACCAATAAGAAGAAACCAGGATGACTAGGCGAAAGAAGATAAAGAAAAAGCTAACGTTTTCGCCGACCATCTTGCAGAACGTTCAAACTATTCGACGGTGGAGTGCTTCCAGGGAATTTCAATAAGGTAGACGTGACGACGAACCTTCCAATAGAAAAGGCTACACTTAAGGAACTTAGACAAGTTATAAAAACGCTTAAGCTCAATTAAACCCCCGGATATGACTTAATTACATACTTAAACCGAAAAATGGTTTGCTAAAGCTGCTCTATCTTATAAGTGCCACCATAAGATTAGAGAATGTACCGCATCAGTGGAAAGTTGCCGAAGTTATTATGGTTTCGAAATCCGGTAAACCGTTGACTGATGTCAAGTCATATAGGCCAATATCGCTTCCCCCGATTATATGGAAGGTATTCGAGCGAATCTTACTTAATCGTCCTAAGCCGATTATTGACACAAATCGCTTCTTGCCCGATCATCAATTTGGCTTTAAAAGCCAACACTCTACTGTTGACCAAGTACATCGAATAACCGATGTAATAGAATGAGCAATCGAGTGTAAGTTAGTCTGTTCAAGCGCATTCCTTGACGTTTCGCAAGCTTAAGGTATGGCCCGAGGGCCTGGACTTCGACAAGTCCTACCCGAGCAATTGTCTCACATTTTAAGTTCATACCTAGATGACCGACTCTTCCGTGTCAGACACGAAAACGAATATTCCAATTTTAAGACAATAAAAGCAGGGGTGCCGCAAGGAAGTGTACTTGGCCCTCTGCCATATTTGCTTTTTATCCACCTAGCCACATTTGCTGATGACACTGCCATTTTGGCAACAGCTAAAACCTTCGAATAAGCAACTGCTAAGTTGCAACGTACTCTTACACTAATTAAAAATTGGACAAAGACTTTGCGAATCGCGCTAAATGAAAACAAGTCTGTCCATGTGAACTTCATTCCCAAGATAACTGACAATCTACCTGTGTTTATCAACGCAGTACAAATTCCTTTCGCGAACGAGGCCAAATATCTTGGTATGACACCCGACACTAAACTTAAATGGAGAGCACACGTTAAGAAAAAACGTGAAGACCTTGAGATTAAGTATGTATAGAGACATGTACTGGCTTCTTGGAAAGTATTCCAAGCTCAGTTTAGAAAACAAATTGCTGCTATACTTACAAGCAAGTACTAAAACCGGTCTGGACATATGGTATACAGCTTTGGGGTTGAACCAAAATTAGTAGCGTTAACGTCTTACAGACATTCCAAAACAAAGTTCTTCGAGGGTTTGTTAATGCACCATGGTACATTAGAAACGATGATATTCACAGAGACCTAGGAGTCGAAAACGTTCACAACGAAATTAAAATGTTCGCGCGAAAACACAAAAATCGACTACAAGGACATACGAATATTTTTGTTCAACAGATCCTAGACGAGACAAATTTAATGCGCCGTCTGAAAAGGACTACGCCTCTTGATCTAGCACGGTGATCAGCAATGCTTAATTTTTAAAGTACGAAAGAATTTTCAATGGAAAATCGCCTGCAAAATTTCTTATTTCTTTGGGGTGGCCGTGGTGTAGTGGTACGAGCTATCGTTTCTCACTCGGAAGAACAAGGTTCGTATCCTAGCCACGACAAACTTTTAATTTGTGTAATTGGAACTCAATCAGAAAAATCTGCGTGTGAAGGCACAACACTGACATGTAGATTTGGCTGTTGTAGGGTTTTTCAAGCACAAAAAACAACCGTTAAAATTCACAACCTCACATTCCGAGAGAAGAAAAATCTCTCCGTCCTATTCGGACTCCCACCCATGGAGAGTCAATATTGAAACCAAACACACCTGAGTTTCAAACCACAACATCACAAACTTTCATTTCTCCTCCTTCTATCTTTCCGTCCGCGCCCTGGCAGCAGTATAAGCGCGTAAATTATAAAAAAAAAAAAAAAAAAAAAAAAGCAAAATAAAACGTGAAAGAAGAACTGCTTGCTGAGTGCGAACTCAGTCGTGGTCTGTACTATAGGGTCCGCCATCTAACGTTTTTTTTTTCAACTAGTGCTTATTTCGTGAATGGTAACACTTAGCTCATGTCTGATTTGACAGATAATTACTTTTATCCTTCCGCTGAACGAATATGGTTGTGTATACGTTTGAACGCTAAGTGGGCCTGCGATCGACTTAGAGAAGAACCCGCACGCATACATTGAAAAGCCGATACACCCAAAACGAGTCACTGTTTGGTGCGGATTTTGGTCCAGAGGCATAATTGGGCCATTTTTCTTCGAAAATGAGCAAGGAATGGCCGTTACAGTCAATGGCTATCGTTATCGGGCCATGTTGAACGAATTTTTGTTCACAAAAATTAAAGAGGAGGATATTGGAAACATTTGGTTTCAACAGGACGGCGCTACGTGCCACACAGCCGAAGCTACACTTGATGTTTTGCGCCCTGTTTTTGAAGATCGCATTATCAGCCGCAGAGCTGATGTCGTTTGGCCACCCCGTAGCTGCGATTTGACACCGTTGGACTATTATTTGTGGGGTGCCGTAAAAGATAAGTGTTACGCCGACAAGCCAGAGACAATTGACGCTTTAAAGGACAATATTCGTGAAGCCATTGGTGAAATACAGCTGCACACAATCGATAATGTGCTTAAAAATTGGACCGATCGTGTAGGCTACTGCATGGCCAGCCGAGGCAGCCATTTGAATGAAATTATTTTCCATTATTAACCGGAAGGATTGTACTTTCAAATAAAAAAAGAAATTTGAGAAAATATTCAGTAGTTTTTTTTTATAGCATTTTCAAAAAAAAAAAACATTTTTGGCGGACCCTATATAAGCACTGAAGCTTATAGTGCCTATGAAGATTTCTCACCTACCCACAGAACAAAACAAAAAAGCACAAAAAGGAGGATCAAGGCGTTAACATTGAAACTAAAATGCGAAACCATACAACCACCCCCAAACAACATATGTGCAATTATAATACAACCAGATCAACAATTGCATTAAACTAATAGTTTAAATGAAATTTTGGAACATAGAAATGAATTGGCCATTCGTGGAAGACGATCACCGTTCGATTTTATTGCAACCCACGTAAACAAGTTGTTTGGTATTCTTGATCAGGACTATGCATATTACATGGACTCCAACATCGAAAGGCAATCAACAACGAACAACACCTCCTGGGTGGCCGTGGCGCAAGTGGTAGTGCACTGGCTTCCAAATCGGAAAGTTCGGTGTTCGAATCCCAGCTTGATCCGAAAGACATATCATCCATTTTTTCAGTTAACGAAACTCAAGTAAGATTAGTAGTTGACTAAAAATCAACATCAAGCGAACTTCCACTAAGAATTTAGTCTCCCCATTAAATGTTGGATGCCACCCATGGAGCGAAATAACCACTGAGCCCAAACATCTTTCTTTCTCTCTCTATCCCATTTTCCAAAAAACTTAACACATGCTGAGGCAATATATGTAAGTGTATTCATACCCACTTGAGTGTTAAGTTCTTTTTTTTTTTTAAAAAAAAACACCTTCTGCTGAATCAATTGCCAGTATGCTCATTAAATCTATGACTTAAATTCCTCTACCCTGAGCATCGAACTTGTCGAGTTGTACAGACTGAGTAAGGTCAATGAATTTCGAGAAATTCTCCAGACGAGTGTTGAAACTAAAGGGTGACCACCCTCCATTCCACCCACCTACCGAACCACTACATTTTCCCCTGGGCTGGATAAAGGTGTCATACAACCACTGCCGAGGATCAACCTGGCTAAGAGGATGGATCAGTGTACAGATGAGTCATCCCTTCCCCGCTACTCGTGGGATCTACATATTAATGGGTAAAATCTTTAAAAAAACAATAAAGGAGCCCGGTATTCCTTTAATACCAGGCGATAGAAAGGTGACTGTACCAACTACCGGCAAGGCTCCTGCATTGTCGAGCGGAGGTGAAATTGTGCCAGGCCATGGTGCACCATCCTCTAAAGGCAAACGCAACGAGCCTAAAACCAAATTTTCAAGGAGTGATAAGACTGTGGCAAGCCATGGTTCTATCGCTTCCTCGATCCTAGCAGCAGCAAGTTTCTAGCAGGCCACGGACTTGTCGTTGCTACTAACACTCTTCCCCCTAAGGAGGAATCAGGAGGCTCAGCCGCATCGGCAAGCTCCATCTAACGCACTCTATTTAAAACGGCATTATTAAAACCTTCGGATCCATTCCAAATGCTAAAAGACTCCTCCATGTGTCAGAGATCGTTGGAGGAAACCGTGCCGGTTCCCAAGAGGCCCAAAACCTATAACACCAAAACCATGAGCCCACCAACAAAACATTTCTGAGGTCTTTTAGCGAAGACCTAAAAGGCGCAATAACGATAGAGGTAATCGACAGAAATGACGCCGACGAATCGATAACATCTGAAGGGTGGCAGTTGATCAAGTTGAAGCTTTCGGGCTACTCCTTGGCCATCACGCGGGAAAACCCCGGACCATCTCCCATCACAAGCGACGCTGGCTGGCACCAAGGCCAAGTCAAGCTCATCGCATGTGCCAATCAAAGATCTATTTATCTTTTCACCACAGCCATAGGTTAATTAGGCGAGATTTGGCCATCCTCCTTTAACTGTAACTACAAACTCAACCTTATATCTTGGAGCGTCGATATCCTTTCCAGAAATGGATAGCGACGACTCCAATTTAGCCGAAGCGACAATTAAGCCATCGGTCTCCGGCGGCTCATACAAAGAATCCCTTAAAATATACAAAAAAGAACTGAGGAAGGCAAAGCGGTAATCCTGGAGATGATTTTGTGACAAAATTACAGAAACCTCTTAGGTATCGCAGATAAGAAAAATTCTCTCTACAAATCCTATGATATTTGAAAATAACCGATAGCTCTTGGATAACCTCAAGTGATGAATCACTCAATCTACTGCTGGACACTCACTTTCCTGCAGGACTACTGCAACCGTGACTAAAATTCATGGTCTGATTACAAGAGACAAACTGCTTTGGGTGCTACATAGCTTCAAACCATACAAGTCTGCTGGTCCGGATGGTATAATACCTGCCGAGCTACAAAGGTCCTCAGATGTTATCCTGCATATCCCAGAGAATATCATGAGGAGCTGTGTAGAACTGATCCACATTCCACTGTCATGGGCAGAAGTCAATGTAGTTTTCATTCCCACAGCGGGAAAGTGCTTTCATGTTGTCCCAAAGGACCTCAGACCTATAAGTCTATCATATTTCGTTCTGAAAACTCTAGAACGACTGATTGATATCCATATACTGCATTCACTGACTAACCACATCGAACGATCCTTACAAGATAGATAGTACACAATGGTCGCTTTCCTGGACATAGAGGGTGTCTTTAACAGCGTCAAACATCCGCAATCACGACTGTGCTGTCAACTCTGAAGGTAGACGACTCTCATGGGGAGTTGATCAGCCTTATGCTAAATAGCAGGATAATCGACTCCAAACTGGGTGGGGCATCTACTAAAATATGTGTCAGCAGAGGAACGCCACAAGGCAGTGTCCTTTCACCCCTAATCTGAAAATTAGTGGTCAACGAACTGCTGATATACCTGCAAACGGGTGATAACAGGCTGATTACCTATGGGGATGACGTCGCTATAGCCGCTTCAGGTAACCATCTTAATACCATTAAAGAACTGCCTCAGCTATATTTCAACATATTAACCCGTTGGGCAGATCGCTGTGGATTGGGTGTAAACCCCCATAAAACTGATCTTGTCCTCTTTGTCAGATAATATACAATTCCAATTATAGACCCTTTCTCAATAACCCGTACCAGTTTAGTCTTTTCTTATACAGCAAAATATCTGGGTCTCATTTTTGAGAGGAAACTAAACTGGAAACCTAACATTCAAGAAAGAGTCAAGAAAGCCACAGTAGCTTTGTTCTCTTGCAAAAAAGCCATTGGGAACAAATGGAGCTTTTAACCTCGCATAACCTGCTGGCTACATATCTCGGTTATAAGACCGATACTCATCTACGGGGTTGATGTCTGGTGGACGGCCTTAGACAATGCAGTCTACTGCAGCAAACTAAGCAGAGTCCAAAGAACAGCATGTCTATTGGCCACTCTAATATTCTAAATATATTAGGAATCCTCACAGAGACCATCGATTACACCATACCCGAACTTTGGTTTGACAAAAGCTTCCATGTAAGCTTTTCCTCTAAATCCTTCTGGAACGAAGATGCTTTCATGGAGGACAAGTCAATCCACTTTTACACATGTGGTATGTTTCTAAAACCGATAGCGGGGTTGGTGGCGGTGTTTTCTTAGATAAGATAATCTAAGCCTCTCCTTCCATCTTTCAAATCACTGTAGCGTGTTCCAGGCGGAAATTTTGGCGATTAAAGAAGCTCTGTCCTGGCTGAAGAAAAACGTGATATCTGCAAAGTATAACCGTATCCTTTCGAGTAGTCAGGCCGCTGTCAAGTCCCTGAACTCAGTCTCATTAAATTCTAAAACCGCCCTTGAACGCCGATCATGTGTTACGGAGATGGCAGAGCAGTTCAACTTTCACCTTTGTTGGATGGAATTGTTATTCCATATTGGGACCAATATATCCCAGTATCACAAGTTGAATATCAAGTATGTCTACAAAACGATTAGTGGAAATACACTCATTCTACGGATGATCAGTGTGAAATATTGTACATCTACACAACCACAGTAAACAATTATCGCCTTATTGTTCTGTCACGGCTACCAATCCAGAAAACCAAATACTTGGATATTCGCCTTTCAACAAGAAAAAACTCTTTGAATAATATGTGAATGCAAAATACTCAGCACCCAATTAATTGGTGGGAGTTGAACTACTAAAATTAGCCCAAAATTGTGTTATCAAACAACCAACTATGATTATTAATTCTCACAATTTCTACACAACGAACGGCTCTGCATCGTTTTTTCCACATGTAGAACTGCACCAAGGCACGCTTCCACAAACAAAAAGGATAATGACTTCATCATTCACGGTGATGATGATTTAACATTTCTAATGAACAGAATCGCTGACCAAAAAAATTCATCAATCCTGCTGCTAATAATCCTTATCTTTCAGGAAGAAGACAAGGAAGAGTCTAAATACGAAAAACATAATATTTGAGCTCCAGGACCTCGAAGATGGGGAGAATGTTGAAACTTAAATTTTTCCACTCTTATTTTCTTCCAGATAGTTTTTTCACCCTATTTACTGGCAAACATATCAACCAAATATCCAAAATTGATCTCCTAAAGGTGCATTCACTACACCTGACACCTGCTGAAACCCAAACGTAGCGTCGCATTTTGTCTGGCTGCGAGCATGCACTTTCTATTTCCCAGAATCCCATGATTTATTTTACTTTTACAATATTTTAATTGTAAAATACTTAGGATTTAAGCTGATGCATTTTTGAAAATAAAGTCACTTGTCGCAAATCATCAGTCTTTTAGTGGAGTCTTGTTAAAGAAAATGAGCTGTGTTTCAATTGCTTGAGGTTCCCGTAATAATTCACGCATAGGTCTAAAGTGAAAGTAGGAGCATCGCACAACGTTACATTTGGAAGTGAAGAACAATCATACATCGCACAGTTCGACCAAGATCAAGGTCGAACCATCGACACAACCAGTAAGTCGCTCTGATGGTTCGAGAAAAGCCATAAGTTTATTCATTCACAGCTCAGCAAACTGCGAATACGAACGAACGAATACTTGCAAATTTTAACATTCCTTTCACAGTTACTTTTGCAATTAGTCTCAACAGAACAAAACAGTCAATAGGAGAATTCTTAGGTTAAATTTGCGCGAATGTTTTAGTTGTGCGAATGTTTTAGTTTTAAATGCATTTTATTATCTTAATCATTAACCCTTACATACTAACAAAAAATGCTTAAATGCTAGCTTAAAATTACTTAACAATCTTATATTAACTTATTGGCCCCACACAGGCACTCTAAGCTACTCTAAATTCTTATATCTATGTCTTTCGACTATATTTACATTTTACTTAGGAATAATTAATTTCTATACTTAAGGCTAAGAAAAAATTGTTCACAAAAACTTAGCATATGGACTTAATTTTTTTATAAAACTTAATATCTAACATAAAATAAACCTTAGTCTACCAGTTGTGCGAATGTATTGTAGATTGGATTCCACATTTGTGGAATGCGAGTAAAATTTGAGAGTTCGCAAAGAACATTCACTTATTCATTGATTTCTTCGCAAAAACTAATTGGAATTGAGTTGTTTTTATTAATCCACAGATAAATTACGTTTTGTGCTTTTGGAATAGTAAAATTGTCACTTGCCTGTTTTTAAATGTACTAAAAATGATTTGTTCGCAGTCAGTTCATTCGCAATTCGCTGAGCTGTGAATGGATCTTTACTGAACAGTCCACATCATGCCTTCATTATGTTAGGAACCGCTAAGGATCAGATTATGGGACCAACTCTGAGGAAATCGGAGTATCGAACTCTATTAGACTCTGGTTCACAGGTTAATCTCATCAGTCAAAGTTTAGTAGTGTTTTAACCTCATCCCAAGAACTGATTCGTTTGTCATCGAACAGCAAACAGCAACCCAAGCTCAAGGGTAGATGCATTTGTACTAAGGGATATTATTCCCCCTCAACCGGCTCAACTCGTGTCTTCTTGAAAGATACCATCAAACATCAAGCTAGCGGATTCGGATTTCAAACGACCAGGCAAAATCGATCTTTTGCTAGGTGCAGAGTTCTATAATGAACTGCTTGCGGTCAGACAAATAGGACTGACGTATGCACTACCAATACTCAAACTACAGTATTGGGATCGATGGAATGGCAAGGTCGAAAGAATTTCGCTGACTAGCCTAACAAGCGGAATCTGCGCAGAAGAGGACGGCAGTGACATTATCGAAAGGTTCTGGCAACTGGAGGATCATGCGGTAAATCAAACGATCTAACCTCTGCTTTAAACGGGGTGATTCCAAGGAAATAGCGCTGCAAAGATGTTTGGCCTTAAAAAAGAGATTGGGCAACGATGAGCAGCTTCGACTCCTTTATCTTAAATTCATGGAAGAATTTATCCAATTAGGACGTATGGTAGAAATAAATACAGAAAATCTGAAACTGCCATACTGCTTTTTGCCGCATCATGAAGTTTTAAAACCCGACAGCAGCGCGACCAAATTAAGAGTGGTATTGTTAAAATTGATTTCCAACATCGTTTGACATGCCCCGAATCAAAAATAACACTGGAAGCTACCTATTCCTGCTGTGGATCCTTTTACGGCAGCTAAACCTGAGAAAAAAGATGTTAGGAGCCACGTGATTTTTCAGAATTTGAGAAAAAAAGAACGATTAGCAAAATAAAACGGAAAATCTTCTCCCGGATATAGAAAAATACGAAGTAAACCAAATTACAAAAAACGGATTTTCGACCACGTTATAAAAGCTACGTTCGAGCTCGACCATTTATTTCTGAAATTGTGACTCTGGAGTGACTCGCTATTTACACAGTACCGAACACTAATGGTTCTTTACTTAGCGGGTCGCGTGTCTCGCCTTTTTCGAGATATACAAATGAATGCACTCGAGTTAATTTTGGTGGTTGAGAAAAAAGGTTATTTATTTTATGCTACGCCGAAATCGTGCTCTTTATTGATGCTCTTAAGACTAACCCCTATATAAGATCTTAACTCTATCTATACTATTGATGCGACGGCTGTTATCACCATGGAATATTCCGTTATTTGTTGTTTTATCCCGTTGTTTGTTGTTTACTATTACTTGGGTAGTTAATTGTTTGTATTGATAATGCATTTTAAGTTAATCGGTGATAATGTTGTTTACGAGGGGCGTTCAACATATTCTCGATATCGGGTGAAGCTGTGGTTGTATATATAAATTGACTTATTTATCAAGTAATACTATTATTTTAGAGCATTCATGTAAAATTTCATATAAATGTGATTATTAATTCGCGTTTTATCTCTAGTTAAACAGAATCATAATGGCAACTGAGACGATGATGGTGAAAATTGAGCATCGCGCTGTAATTAAATTTCCCACTAAGCAAGGAAAAAGTTAAAAAACTATTCATGAAGAGATGGTGGCTGTTTACCAGGGTTCCGCACCTTCATTATCAACTGTGCAAAAGTGGTCAAGTGAGTTCAAGAGAGGCAGAGAGAGCATTGAAGACGACCCCCGCTCCGGCGCCCCGGCTACTGCTTGTACGGGAGAAAGCATCAAAGAAGTCGAAAAACTTGTTCTTGAGGATGCCCGAATAAAGGTGAAAATGATGGCAGAGATCACCAGGCTTTCAATTGGTACCATTCACACCATTCTTCATGACCATCTTAACCTTTCAAAGGTCAGTGCAAGGTAGGTGCCACGAATGCTCACAGCGCCTTAGAAAAAAGTGAGAATCGCATGCTGTAGAGAGCTTTTGGAGATGTGTAGTGAGAACGCGGACGGTGTTATGGATCGAATTGTTACTGGGGACGAAACATGGGTCCACCACTATGACCCTGAAAGCAAACAAGAGTCCATGCAGTGGCATAAAAAAGGAACAGACCCCCCGAAGAAGTTCAAAGTCACTCCGTCTGCCGAGAAGCTCATGGCCACAGTTTTTTGGGACTCTAAGGGAATCTTGCTCATTGAGTACAAAAAAAAAGGTGAAACCATCAACGCCACATCCTACGCTTCCACTTTGCATAATTTTCGGGAGGAAATTAAAAAGAAAAGACGGGATAAACTCGCAGCGGGTGTGTTGTTTCTTCATGACAACGCTCCTGTTCACACGGCGCGAGTTTCCAAGGAGGGTTTAAAAAAGCTTATCTCAAGATGTAACAAATGCATTGATGTTAGGGGAGATTATATTGAAAAATAAAAACAATTTAAATTGAATTCGCACTTTCCTTCATATCGATACGGAGAATATATTGAACGCCCCTCGTATATTCCTAAATGGTGATGTAATCTGGTGTACGTAACTTGATAAGAATGACAGAATAGGCAGAGTGAGAGTATAACTCTCATATAACGTTTTTTTTCTACACTTCACTTTTTCCTGGCGGCAATGTCCCACTTTCTGACACTATCCATTTCCTCGTTCCTATCTCCTTTACCCTTTGCATTTTCACTCATAAGGGATTTAACTAGCTACTCTACTTGGCACGCTACTTGCTTTAAAATTACTCGTATAACTTGACAAAAAACTTACAAGGAATAATTTCTTTCCGCAATTCCACAAACGGTTTCGCACTAAACTATGTCTGACCCCCACTATTGGCTGGTTGTCACAAAAGTGACTTCCAGATCTTTTAATTTCCAGAAACTCCCGCCAGATTCACGCAGCGTTCACACACATATTCATGTGACTATAGCTGACCCAACTTATGGGGATATTAGCTACAGTTTAGTTCAAACCGCCACGGTATTCAGTCGCATTGTTACTTTGCTCCATAATTTTGAATTCTTATTTCGCCTCTTCCACCTCAACCCACCCACCCACTAACCCAATTTCTCACCCAAAAATTGTTATCTATTAATTTCTCGATAGGGCGTTTAGTGCATTTTTTTATTTAATTTATCTGCAATTATTTTTGTGTTCCTTTTTGTTTTCCCGGTCATCGTCAGGACTTCTCGTTGATTAACCAACTGCTCCATTAATGACAACAATCCTCACTTTGTTGCCTGTAAAGGGATCTGCGGCAAAACATTCCATGATATTTGTTCGGGGTAAATAAAAGAAACACGATGTTCGTTAAAGACTTTGCGAAAAATCTGCTGTTCTTCTGTGAGGGATGTATTAACATGTGCTCGTTAAATCACCTAGAACCAACGTAATACTTACGGCATTGCTGGGAGAAAAAGTCTTTGATAGCATCGTATATTTTTTCTTGAAGAAGTGAACACATGGCAGACTGCTGTTCTTGTATTTAACCTCGATTCGGACTGTTACAATTCGTTCGCTCATTTGAGCTCAAGATTTTTTGCCTTAGTCTGTCAAAATAGACGCTGCTTCTGTTCATTGTAATAGTCACCGTGGTATACTATATTTCATAATTTTTCATCCTCATTTTTCTCGTATAATTTTTTATCGGCTGCATTTACTGCTTCCCCTAATTGCTCGACTGCACGTGACCTGTTCAAGCTCCAAGCAATTTATGTGCCAATCCGAACGTCATTTTCTTTTTTTCGTTTTGAAAGCGATTGATTGCTTCGAGGCTATTAGTTGCTTTGAAAGAGGAGGGTAGTAATTAGTAGTCCGCTTGGGTATATGAGCTAATGGGATTGCTCAAAGTTTGGCAAGTCAGTCCCGGTTGGACGAGAGCAGTACCCGGGTGTGTATAATGAAAAGTTAAAACACGTACAATTCACGTGCAGTCATAGTTACTTCGATGGCCATGACCAGATTGATACTGCTCAATACGTACCCTAATCGTACAGCACCTAGCCGTCAGCAATACAGTTACAAAGAAGAAATGTGTAACATTAGATGTATTATTACATGTTACCTATATCTATTGTTAATAAAAGAAAAACAATATGTGGCTCATTCTCTTATTAATAATTAGATTTTTAATTAAGTGCATGCATATCGAAAAGCTTTGATGTATAAATTCTTATTTTTCATAATTCGATATAAAATCATATCTCAGAACCGATGCTTCTAAAACTTCGCCGACGTAAACCTTGGGTTTGTCTGATGTTTTTCCTGGTAAGTGAAGCAGGACATCAGCGCCAATAATGCTTTGTAGTCGACTGCTTACCTATAAATACGGTTTCAATAAATAATTTTAAGAGAAAATATTATATTATTCATACCTGAAGACCATTTACTGATGCGTAAAGACGTCCATTTTTATTAGTTATCGAAGCACGAGCATATTCTGGTCTAGGATCCAACTCAATGTCTTCATTTTGAAGCTAAGAGAAAAAACAATTGAAATAAATTTAACTGAATTTATAAAAAAAATAGGTAACAAATGCTTAGGTGAAACAATAATGAATAGTACATTAATTATATATACATTACATTACTAGGTGCTTCAGAAGGATTGACATACAAATATGTACAGAGATGATTTGGGTTTCCTATTGAATTAAATTTCTACTTACCCGGCGCTTACGGATATTCAAATACTTCTTATGCGCAATTTCCCTAGCAATGAAAACAAAACACCCAGAACGCGCATGTAACTGCTGCGTGAACTGCAGTTTCCTGTGGGTCTTTTAACCACTCGCAGCGATATGGCATCATAATATCCTTTTTCAGAGTTTGGAAATAAGCAACGTTTATTTGATTTGCAGCAACTTTTGCTTGTTTCACTCGTGATGAAATTTTTACTATTTATAACACAGATGAGTTTGTAGGGATTTTCTTGAAAATGTTCGTGTCAATTGTTTTAAATTAAAACTGAAGCATTTCAGGTCGTTTATTTTTAAGGAACTACAACTGTATAATGCGATCATTACGAAATCCTAGGGCCCATTATGTAGAAAGTCTCTAATCTTATTATCACAGGCAATGGGGATTGGTGCATTCTCACTACTATTGTACATGGGTAGTCGCATTCAAATACATCGAAACCTTGTGAAGGTAAATACTGCAACTATCATTAAAATTATTGCCGCGGAGCCTAGGATGGTCCATTTTTTTTAAAATTTTTGCACACAGCGCAGACGTAGGAACTTGGGGAAGAAAGAAAGAGAAATATCGACGTAAGTTGGTTTTGAATGTTTGCTGGTTAAATAATAAACTAGGAAGTAAAGAATTCAGCAGGATATTCTATAAGAGAGTTTTACAGCTTAGGAACGAATCATGATATTTCGGAGTACGCCCGAAAGTGGGCTTGAGAGTATGCTGATGAGCATTGACTGGGAGTCTTACTGTACGGTTTTGAATCCTATCTAGCAGGTGCAGAGAAGTTTTAGGAGCACCTGACCAGATGTGAGCATTGTACTCCAATTTTGAGCGGATGAATGCCTTATATATTAGGGCCAGATCAGAGAGGGAGAAATATTGCTTGCATCGCTTGAGGAAATTTAGACATTTCGCAGTATTTTTGGCGACATCAAATATGTGCTCGTTCCAACCTAAGTTGTGATTGACACATGCTGAGAATGGAAAGTTTTTCGGTTTAAATGATGCAAATGCCATTCGTAGATAACGGCTGGGTATTTAGATTTCACTTTAACCCTATTTAATAATGCTGTTTATATCGGAATTTAATGACCTTAGCATACGCTACCGTTCCCGTTCTACAACCGAAGAGGTTGAACGTTTCGAAAGGTAATTTCTAATCCATTGAAGAAGAGATTCGTCGAACCCAAATGCACGCATTTCCGATAAAAGACTCTGGTGCCAAACTTTGTCAAATGCTTAAAAATATCAAGCGTGACTATGTTGCTTTCGGCAGATTGATGTATGCCTTGGCTACACTTTTCGGTAAGTCATGCCATCAAATCATCAGTGAACCTGTTGCTATGTAACCGTGTTGCCGATCACTGAGAAGTTTTCGCAATTCGAAAGCTGACGGTTTATCAGCATTTCCATGACCTTGAAAAGAAAGGACGGAAGTGCAATGGTCTGTGGAAGAAGAGAGTAGATTTGCATTATTTTACGGACAGGCTGGAAAAATTTTGTTTTCTATCTGTTCGGAAAGAGTCCTAAAGAGTAGGATTGATGAAAAAATTCCAGCAGAAAGCTGGAATGCCATTATAAATTAGCGTTGGGATGGAGGATGAGCCAGAATTTTTAATGTGTTTGACGAACGACCAAAAGTTCTTACTATCTTTGGGACATTGTAGTACTCGTATTAGTATTTGTTGCCTCATTTTTTGGTCGTATTCAAATTTTATACGCGTTGCAGTCATTCCAGGCTCGTTTGAATTTTTTTGGTTTCCTTTGTCAGCTCAGTCTTGTTGGACCGAAAAAACTGCAAATAACGCCGATGTTAGATACTATAAGTGTAGAGAATATCCAGGTGTTAAGATGGTTCACTTTTGTACAGTAAGGTTCTGAATGAACATTGTGTGTTATGCATGACGGCATAAATTTATGTTATGGTGCAATACACATATTTACCTCACATGAACTTACTGAAGTACTGGCAGTAAATATTGGATGTTGCAGATTCCACGAATACATATTTGTTGACCTCTTATTACAGAACGAATATTCCGCTTGCGTCAAAGTCAACTGGTATACATATATCCGGATTGGCAAGTAGTCCGATGATTGTACAATAAACGTAAAGCTTTCACTGTAACCTGTTAACACTGGTAGGACCTAAAAACATCCCTTATTGTACATAAGAGATGGTTAATGCTGTGACGGTTTTGTTCCCACAATCATCCCATCAGATGAAGTTGTAGAGAAGATTAATGACGTCTTTCAATAGTCATCAATAATGTCTCATAGATATAGGCATGCGTGCGAAACAATTCACTGTTAAGTTTCTGAACACTCAGTATGAGCGGTGGAATTATTTCTTTGAACATTATCAAAATGTTATTACGTGCAGTGTAAGTGAAGTTTCTGAGTGTATTTTATTTATTTTTTTAAAAGAACTTAACACTCAAGTGGGTATGAATACACTTATAATGCCTTAGCATGTGTTCAGTTTTTTTTTTTTTTTGTTTGGAAAATGAGATAGAGAATATTGTACTGTACTTGTCGGTCTGGTTTCTTCAGTTATTGGTGAACTAAATAAGTAGGTCAAGCTGCTTTTGATTAGACTCATGGTCTTACTTAAGTATATTAAAGACTAGTGATTGTAGTTTGATTTTTCATGAGCTCTATGATGGGTTTTTCGTGGTTGTGTTCATTTAGAATTGTTGATTATTGATATATAATATGAAAAATTGCCCATATACACTGAATCGATAATATTGAACAAATAGCATTTACTTCGTTGAACGGGACAACGGTTTGTATGTGAAATTACGTTATTATTAATCTCGATTTGCCTAAAATGTCACTGTTTTCAGTAAGTTCATTGTTATTGCATATTTCACTCATCTGCCTTCATCATATTCTCCAGCCTGCATTCAGGGTTTCATTGCCGAAATCCTCAAAGAACATCTCTAGCTGCTAAACTTTATTGTCGGTTGGTTGTGAAGCAATTGACTGTATTAACGACACAGGTATTAATTATTGGGTCTACAAGTAAGTTTCCAGCGTTTGTCAGAGATGGCGCCACCAGTGGATCCCGGGCAGAAATGTCAGACCCCATGTGTTTTATTTGTAGGTTTTGTATCTATCAACAACTTTGCAGCGTTATATTTGAGCAGTTCTATCGGTGTCGTACATTTTATCGAGCAAAATCATGGCAAGTTTCCAGCCAAATAAACGTCATTTGCGGGAAGCGCTGCTTTTATTCTTTAATATGAAGAAAAGTGTGGCTGAGGCCTATCGTTTGCTTTCGGAAACTTATGGGGCGGAATGTATTGCTAAATCGACGTGCCGCGAGTGGTTCAAACGGTTCAAAAGTGGTGATTTTGGAGTTGAAGACAAAGATCGCCCCGGAAAGCCGAAAAGTTTTGAGGACGAGGAATTGGACGCTTTACTGGACGAGGATCCGTGTCAGATTCAAGAAGAACTTGCTGCATCATTGGACGTCACGCAACAAGCCGTTTCCCTGCGCCTAAAAGCAATGGAATTCATTCAAAAGGTTGGAAACTGGGTGCCGTACGAATTGAAGCCAAGAGACGTCGAACGGCGATTTTGCATGTCCGAAATGTTACTGCACCGGTATAAAAATAAATCATTTTTGCATCGTATTGTCACTGGTGATGAGAAATGGATTTATTATGATAATCCTAAACGCAGAAAATCGTATACAAAGCCCGGCGAGCCCGCCCAATCGACGCCGAAACGTAATATTCACGTGAATAAAGTCATGCTCTGCATATGGTGGGATCAAAAGGGTGTCGTATACTACGAACTGCTTCCGAGTGGTGAAACCATCAAAGGACCATTATATCGAACCCAACTAATTCGTTTGAAGCGGGCATTAAAAGAAAAACGGCCAGAATATGAGACCAGGCATGAGTCCGTCATTTTTCATCACGACAACGCTCGGCCACATGTTGCGGTTTCGGTGAAAAACTATTTGGACAATAGTGGATGGGAAATTCTGCCTCACCCGCCTTACAGTCCAGACTTGGCACCATCTGACTACCACTTGTTTCGTTCGATGCAGAACGCTCTTACGGGAATACGCTTCAGCTCAGTAGAGGAAATCAAAAATTGGCTCGATACGTTCTTGGGCTCGAAAGACGAGAAATTTTTTTGGTCCGGAATTTTTAAATTGCCAGAAAGATGGGAGAAAGTTGTAGCTTCCGATGGATGATACTTTAAATAAAGCATTGTAATTATGTTTTCATAATAACACTTCAAATTTTGGTAAAAAACGCTGGAAACTTACTTGTAGACCCAATAGTTCACAATTTTGAACGTCATTTCTCCTTGTCTTCCATTTGTTGGGTTGACCCGGTTTATTTTCTTGAGTGATATTCAAACTATTTTCGATTAACACCGGGAAACGCTTGGTAATTGGTCTCTTTATACATTCATTTTTCATTGCTAAAAACAATTAGGAACTTCTTCATTTCTACGCAAACGTACTTCTGAAACCTTTTTGGCAGAGGGCTATCCTTAAGCAGTACAATATTTCCCTTCTTAAAATTGAATTCTCCTTGTTCCCAATACTGGTAAAAATGGATGGGTCTCATGGTGACCAAATCTTTGAATCAAAAGCTATCAAAAACGGAGACTTCGGTTTTGAGATTTAATTGGAATTGGCAATATTGAAAATTCAATGAGGAAGTGATCTGCAGTAAATATTGAATTATCATACATTTCTTTTGTTAGAGAGAAATCAAAAATTTTTCTATCTGTATAAGCTGTGTTTGCAATTCTTCAAACGTAAGAACCGTGTTAGCGTCAACCCAAATTTAAGAGCATTATATTTTAACGTCTGATCTGATCCAATCGTTTGCTTGCACCCTTTTCGCCTGAAGTTTGGCCACCTTCGGTTCATAATGGGGAGACTTACACGAAAACACGTAGATTTTATTAGTTTACGTTTTGTTACGTTTCTCTTACATCGCTCAACATTGCGAAGCGGATATTAAAAGTAGACGAATAACTGTGTATGTATCGAATAACTCATGCAAGCGCCATGTTTATTCATGTATGAACCTTTTAGATTAAATATGAGCCAGCTGGCGGTTTTACACTCCTTGGGTAAAACCCGTCAGTTGTCTCAGTCTCGATCAGACCGTGGAAAAGAAAAAACGGGACTGGATTCTACTCTGGGCGAGCCTGCTCCTTCGCTTACAATAATAAAATATTGTGTGGCAGAGTTTAAGCGAGGCCGTACGAGCTGTCAAGACGAAAATCGCAGTGGTCGACCAAATGAGGTGACTTCACCAGAAATCTTGAAAAAAATCCACAAAATGGTATTAGATGACCGTCGATTGAAAGTGCGTGAACTAGCAAATATGGTAGGCATTTCAAAAAGCGCTTAACATCGCATGTTGACTGAAAAATTGGACATAAAAAAGCTGTGCGCAAGATGGGTGCCGCGATTACTCACAATGGAACACAAACAGGGTCGTGAGGATGTTTCAATCGAATGTTTGACAAAGTTTCAGAGCAATAACGCCGAGTTATTGCGTCGATTCATAACCATGGATGAAACATAGCTCCATCACTTTACACCCGAGACGAAGGAACAGTCAAAACAATGGACTCAAAGGGATAGAATCGGCTCCAAAGAAGGCGAAGATAGTTCCATCAGTTCCATCTGCAGGCAAGGCCATGGCGTCAGTTTTTTGGGATGCGCATGAGATAATTTTCATAGATTATCTTCAGAAAGGAAAAACAATCAACGGCGTGCACAGGTTGGCCTCACTCACACGTATTCGTATAATGCGGCCGCGCTCTAACACGTTTCAATTTTTGCAACATATTTTCGTTTTACACGGAAAAAGTCTCGTTCTAACACGGTTTAAATTTTTTTTGTTTTGTTATGTACAGGACTTCTTTGCGGTGGATCGTAAAGTTAACAGAATCCAGTTCTATGAATGTTATCAGTGCATGGAAACAATTTTCCATCAAAGACTGCATTCAGTTCTTTTTTCATACAATTTTCACAAAGCTAATTTCCGTAAAATCAATACCTATCCAAGCAGGGCTTCTTTTGAGTTTACCAATCTATCTGTGGTTACTGCCCTCTCCAGTTTTTACAGAGAAATATTCAAATCCATCTCCGGATTTATTGCCGCCATAAAACTTCTTCTACATCCCCTCCTTGGAATAATCGTAGACTTCGCTCTCTACGAAAGAAAAAAAACAAGTTATACCCGGTATTCCTTCGCAAACACTCTTCTTCCGACTATTCAAATTATGTAGGTACATGTCTTCATTTCATTGAACTCAATAACTCTCTCTATCAGCGCTACCAGAATAGTGCGCAAACCAATCTCATAAATGACCCCAAGTCCTTTTTTCAATTTGTCAATTGCAAAAGTAAGACGAGGTTATCCTCCCTCCCTCGCTTTTGAAACCAAATCTTCAAGTGATCCTCCTACCATCGCCAACTTTCTTGCCACATTTTTCAAACAATCATTTGCCAACAACTCCTTCGTACCAGATCCCTCTTACTTCAATGATCTACCAAATTTCTCCATTGATCCCTTTCTCACTCAAAATTTCGATCCTGCAGTTATTGAAGAAATGTTACAAAATCTTAAAGATGAATTTATACCTGGCCCAGACGGGCTCCCCGCCGTATTTCTTAAAAAATGCTCTTCCGACCTGTCTCTACCTCTTTCCTACCTTTTTCGTCTATCCCTTACACAGGGAGAATTTCTCCAGATTTGGAAGACCTCTTTTATAATCCTGATACACAAAAAGGACCTCTTTTATAATCCTGATACACAAAAAGGGATCTAAACATGAGGTTACCAATTATCGTCCCATTGCTAAACTCTCTCATATACCCAAACTCTTTGAAAGCATTTTATACGAAGCCTTAAGCTTCAAATGCAAGCCTTTTGTTTCACCCCGACAACATGGTTTTCTAAAAGGGAGGTCAACTACCACAAATCTAGTTGAATTCGTGTCTTTTGCTCTCTCAGCCTTAGAAAATGGCAAAGAAATCGATGTTATCGCAACTGATTTCACTAAAGCGTTTGATAAGATATCTCATCAATTGATCCTCTTCAAATTGTCTGCTCTCTGCTTTGAGCCTCTCTTATTAAAATGGATTTCTTCTTACCTGGTAAACCGATATTATAGCGTTCGGTTTATATACTGCTGACAATCTTTTCATTCATCGAGTTCTCTCAGGTTCCATCGACTGTGCATCCATTTTGAACTCCATTTCCTTCAATACCAACCTGCGCAATCTACGTTGTCCTCGTCTCTTCTATCTACCGGTCCACTGCACCTCTTATGGCTCCAACGAACCAATCTCCCGTATGCTCCGAAAGGTCAACTCAAACCTCTCCCTTTTTGATTTCCACCTGAGCACTCCTCGTCACAAACAAGATCTCCTCCATCACTTCCTTGGTTCGTAGCTCTTAAGTCTTTCTGTTAGTTTTTAAGTTATGTTAGATTAAGCTTGTATTAAGCCAATAAATGGGGTCCTCAGCCCCCACCAAAATCAAAATCAAATAATAACAATGTCAATCAAGGAGCTTAGGCAGTCAACCTTGAATGAATGTTGGAAAAAAATATGGCCATCAGCAGTTGTAAGAGAAAAAGAGGCGGAATCGCATAAAGCTGCGTTTGTCGAAATTTTAACGCTTGCACATTCCATACAAGGCGAAGGTTTTAAGGACATGGCAACTGAAGACATTCAAGATTTATGAAAAGAAATAGAACTGGAAGAACCTGACCTAGTGGACATCGCTAAAGGCTGTGATCAACAGAATTGTGATAGCAGCGATTCCTATGAAGAGAGCGGTGAGAATCAAGATTTGACGGCAAATAACTTGATAAAAGGAATTAACATGGCTAGTAACTTAGAGACATTTTTGTTAAGTGTCGATCCTTGTGTTGAAAGGCGTTTAAAATTTAAACGGGAGCTTGATAGAACCATGCAACCTTACAAAGTGGCTTAGAAAATGCTGTGCAATAACCAATCAAAAATAACGGATTTTTTCGTTAAAAAATGTGGTATTCAAGCAACACAAAAACGGCCACGAATCGATAGTGATGATGAATACTTCCCAGCTAATATGTATTTTATACAATATTTTTTAGTATTGTTTTTGTTATGTGTTTTTTTTGTTAAACTTTTTATAATGTTTGAAGTTATGGAAAAGGCACCTAAGTTAATTAAAAAATGAAAAGATGCATTTTATGTTAAGCTTTTTGTTTTGTTTATTTTTTTGTTATGTTTAAAATTCCAGCAGAAGCAGTTGAGTATTGTGTTTTTACTTATTTTTCTCATGCTTTGTATTAGTTTTTCGTTTAAAAAGTTGAAAAAAAGTGTTTTGCGCTTTTTTATTCTACTCATGGAACCTAGCCCCTCTTTTTGCACTGGCTTCTTGTAACGCTTTTCGCGATTCGCGATTTCGTTTAACAGGTTTTCGCGTACAGTGTTAGTGTTGGTGAAATCAGTGGTACAGAATACGAAGTTTCGCTCTTAGTGCAGGTTATAAAACGTACAGATTTATATTCCCTTGTCATGTGCCCATGCGAGAGAATAAACAGCGAAAAACAAAGATTGCAAAATGCGACGTTGCAGCTCCATGTACAGGTTCACGTACATGTTCAGTTTCTTCCCATTCGTATAGGCAACAATAGTAAAAAAAAAAGGGAAGAAAACAGAAAAAGAAGCAGCAGCTTACGACCAAAATTATGATCATGAATATCAACAGGCAACTAAAAATCCCGTTGGATTCCAAGACAGCCGATCCGTAAAGGTAAAAAAAAAAACACAACCTAAACAAATAAGAACAGGAAAAAAGGGGCAAGTTTTTGTAAGTTGCGTGATTGTACAGGCATTCATAGTTGAGTGTTTGGTAAGTGGAATAATTTAAGCGCAGTTCGGTGCAAAGTAAAATCATCAGTCGAACTAGTGCTATCTCTATATGAGCTGCTTCAACGCAGTTGAATACCAGGTCTATAGGGATCTCCAACACTAAGTCATTTTGTTGGAAAAGAGTTGGTGGCGGATGGGCCCTTAATAAGGACCAACGGCAGCACTCATATCCCCGAGGCGGGTTACTGGCTCCGGAATTTGTTCCAGCCCCTTTTGTTCTAGGGGTCCCAAAAAGGGCCTCCAGGTTGGGGTTGTGCGTGGCCTTACCTGTCCAACCACGTAAAAAAATAATTGTGACGAAGCGACCAATAGCCTCGGATGAAGACGGATTCACTGCTGATGACCCTGCAAAACACGAACAAAGGGCAACAACTTTCGGATCAGGCCGCGTGCAGACGAACAATTAACGGAGGATCTTGGACTGCTGTAAAGCAGATATCACCGCTATCCAGGAAGTGCGGTGGGATGGGCCGGGCAAAAGAAAGATGAAAACCTGTGATGTTTACTACCGTGATTGCTATAGGGAACTTAAGCAGCGTCTATTTAGATGCGGATTTGTTGTAAGCGGCAGACTTAGGCAAGAAATCTTGAGCTTTCGACACGTGAGTGAACGACTTATAACAATCCGTATCAAAGGTAAATCCGCTAACATCAGCCTTATATGCGCTCATGCCCCAACAGAGGAAAAGGACGATGTGCTACTAAAGAACCTCGATGCTCCTCGACAAAACCTACAAGCAATGTCCGACCTATGGCGTTAAAATCGACCTAGGCGACTTTAATGCCAGAATTGGAAAGGAGGACATCTTTGGTATCACAATCGGAAGACATAGCCTATATGATATCACGCCATACACCAACTTATTCCCAAGATTTGGTCGGATGAATGTGTGCCTCAGCATCGTTTGCCCAGTTCATAAGAAAGGAGACCCTCTAAACTGCGCCAACTATAGAGTATATCAGTCTCCTAAGATTTTGTCTGCGAGCGATTGAAACCATTTGTCAACGATCTGATTGGACCCTATCAGTGCGGTTTTAGGCCCGATAAGTCCACAATTGACCAAATATTCACACTACGGCAGATCCCGGAGAAAATCCGAGAAGTTCAGATCGATACTCACCACCTTTTTACCGATTTTAAAGCCGCATATGACAGCATCTACAAAGACGGGCTATACAGAGCCATGCCCATTTTTGGTATCCGTGTTAAACTCGTCCGCTTGTGCAGGATGACGATGGAAAATCGCTGCTGCATTAAGGTCGGTAACGACCTGGCCTTTGATGTCAAAAAAGGATTTAGGCAAGGCAACGCGCTGTCATGTGACTTCGTAAACATCATACTTAAAATAATTGTGCAAAACTCACAAACCAACACACGAGGTACGATCTTTCAAAAGTCTGTTCAATTGCTTGCATACGCCGACGATAATGATACTCGTATTATTGGTAGAACACAGCGCGCTGTCACTGGTGCGTTTACGAGTATAGGAACAGAAGCGAAAAAATTTGTCTAGCGAGCGGTATACGCCGTCAACAAGAAGGGACACCCAGCATCCACGAATCGGCCAGAATGTCACAATCGACAGCTATAACTTTGAGGTAGTAAGGGACTTTATCTACCTCGGCTCTGCTACCACATCTGAAAACGACATCTCTTCAGAAATCAAACGAAGAATAACGCTTGCCAATCGCTGTTTCTTTGGGCTGAGAATGCAACTGTGTAGTAAGGCCCTCTCCCGAATAACCAAGGATACTACATATATATAAGACCCAGTCCTGCTCTATGATTCCGAAGCATGGATCCTTTCTAAGGCGGATGAAGAAATGCTTGGTCCCGTATAAGTTGACGGATTCTGGAGGAGACGATTTAACGATGAACTCTACGAGCTGTACAGCGACATCGACCTGGTCAAAAAACTGCGCATTGGGCGTTTGAGATGGTTGGGACATATAAAGCGAATGAACATCAACGCTTCAGCCCGCGTTCTTCAACTCTAATTCGGAGGGACAACGCAGCAGAGGAAGGCCTTGTTTTAGATGGCGCGCAAGTGGAAGAGGACTTCAACCAACTTGGAGTGCGCAACTGGAGGCAGTTAGCCAAAGACTGCGCTAATTATAGGGGCTTATTGGTTGAGGCCCAGGTCCACCCCGGACTGTAGCGTCGCCTAAGTCATATGTCAGGTGTACAGAATAGAGAAATTAGAAATACATGCTTGTGAGGTACATAGCCACTGTAATATTGTGGCTGGTAGAGAAAGTAAAAATTCTATCGCTCGATAATACAATGCAATACGATGTACAGGATATGACATGTCAGTAGAGATGTACAGATTAAATTAATGAAGAGTAATCATTCTTAAACGATAAAAGCAAGAGAAAAGATGCTGATGGAAAAAACTTAAGCATCGATTGGAGGGGTATAACAATACAATGATAACCAGTAAAAAAAAATCTAATTTTATCTCAATTTAAACAACATAACGCAGCAAAATTTTAATTTCTTTGTGATCAAAACTGAGAAGCCATATTTTAACTTTTTTAGAAGACTGGCAAAGATCTAATGACACAATTTTCAAAGGAAGCATATTAAACAATTTATAGGATGTAGGTAAGATGACAATACTAATTGAATTGCTACCTAGATTACGAGTATTTAGTATAGGACGTTGCATATAACAACCTCTTATAAAGAATATTTTCAATACTTTAAAGTAATACAAATGTTTAAGTGGAAGAATTTTCACAGTTCTGAACAAAACCATAGAATGAGCTAATCGATAAAATTTACCTACTTTTCGAATGGGTTACTTTTGTACAATAGAACTACCAGTAGCTGAAGACTGGTTGGTTGGCACCACCCCAAACGCTCATTCCGTACGATACTTTGGATTAAAGTATTCCAAAATATACCATCTTCAAAGTTCTCGTGTCGCAGAATTTTCTGAGCCGGTGCAAGCCCCGAACTGCAGATCGTAAATATCGCTTCACATTTAAAATATGTTCAGACCAACTCAATTGTTGGTCAAAGGTAATACCTAAATATTTAAAGTGACCTACTACTTAAATTTTAAGACAACTCAGGTCATAGGACGAGTGGTTATTAAATATTGTGAAAACGCAATTTAAAATGTTGGAACTTGCACAATTTTTTACATGAAAATAAACTTCAAGTTCAGGTAATTTTACAGGCTAGGTTCATCAATTTAGTTTTACTACTGACGACCAGCTCATGTTCCGTAAACCAAATTCTTAGAAGGTGAACGTCGTGATTTATGTCAGCACTTAGATTTAGAGCACTATTCATCAGCAAACGCGGTAACTTTTCCTACAAATGGCTGTCGGTCGAAAAAGTTAGTTTATTTAGACCAAAAACAGTACTGGACCAAGAACTGAACTCTGAGACACACCTAGACTCAGAATTCTTGGCCTGCTTACAAAATCTTATACTTGAACTTGTTGGGATCTATGTTATTTATCAAGTAGGACTCAAACCAATTATGTATAAAGCCACGAAAACTTGCACAATATAATTAATTTAGGAGAATTCTATGGTTCACTGTGTCAAAATCTTTGGTTATATCCACGAAGAGTCCATCACAGCATTTTTTATCATCTATAGCTTTGAATATAAAAGAGCTCCAATAGGGCATCTTCGGTGGAGAGGCCTACACTGAACCCAAACTGAACAGGACTTAGGTAATATGCCCTTGCAAAGTAGTCCAGCATTCTACTTTTAATAGCTTTCTCGAAAACTTTGAAAATTGAGGACAGTAATGAGCCTATAGTTGGTTTTATCACTTCTACTACCCTTTTTGAAAAGGGGTATTACTTTGGCACACTTTAGTTTATCCGGGAGGATGAGATTGGAAATACCATCATCTCCACATGAGTTTGAGTTGTTAAGAGAGCTTATAATTTTGAAAAGCTGATGGCCTGTTATTTTTGCAAAGAAAAGACTACTATTTATAACATTGTCGTTCGCTAATTGAGACCTAGCGCATAGGTTACAGTAAGTAGAAGACTCCAAATTAGACATCACACCAACAGTAGAAAAAAAATCTTAAAAGGTATTTGATACTGCTTTAGTATCATCGATAGCCATACCGTTATTACACAGTACAATAAAGTTATTAGTGGTTGTTTCATAATTTAAGAACATTGAAAATTCATTCAAAAATATTTGGTAGATAACTTGTATACATAGCGAAATTTTACATCTACGCTACATATATTACAAAACAGTTCAACAAATTAATTAGGACAGTTTACTTTACAATTACCAAGATTTAACGAATCAAGAACAAAAACTCCCACTCCACCAGCAGCGTAAGTCTCGTTTGTGTTGGCATGTAAAAGATTGCCCGGAATAAACTAATCTTTTATTTCACAATTATAAATCCAAATTTCACTAACAAATATAAGATCGGGCAGGTACATAAACGCTCCCAGATTAGCAAACAACAAATCGAAAATTTGCCACAAACTAGGTATATTTTGATGTACAATTATTAAAATGTGAGAGACATTTAATCCCTCAATGTCGAAAAGCTAAGAAGCGAGCTAATAGCAACAGCCCTACCTTTATCCACTTTTCTCATTAAAATTCGCGAATTTTTGAACCACGGTTTTTGTTTTTTTTTTTAGCTCCCATGAGTAATGCTCTAGTGTAGCTAGTAAGACAATCGTTAATAAATATTGTCTTTAGTGCCCGTCACAAATAACGATGAGTTTATATACTTATTGGTGTGTATTTTTATATCACTATATTTTGATTATCTTTCTTCCGTATGCGTTTAACAACGCATTTTTTGATATCAGTTGTAGATACAGAAATATCCAAAGCGTTGCTGAAAATCATTTGTACGCGTTCTTCAGCATTCTCGTTGTTGACTCCAGGCACACCATTAATCTCGATGACATTTTCAACGTTCTTCTGCTCTCTCCAATTAAGTCTGCTCTCCAGCGATGACACTTTCGATATAAGTTTATCATTTTATTCTTTCAGCTAATTGATTGTGCTGACAAAGGCACAGTTGATATCCTTTAAATCAATAATCTTCATATAGAGCATTGGCAAAGTAACTGCATCCTCATTGTTCTGATATGGAAATGTTTCTCTGCTTACACCCCACGAAACTTAGAAAAAACACGTCCGTTCTATTTCAGTTGAAGGATTCAATAAGGTCGGAACATAAATAGACGATATACGAGTATGTATAAAGTTGACGTAAACCACCATATATGGTATTCTTTTAATTACAAAACTAATTTCGCTTTCAAGAGACAATTTGCCATTAATGTAGATCTTGCGCGCATTTCATTTCAGATGACAGCTTCTCTAGGGCAGAAACAAGTTTCGTTAGATTATCACTACATCTTACTACAACTTCATAGTTATTTCTTTCAATTTTAGGCTTTTTTTATAAAAGGATTATCGGATTTCTTTAAAGTTCGCTTTGTAAGCTGCCCATTGCCAATCAAATCAACTAATCCATAGTCTTCATGATCACTGCCACTGCTCTTGTTAGTTTTGCCCTCGACTTTCTCCTTTATTTGTTTCATTTCGGCTTCATTTAGATTTGAAAGATCTTCGAAAGAACTATTACTGGACTTCTCTGTATTCATTTTAATAGGATTTCAATATTTTCAGCAATGCAGGAAAAGCAACTACTAGCCAGTAAACTAGTTGATATCAGTGTTGAACTTCGACCTGAAAAATATATCACACTCAAACTTAACACATGTATTTCAAGTATCTCAGTAGACAGTGAAATAAAAAAATCCACATTTCTTCATCTTCTGGACGTCAGATAAGGATGTACAATCCCAAATATGAAGGTAGCTAGTTTTCTGCTGAGATGTGTAGTTCTTCATTAGTTTATTTTCATTTTTGGCAGCTTTGGCTGCCATTCCCCTTGTTATTATCATGATTCACTCCTTTGAGTTGCAATCATTACTTTCATTGTTCTAATTATGTCGTGGCAACATGGATTTCAGGATGTCGCAAACATTTTTTTTCTCCAGAGCGCATCGGCATTTGTGTTCATACATAGTTCCTTTCTTATAAATTATTTCAAAGTCATAGTATGACAAGTGCATTCTGATTCTGGTTAATTTAGACTATAGGTTTTTGTGGGTAATAATGAAAATAAAGGTCTATGGTTTGTCACTACTATAAATTTTCTTCAATATAAGTATCACTAATAGTTCTTTTTCTATAATTGGTTTATTAATGTTATGTTTTTGTAAAGATTTACTAGAACATGATATTGGTAAGTCGTGTCCTATCTCCCCTTGTGAAAGTACTGCTCCTAGAGCAGTCTCATGCATCTGTGGTTAGTGTGAAAGGTTTGGAGAAGTTTGGAGAAGTTTGAAGTACCCAAAGGTTTTATTAATTTTTGTTTTAGAATAGTTAATGCTCTTTTACATTCTTCTGACCAGATAACAGTTTGACCCTTTTTTAGTAAAGAATTTAGACTTTTAGCAATGTCAGCGAAGTCTTGAATGACTTCGTCTACGTTTTCTGGGGTTGGATAGTTCTCTACGTGCTATTTTTCGCCGTGTCTGTTTTCATGCCTTCGTTCGTTATTAAATGACCTAAATATACTACCTCAGTTTTAAGTAAATGAAATTTGCTAGCGTTTAATTTTAGGTTGTATCCTCTTAGTTTTTTAAATACGTTTTTTAAATTTTTGTTATGACGTTTTAAACTGTATCCAAAAACTACAATGTCGTCTACGTAGAGAAATGCTTCCGCCTCTAAACCGCTTAGTTCTATTATTAGCATTCTTTGAAAACTATTGGATGAGTACTCAATTTTTGGTTTTTGTAATAGCTTTTTTTAGTCTTATTGTATCAGTTTCAGTAGTCCGTTTTGTGTTCATAATGGTAAAGTTATTATTATTAACGGTTATTAACAAGTAATTAAAATTACAAGATAAGATAAAAAATTAAAGAGCCTAGCTGCGGAGACTATTGACTCTAATTAGTTAAAGTTAAATACTTAAATTTAAATAAGAGAGAAATTTGTTAATATTTTCAATATTTATAGAATTAGGATTCTTAAGTACTATATATCATAAATCGATATATTTTTGAAAATAGATTTTAGATAGGTTTTGATATTTTACAATTTTCTAATGTGTGAATGATATTTAGAGCTACGCTGCAAGTGGCGCAAATTGGAGGATTGTTTTTATTTAACAGGTGTTGGTGAGTAGCTGCGGTATGGACAAGTCTTAATCGGACGAAGTTGGAGATTTTGATTTTTGATACATTTGTAGGATACCGTGGGTGGGATTTATCGGCGTTAACTTTCTTATAATGATGGTGATATAGGCTCCATTCGACTTGCTTTTGATTCTTAAAGATTTATGTATATTTGTTTTAAGGTCTTGTTTGGTGAATATATTAAATTTGTAGACTGGTGTTTCTTTGCAGAGTTAGCAGCATTATCGGCTTCCTCATTTCCTCGACTATTAACATGGCCAGGGGTCCACATCAACTTTATTTTATTTGATATCATAATTATTTTATTTCTTATTTCAGATATAATTTGGGAATTGTTGTTTGGGTTACTAATTGCCTTTAAAACTATCGGATCATACTATATAACAAATTTTTCTCTGCGGCTCGTTGTTGTCTTTGTCGCTTGTAGGATAGCAAAGGCTTCTGCTGTAAATATTGATGAGGAATCAGGGAGAGTACCAATGCTCAATATATAACCATCTTCAAGCAAATGAGGTATTGGCTTGTGATTTAATTTTACTTTTAAGTTCTGATGAGATGTTTGAGAATAATGAGCAGTATAATACTTTACTGGTGTTTGCTTTGCTGTATTGTGCCAGAGTCATTATGAAGGAGTCAGATTTTACATGACATGAAGGGAAGTATGCGGCCGTGCTATGTGTCCTTTTGCTCGAAAGATCCATTTGCTGCGCATTATCGAGGATGATACTTATTGCGGACGTGGGTTATAAATTTTTGAATATCTTTATCTATAATCGAATTTTTGGAAAAGGCCAACTTCGCAACTAGTTTTGATGTTATTTCTTCATTTCGTTGTTCAACTGTCGGAAGTCCTGCTTCTGCCAGAATATCTTTAATTGGTGTTGTAGGGAAAGCTTTAATGCTTCTTCTTGCTGCTTGGTGGTAAGTTGGTTTTATTATTTTAGGGGTTGATTGCCATAAATATAAATTCCATAATCAATCTTACCTAGAACATCTTGGTTATAGATGGAATGACGTTGAGATGTACATGACTTTTCTTACTACCTAAGTACTTAATAACACTGACTGTCACAGGCAGTGATTTCTTAATATTTAAGCCATGTTGTTTCCAATTATAACGATTATTAAAGATTAATCCTAGGATATTTAAGCTTTTAACATTTGCAATTAGTACATTATGGATACTTAAGGACTGAAACGAATAAAATTTGGAAACTTCAAAGTAAAAAAAAAATTTTTTTTCATAATTCATGTAAATTTTTTTTATTTGCTTTAAAACTCTGTTTTTATTAAGTTCATTCACAATTACAAAAAATAAAAAAAATTATTTGGGTTCCCATTCTTTCCTCAACTTCTTTCGAATGTCCTTCATAACGTTGGTGTTAAGTTATGTTAAGTTAAGTTGTTAAGTTACATCCGTGATCTTTTTGGACGCTCTGATCCATTTAGTACTAAAATCTTTTACGTCCTTTGCACACTTTTCCTCAATTTAGCTTTGGTCAAAGCCCAATACCTTTCAATGGGACGGCACTGTGGAACATTGGGTGGATTCATGTCTTTTGGGACAAAGTCGACATTTTTAGCAACAAGAAAGATCAACGTCGCATGAGAATAGTGAGCTGAAGCTAAATCTGGCCAAGATAATGTTGAACCCTCGTGTTTGTTTAAGAAAGGAATCAACCGTTTTTTTAGCCACTCGTTAATGTACACTTCTTCGTTAATTGTTCCCGTTGTAATAAACGATGAGCTTCTGTGTCCACATTGGCAAATGGCCTTCCAAACGAGATATTTTGACCCGAATTTTTCCATCCCAATCGATGTAGTTATTGCGGAAGAATCTCAGCTTCAAACGAGTTGTAAAACTGCGCACCTCGAAGAGTTGTAAAGTCGGCTTTGACATAAGTTTCGTCATCCAAAACCAAGCACACTTTCTTGTTGCCGATCAACTCGTATAGCTTTCGGGCTCGTGTTTTTATGACTTTTTTTTTCACAGTTATTTGCTAGGTTTTCCCACTCTTGTACACAGTTTGTTTTCGTTGTTAGCATACTCGAAAGAATTAACTTTGGTATCCTTTCACCATCCATTGACATAATTTTTGAAATGGAACCGAAGTGTATCAATAAACAAAGGCGGGATCCCTGTCCCTAAATGAATCATATAATTTGGAGTATTATTTGACAGTCTAAAGACTTTTTTGATGCAATAACAAAGAAACTTTTCAACAGTGGCATATGAGCGATATCCCCATACTTCTGTTCCATAGAAAAGTATAGATTTAAAAGTTACTCTGATTATTTGTTGCTTTGCACTATGGGTTATAAACTTACTATTGATGCAGCTTTTCCAAACCCCAAAAATTACGCATTCGGCTTCTGTTAACTTTATTTCGAAGTATTTGTACATGTTTAGATTGGTAGTAATCAGAACTCTCAGATATTTGTACTCTCATACAATTTCTATGCATTCACCTGCTCCCTCCCTTTTGAAATACCATCATTTTCGTCTTCTGTAGGTTTATAGAAAAATTGCAGGTGTTACAATAGTTTGCTAGTCTATTCACTATTCATTCATTATTCTTCTTAAATTTACTAAACTTACATGATAACAGAAAAAATGCTTAAAGCTAGCTTAACATAACTTAGTTAACTTATTCGAACTTACTGGCCCACCAAGAGGGCGCTCTAAACTAAACTATGCTTTTATTTTATGTCTTTCGACGTCTAATTTATCATTTTCAATAATAATTATTATTCATTAAGATCTAGTTAAGCTAATGAAATATTAAGTATTTACAAAAAAACTTAGTAAATGAGCATTTTTTCTTTGTATTTACATATATAAAACTTATACCTCTGACTTAGACTAATTACCTATGCTAACTTATATTAAACTTCAAACTACTTAGCCTACCTATACAATCTAATCCAACCCAATTGTTAGCAAAATTAAAGTTGCTAACCTAATTGTTAGCTAACCCAAAGTTGCTAACCTTAAATACTTTAAAACTAAACAACCCTATGCAAGTCGGCCATTTGCTAAACATAGAAAGGAAAATAAGTCCCACTTTGCCTTCTGACTAGGCTAGCCCGGATTTAAAGGAAACGGCAAAGGAATCGGGTTTTCATCACACAACCACCAAATATTTTGATGCTGCAAAACAACATCTTTTTTATCGCGTTTTGAAACCGCCCTACTAAACCTCAGACGTTCAATACTGCCGTGTGCGACGTCTCTGTTATAGTTGGGTCGCCCCTCACCAACTGCGCGAACTGCGTGGAAGATTAGCGCCACCGCAAATCTATTCACAATTACGAGTAGTTGCATATTATTAACTCTGCCGGTAAGGAACATAATGTCATCTGTATACATTAGTGTAGGGATATTTGTTTGGTTAATTTCAATTCCGCCTCTGATGCTATCTGTGATGGCATTGATAAATAGGGTGAATAACAGTCCACTAACAAATATATCTTTGTTTTACGCCCATTGTAGTTGTGAGTCCTGCAGATACGGATTTACCATCCCACACAAACGCGCTGTTGTTACGAGTATCATACAAAGCTCTTAAAATTAAACACTGCGTTGAATAACTTTCCCGACGCACTTAAAAGGAGATACCTCCGTAATTCAGAGGAGTCGTTAATTTTTTTGTGGGGTGGAAATATTAATGATTTCCTGAAACTTATTATGGTTTAATTTGTGAAAGTAGTAGACTTTTAGGCAGTGATTTTTTCAATTGCTCGGTATCCGAGATGTTAAAGACTCGGACGGCAAATCTCGGGGTTGTGGTTCGTTTCCCAGCCTCTGCTAAAGTTTTTATTTCCTTTCCCCTTTTATTTAATTTGAATATAATAACAAAAAACAATTATTGTGAAAAATAAAGTGTAAGCGGTTCGCTATCCCAATAGCGGGATCAGCAGATGGCATGATGTCGTCTGACGATCAATCCGTTAAGCCAGTCCACCACTCAAAATCAAAAACAGCAACTTACCTTTCAGCTTCCTTAGAAATGCTGCATTGTAGAGTGAAGAAGAGGGCTGCGATGATATCGGCAAGTGCAGCAGTAAAGCAAAGGAGGAAAGAGTCGGACAATAACGCCTGTCCGCATGTACCCGACGAAGGGAAAGCACAATACATGGGAGCAGACAACAGCTTTGCATTCCTAGCTGCATCCGAGTCAGATGACGAAGACGACGAGGGCGAAGCCCTGAGCAGTAGCATTAAGCAGCTAAAACAAAAAGTGCTGGCTATAAGAGCTAAGCAAATGGCAAGGAGGCAGTTGGAGAAGCAGCAACAAGTCCAGAGACCTCAACAGCAACCAAACATAAACGTGGAGATTCCTCAACAACAACAACAGAAACAACCGGTGGAAAAACAAAATATCCAGAAACCTGCACAAGAGCAGCAGAAAAAGACAGATGCAGACAAACAACAAAAATCGCAAGCGATTAAGCAGCAACAGCAGCAGCAACAGCAACAACAACGGCTGCAAGACCAACATCAACAACAACAACAGCAACAACAGCAGCAGAGACAACAACAACAACAACAACAGCAAGAACAGAAATCCACTAAACGGAAAGTGCCACCAATTAACACTTTCAAATTGGAATTAAAGGACACCATAGAACTGTGTAAGTCGGCCATAGGCAACAATTTTTTTATAAAAAGATTATCGTTAGATAGGTATGCGATCCATTGTAACACAGTGGAGCGCTATCATAAAACAAAAAATTTACTGAAGAATTTGACGACGGAGTTCTTCTCCTACACCCAGAAGGGTGAAAAGCTGCAAACAATGCTGCTGAGGGGGTTACAACCGTCGACTGATCCGGAGGAGCTCCTTGCACTGTTGAAAGAGAAAGAGAGCGAAGGGCTCCAATTCGTGGGGGTTAAGCCTTTCACCACAACCAGAGCCAAGAGGGAGAAGCGGAAACTACCATTCTTCCTGGTTCAGCTAAGTCCCACCAGCAATCTGGATGGTCTAAGGAGCATCAAAGTCCTAGACTACCAGGTTGTACACTAAGAAAAAGTAAAGCGGGGCGAAATTTTACAATGTGTTCGCTGCCAAAGGTTCGGGCACGCCGTGTCGAACTGCGAAATGCAGCCTCGATGCGTGAAGTGGGGAAAGAACTGGGTAAAGACGGATCGTCTGAAAAAAGCTAGCTCTCTTGCACGTTATATAGGAACACGGGACACACCGCAAATTATCGAGGTTGTCCCAAATTCCAATACATCAAGAGAATAAATCTGGCCCGGCAGAAGATAGTGGAAGTTAAACGTTCTCCCGTGCATTTACAAACTCCAGCCGTTACTCCCCATGTTACCTACGCCCAAATGGCGGCAGGTAGGGGAAATACGGTACAGCAAGCGAAGGTTGCTTCTCAGACCCCAGCGCCTAGAGCACCAGAACCAGTACCTGACATGCTAGCTATCTTGCTCTCTATCCAGGGGTAGATGGCTCAGCTAAAACGTCATTTAACTGAACAGACCGCGCGGTGCTGCCTGGCCTAACGCACTTTTTGTCGTAAAGACCAAGCGCCTGATGTGCTTTTGGTTAGCGAAACTAAGCTTACCAAAAGGCATAAAATGAGGCACAGAAGATACAAAATAGTACGGAGAAATCGACCCAACTCCATTCAGGGAGGTGGCGTTGCGATTTTCGTAAGAAAAGGTATACGTTTTAAAAGAGTATATGTACAGTCGTGTAGTACGTAGGTTTCAAGTGCTGGAAGCATGCATCGTGTATACCATATTCCCCTCTGTAGTGAAAAGCGGCTGTACATAGTGTCTGTCTATGCACCTAAGGCTACTCAATCCACCTTATTCATCTCAGAGCTCGAGACACTTTTTCGACTCCTGAAGCTGGAATTGGAAGACACATAGTGATTGGGGAAATAATACACCAAATACTAGAGGAAACCTACTATTCAACACAGTATAATGTATCGACTCGGGCTTAAAGCGACGGATAGTCCGTCGTTTCCCAGACACGGGTCCTATTTGGATCTTCTGCTGTTCGACTCACGAATACAACTCACATGCACTAACCAACAAACTGTCTACGCACTTTCGTGTATGACAGTGAACATTGCGGTCTCAGCACCGAAATAACTGTTCGTAACGAAATTGCGGAATTGGATGAGTTTGTGCAAAGGCAAAGGGTGGGTTGGACACACTTCACTAGAACACTGACCAGAGCACTCTCCTCGAATTCGAATTCGCTCATCCAACAGAAATCTGCCAAACGAGGAGATTGACAGATATCTAAGACTAATGGACCAGACAATCAAACGAACAATGGACAAAACGATTCCTCGGTATCAACACACTGACAAAGAAGACTTATTCCGCAACGCAACTATTGACGTACTGCACCGACAAAAAAGTAGGCTGCTGTCAAGACTAAAAACCATGTACAGACAGTTTACCGACAGACATAATCCGGAGATCATAAAACTGAACTCGTCGATCAAAAACCTCCAAACAATAATAACGGAAATTTCCAGAAATTCTGTAAGTTTGTATTGGAACAATAAAATTCAGGCTGTAAACACCAGCAACCGGAATATGTTCCCGCAAATAAATAAAATATTTCGGAAAATAATCAGTACGACCTTCCATATCTTAGAATGGCCCGAACGACGAACAACGAACAAATACTTGTAGCAGCAGGGAAAAATCCAAATAAGGCTGTTGATGATGACAACTTCTTTGTGATTGAGGATCCGCAGGAACAGGTAGAGGTTATAGGAGCGACTTTCCAGGAAGTGTACAAGGCGAATGTTATCATTGGCCCGAACCACGATCTGGAGAATCGAGTCCTTGTGCACAAGTTCTACCTTCGAAATGAAATAGTGAATTGGCGATTCGAGAGCTCAGGTTTCATCCAGTTTAATGACGAGAATAATATGGCAAATAATGTCATCACCAACGATAGGGTACTACCCCCTTACATTTCGAAGGAGGAGCTCCAAACGATCTTCGAATCGCTTAGAAGTAAGAAATCAGTAGGAACCAATGAAATACCGAACATTGTGCTTCGACATCTCCCACTAGAAGCAGTGAACATTTATATCACCCTATTTTCCTAAAATTGATAAAGATACTTCCAATCCGGCGAATCTGCATTCGATCAGTCTTCCTCCAAAAATCAGGAAGTTTTTCGAGAAGGTAATCAATAGAGTCCTGACTAAGTGGGTTGAGAACAAACATATAGTTCCGGATAATCAATTCGGTTTCAAGGCGCGGCATGACATCATTCATGCTGTGTCGAAACTGGTTTCTGATATTCAATGGAACAAAGGCAAGAACCAGTGCACTGGTAACTTCGGTTTCAAGGCGCGGCATGACATCATTCAGGCTGTGTAGAAACTGGTTTCTGATATCCAATGGAACAAAGGCAAGAACCAGTGCACTGGTGCCTGCCTGATTGACTTGGAGAAGGCTTTCGATACCGTATGGTTAGAAGGACTCTTTTTCAAGCTGGACAGGTTGGGCATTAGTAAACCACTGCTGTATCTTCTTTTTGATATGCTCTCCAGTAGACAGTTCATCGTGAAGAATGGCGGTGTGACTTCTGCTGGAACATTTAACATTAAAAACGGTCAGCAAAAGGGTGCGGTAAATTCGCCGATCCTATTCAACATTTGCACAAGTGATCTGACAGGTTCACTTCATCATGCCATAGCGTACGCAGACGACTTAATCTCGTACAGATCAGGTCCAAAGATTGAGGTCATTAACATACTTTTGCAAGGTGACTGCGATAAAATTAAACGATATTATGATGACAGGGAGTTGAAAATGAAATTTCAGAAATCGGAAACCATTATGTTTAGGACGCCTTTGTCTGGGGCCTCTAGAGATACCAGAAAGAATTGGCGAAAGTTCTCTATCGTCGGACAACATGTCGAAATGTAGTCAGATACCTTGGGATCTGGCTAGATCAATACCTGTATTTTAACAAACATATAGATATTGGTCTGGCCAGAGCCAAGGGTGATTTTGCCCTTACAAAGAGACTGTTTTATAACAACCAACTCGATGCGAGGGCCCTTATCAGGCCCATGCTTGTATTTGGATGTCCCGTGTGGTTCAACGTGAGAGCAAGTTTATTGGAAAAGATTCGGGTGTTTGAGAGGGCTTATCTTAGGACTTGTCTTCGCTTATACAGAACACCAGAGTCTGAGTACATAAAATGCTATCCTAATGAGGTCTTGTACAATAGGGCGAACCTAATAAGAGTGGAGAATTTCGTCATTACGTTGACTCGAAGGCACATTGCAAGAGCAATGATCTCATCGAACAACCTGATCTTCGGGGGTTACTACCCCAATTATATGTATCAGGAGAGAGTGCGCTTTGACGGCTTTATTCCTCCAGAAGCGTTCTTCTACATTGACATGAAAGGTTTGATCCAGGACAGATTAGCGATGCCGCTTATCTTCCACGTCGCTCGAACAGCTGCGGACGGACGACTCAACTACGAGAGAGACGTCGCACGTGGCAGTCTCCGGTTCAGTAGGGCGGTAGGGATGTTGCTCAGCAGCACCAGCAATTTTGGTGGCTTGATGAAGGCGAGGATGCTTCGTCGTCGAACTCCTCCGGTGATAGGTAGCTTCATGTGAAGCAGAGTGGGCCAGCCTAATTATTATTATTTTTTTTTTTTTAGCCATGGCCGGCTTACATAGTTTTAAGTAGGTTTCAGTTAGATTTTAAGAAAAAGTATATATAACAACAAAAAAATAAATAAAAATAAAAAATGATAAATAAAAAAAAAACTACGTACTAGGTGTAATACTAAGTTTTTACTTAAAATTTATTTTCTTAGTTTTAGTTTCATTAAATGTAAAAATAAATATAGGACATAGTTTAAGTGTTAGGTTTAACTTAGAGTGCCCGCATGCGGCCAATAAGTTATTATAAGATTATTTGTAAGTTATTCAAGCTAATTTTTCAACATTTTTTTGTCTAGCATGTAAGAGTAAATTAATTAAGAAAATAAAAATGAATTTAAACTGAAAACTGAACTGCGCACAGTTTCAGACTGAGGCGTCGTAGGTTCAATTTCCTTTGGAACCTTGTTTTATTTTATTCTTTTTCATAGGCCATTTTCGCCGCGGTTCTCATTATGTACATCTGATACAGCGGGAGGAGATGTGCATGGTCGCAGCGGGAAAATGGTCTGATCCGCGGAATGGGCTAAGCCATATAATCTAATCCACGGCGAGGTGAGGCTGTAGCTAGCTGAAGGGGATTTGAGAGGGTCAGTTGGTTCGAAACAGGCAGTGAGTCAAGTGTTAAGAACGCAGTGTCAAGTTTTAGTAGTGCAGTGTAGAGAGCAGCAAAAGTACAGTCGTATAAACCAGTTCGAGAAAACGTAAGGTGGGTTTTGATTTTTTGTTTTCTGACGAACGTTACCCTGAAGTGCGTTAATTTTATTGGTTATCGTGGGTGGAGGTTTTTTTTTTGGTTGTGTGAAACCCTGGATAAACTTGGTGCTGTTGGGCGATCCATTCTTCCCCAAGCGAAGCCCTAGTTGAAAGTGGAGCGAGACGACCGAGGAGCAGAACCCAGAGCCAGCTAAGTGCTTCTAAAGTGTTTGTTTGTTTACAACATTACAAAATTTACAACGTATGTATGAAAAAGCAAATCCTTATTCAATTCAGAACTATTACCAAGAAAAAAGTGGGGAAAAGAATTAATGCTCGCTGCAAACTGCTATACGCCGCGTATAGTTTAACAGTTTTAGACCAAAATATACGGTCTGTGGGCGTGATAGCCAAAGCGCTTTGCTAGGTCGTGCGAAGGTTCCCGGTTCAAATCGCGAAATTCTTTTTTGTTTTTTTTTTTCTTCCTCTTTCTTTTTTTGGTACTCATTGACCTTCAGTCATCGGGGAAGCGTGTTGCTAATTTTTTTTTTTGCGATAACATTATAACTATACTCTGTCCAACATAAATTGGCAGTACAGGCAAAACAGGGATGTTTGTCTCTTATTCGCACTCTTTCGTTTTCCGTAAGGTGCTATTCCAACAGAAGCTCTTACAGGGTTGTCGTAGTAAGCATTTCAAATTAACAAAAATCTGAAAGTATAGTATGTAGGGTTACCGTCATTTTTTTTAGATTGAAATTTTCATTTACATATCACCAAGAGCTAAGATAAAAGGCGCGTTTTTGACGGGTATCCTCAGTAGGCCTAATCCCTTTTAAATAAAAAACAAGCAAAAATAAAAAAATTATTCATTAAGATTAATATAGCTTAAAATTAAATAAAAAAGTATAACAAAAATAAATATAAATGCTTTTATTAAATAACAATATTAACAAAATATTTTATTCATATGGAAAATTACTGCTACAGCTGCTGCTCCCTTCATCTTTTTTTTTATAATGAGCGCGCGCTCAAGGGGTTTTTGTACCCTTAAAATGTTTGTATACAGCGCGGGCGAAGGAAATTTAGGGAGGAAGAAAGGATAGATACCGATGCACATTGTTTTTAAATGTTGGTATAACTTAACGACCAGGAAACACAGAGATGGGCAGGGCATTCCATAAGCGAGTTGTACGGCTTAGGAAAGCGAGACGGGTGTTACGGTTGAAAGTTTGAATGGGCGTTTGAATGCTACTGGCGATTTCAATGCAGCACTGGAGATGGAAATAGCGATAAAATTAAGTGAGACAGGAGGCATTACGTCGGTGTTCAAGGGTGTCAATTGATTGACTGATATTAGTATCACCTATGAGTTTTATCGCACGGTTTTGAATCCTATCTGGCAGGTGCAGAGATGTTTTAGGGGCACCTGACCAGATGTGGACATTGTACTCCAATTTTGGACGGATAAATGCCTTATATATTTTGGCCAGATCAGAGGAGGTAAAATATTTCTTACATCGGAAACGGAGGAAACCTAGACATTTCGCAGCATTTCTGACGACATCGAATATGTGGTCATTCTAACGTAAGTTGTCACTGACACACATACCGAGAATGGAAAGTTTATCAGTTTCAGCGATGCAAGTGCCATTCATGGATAATGGCTAGGTATTTGAATTTCGCTTTAATGACAGCAGACAGCATTGAGTTTGGAAGCATTAAATTCCACTCGATTGATAGTTCTGCTGTTAATATCGAAATTTAATGAGCTTAACATACACTGCCGTTCCTGTACTACAGCCAACCGAAGAGCAGAGGCGTGAGTCCGGGAACGAATATGAAAAGCAGAGAGTATTGTCATCAGCAAAGGATTATATTGAATTAGAAGTAGCAGACAAGAGATCATTAACGAAAATTAAAAAGAGTGTCGGAGACAGTTCCTGGGACACACCAGCATTTATTTTGTGAATATCAGACTTGAAACCGTCCAAGACAATTTGAATTGAACTCATTGAAGAAGAGAGTCATCGATCCGAAAAGTATGCATTTTCGACAAAAGAGCCTGATGCCAAACTCCGTCAAGTGCCTTAGAAATATCAATTGCAACTAACTTGCTTTCGCCAGATTGATGTACGCTTTGCTTCCACTTTTCGGTGAGACATGCCATCAAATCACTAGTGGACATGTTGCTACGAAAACCATACTACCGGTCATTAAGAAGTTTTCGTGTTTCGAGATATTGCATGAGCTGACGGTTTATCAGCATTTCCATGACCTTGGAAAGAAGGGACGTAAGTACAATGGGTCTGTAGGAGGAGAGGGAAGAAAATTCACCTTTTTTAGGACGGGCTGTTTTTCATCTGCTCGAAAAGAGTCCTAAAGAATAAGATCGATGAAAAAGCTTACGCAGTGGTTTTGCCAACGAGGAAGAACACCTCTTCAGAAGAAAGGGAGATATACCATCTGGACCAGCGGATATATGTATATTAAGATCTTTAAGTACTCTTGCTATTACACGAGTGCGAAAGTGGATTCGTCCCATTGAAGACTCGACGCACTCAAGTGTAGGCGGGGACAAAGCATAATCTGGGAGTGTTGAGCTAGCCGCAAAATGTGCGGCAAGCATTGGTCTTGTCCAATTGTCCAAAGAACTGAAAGCTGGAATGTCATTGTAAATGAGCTTTGGGATGGAGGATGAGGCAGAATTTCTAATGATTTTGACGAACGACCAACAATTTTTACTGCCTTTGGGACATTGCAGTATCTTTTGCCTCAGTTTTTGGTCGTATTGGAATTTCACACGCTTGAGACGTTGCAGTCTTTTTTCGGTTTCTTTATCCCTGACAGCCTCTTTACAGCTCGAGTCGTACCATGCCTTTTCTTTTGGTTTGATACTCTTCATCCGATGAGGGATTAAGCATCTCATTCCAAAGAGAATAATTTCTGTGATCATGTCAGCAGCGGCATCCACGTCGTTATCGAAGAAACAACGACCAGTTAAAATTCCTAAAGAAGTTGTTAAGACCGCCCCAGTTGGCTTTCTCGTATTACCATACGGTTCTTTTAGGAATATTTTCTCTAACTGTGTGGTCAATGTACGAGAAATTAGCTGATATGACACAATGGTCCGACGAGCCTAGAGGAGAGAGTACATCAACGGTGTACTTATCAGGGTGAGAAGTTAGAAACAAGTCCAGGGTGTTGGCGGTATGACCGTCAACGTCTGGTATTCGTGTGGGCTCATTTACAAATTGGGTTAAGTTATTTTCCGCAGCGAAGATCTCAACACACCGTCCTTCGGGTGTTGTCTGTCCAGAATATCGAAGCCAAACAGAATTGTGTATATTGAAATCGACCGTAATCACTATTTCAGTATGAGGATACATACAATTCTTTGTATGGAGATAGACAGCGCATCAAACTCGTTAAAGATCGAGGGGGCTTCTGTAAATAAAGCAGTAGTGGATAATTTGCTTACGGAGATGGAATTTTAACCACATGAAATTGAATTCCGGATTCCGAATTGTGGTGGAATTTGGTAAGCTACATCACTTCGCACATAGATGACGAGACCGTAATGAGGAAAGAATAGTGGCACTAGTTCGTAGCCAGGTAATTTCAGATCAGAGTGAGAGGGGTAGGCGGGGATCTTCCTATGTTTCAAAAAGTGCCAAAACAGCCGATCTGTACTTACAGTCGTGGACGTATGCAGAAAAGTGATTACTTTTTAGCCCGCGTATATTGGCAACGTCCAACCTGAATTCCCTAGTCCTAATTGCAAACAAACACAGTAAACACAAACACCGACGATACTAAGCAAGCAAAGCTGCGAAGTGAAAATTCTGACGTTGGTTTACCGAATCAAATTGCTGTAGGTGTTATGCCCTTACAACAATATGAAACAGTGCAGCAACAAAATTATCACTCACAACCCACTATCCATCAGTCGTTACATACACTCAGTCAATGCCCGTACCGTATGATAAATGCAGTGACGGCAGTGACCGAGTGCAAGCAACAGTACTTCAACCAGGAGCGGGAGAGGTGGGATACCCGCACAGTGCGATATTTTTGTTTTTTAGCACTGCATTGCACTATATTTTTTGTTTTTGTTTTTGCAAACGCACGCGGTGGTTTTTTTTTTGTCTTTTTTTCTTCGGTTTGCAATACACGAGGAATTACGAGTGCACTGGTGGACGTGTGTACTCGTCGATAGTCGAAACGGTACTCAGCTAGATTTATAATCAGACTCTCTACAGCACCTTTCGAAAAAACGTCCATTTACGTCATTTTTGGCTCAACCGCCTGCTTGACGTGTTGGGCACACCGATCCCATTTTTCAGCGTCAACGTTGCTGATTGCAGTTGATAAAAGGGTTTTTATTTATGCCATCTTAATGGGCTTGTTGTGAATTTTTCCTTAAAGAAAACAGCTTACAATTTTGTAACATTAAAAGAAATGCAAAAGATCAAAACAAGATCTCCACGATAACACACATCATTAAGAACTTTTTTCAAAACTCTAAAACTAAAAGCTGATCAAGGAAAAAAAAACTGAATGAGTTACCAAACGGACACTGGTAACTCTGCATGCACATGACTTGAATAGGGGTTGAATAGCTGCAGCCACAGGCAACAGACAATCAATGCACAGTGCACACTCAGATGTGCGCTGAATAAGACGTGTTTGAATTGGCGGGTAAATACTTTTTATGGGGGGTTTCTTTCAATTTAGTTAGGTCCAAAAATATAGCACGCTACTAATTTTGAAAAAAACTTCCCCGTAAGACGTGTACTGCCAATTTATGTTGGACAGAGTATAGAATTAAGATAAGGTTAAGATACCTACATTTAAGATAGAATTAAGTTTTGTGTTATTTTGGGGCGAATTGAATAAATTGTAAGATTATACGGAAATTGTTTTGTATTAATTGAGACAGGACGGGGTTTCTTCGCGGTCGTAACAACCAATTCGCGATTAAAGTTGTGTTGAAGTTGTACGTAAGGGTAACCGTTTGGAGAACTTTGAATTATTTATTTTAGCACAAAAAAAAGAACCTCCAACCACAGTTCAATTGGTTTTTTTTTGGGATGGTGATCAGTAGGTTAAGCTAGGAAGAGCTTCGATACGAGCTAGATGTTAGGGGACTCATCGGTAGTGATATAGATGAGATGAGAAAGGTGTTGCGCACGGCTTTAAGGAGGGACTCTAGCTTCATTCTGCCTGAGAATCCGTTTAGCTTTTCAGAGGATCAAGCAGCCATAAACTCCAAAATAGAAGACATTTTAAAGTTGACGAATGAGTTTGTTGGTGACGAAAACTCCACAAAATTTAAGAAGATTTCTGTTAAATCTGAGTGGGCTTTGAGGCGGTAGAGTAGGTCGCAAGTTAGCACGAGATGGAGCGTTAAGTTCAGCGGCAACCACACTCAGTCAATTAGTTGCTACTTGGAAAAGGTAGAAGAGCTAAGGGAAGCTCGGGATTTCACTAAGGCTGAGCTTTTTTCCGGGGCCTACGACTTTTTCGAGGGGAAAGCGGCAATATGGTTCAGGGCCAATAAACCAACTGGTCCAGAACTTAAAAGCGGAGTTTTTGCCACCGAGGTGCGTTGATAGGCTCTGGGAGGAAATATGATGTAGGTCACAAAGCAGTTCCGAGACCATAGGAATTTACGTCAGCGTAATGTTAGGACTATTTTCAAGGCTAGGTGAGACATGTACGGAGGAGGTGAAGATAAAATGGATTCGTAGAAATACTGCCCCCTTCTATCAGACGCAGATGGCCCTGGTCGAGATTTCTTCGCTAGACCGATTAGTGGAAGTGGGACACCAGCTAGAATCAACAAGATACTTGGTCGAGAGTTTTGCGCCACCACCATCCAGGCGAAATAATTCTCTACTAGAACCGGATTTAGCGTATGTAAACGTAAGAGAGGGGAGAGCAGATGTACTAACTTTAAGTCACTCTTCGAATGATACCGCAAGTCGACCCCTCACTTGTTTTCGATGTAGGCAACCAGGCCACATCGCCGCCCAATGTCAGTAACCGGTTCGTTGTTATGGCTTCAATAGGGTAGTATCATACGCAACCGGTGCCAACATTGTGCATCAGAGTCTAGGATTTCGGGAAGCCACACCTCGGCTCAAGGACAGACGGGGCTTCGAGTCGAGCGGAAGAGACCGCAATAAAGAGGAGAAGAGGCGTTGGAGAGTCGGTAGGGTGTAACATAGGTTTAGACTTTATACAGGAAATGAAAGGTTTTGACAGGCGTCCTTATCTAGTTGTTGAAATTTATGGGGTAAATATTTTAGGGTTATTAGATTCAGGCGCATCTCGGACGATTCTCGGAAGTAAGGGTTGGGAAGCGCTGCGGAGTTTTAATTGCCAACTGTCCAAGTCAAATGTCAAGGCGCTGACTGTTGCTAATGGGGATGGGGTTGACGTGGTTGGTGCACTCAACGTTCCTATCAAGGTGGAGAATACGGTGAAGGTAATGGAAGTGCTTCTGATACCAAAGTTACCGCATAGTCTGATTTTGGCTGCCGATTTTTTGGAATTATTCTCAATAATACCGGATCTCAAAAATCGGGCCTGGAGCTTTGGAGCGGAAGTACTAGGGGTGGACGAGGGCATTGTGCTGACCGATACACAATGAAATCGGCTCAATGAACTCGTCGAAAGGATCTTCCAATCGATGGGCGAAGGCCTGGGTTGCACTTCGTTTGTTCAGCACGTCATTAAAACCAGTGCGCCGCCTATCAAACAACGATGCTATTCCGTTTCTCCCATAGTGCAGGGACAGATTAATAAAGAAGTGGACGACATGCTGGAAGCCGGTGTCATTGAGCCATCTTCAAGTCCATGGTCGTCTCCAATTTTGTTAATCAAGAATGGATGGGAGGTACCGATTTTGTGCGGACTTCCATAAGCTCAACCAAGTAACCGAGCGCAACGCGTACCCAATAGAATATATCTCTGCAACCCTTGACAAACTTCGAAATGCTAAGTGTCTTTCCTCACTTGACATCAAGTCTGCCTACTGCCTACCTACTATTCCCGGAAAAGGGCTGTATCAATTGAAATGACCATACTCGTCATAACAAATGAAAACTGCGTCTTGATTATTTTACGATCGCTTTATTTGAACTGACTCTTAAAATTAAAATATATTCTCTCGATGCGTCGCAGTGCATCTACATAAAGAGTTGCAGTGTACATAGGTGCGGATAACATATTACATTTCTCTTAATTCAGCATAACGTTTTTCACCTGGACGATCTCAAGTGCCGTCGCTGTGTGCGGTGTCCAATTCCCGCATGAACCATTGTGGGAAAGGAATATTGCTATTAAATGACAGAATCAAACATTGCAAGAAACTGTGGGAAAGGAATGTTGGTATCAAATAATATTATCAACGACACATACACTACATCTCCTTTTTTGAAAGAATAATGTAATTTATGTAATTATTCTTAGTAACTTATTGTATATTAAATTAAATTTGTATTTCTTATTAACTGTTTTCCTACGCTAAAGGATCCCTCTTACGTCCTATAATGTTTTAATTTTTCTCTGTGTACAGTTTGTACCTTCTTCTTCTTACTGTCTTCTATTGTAACAGTATTATTATTTCTTAATTCAACTACCGTAAAGGGACCTAAATATCTATTTTCTAGTTTGTGTGCTACTTCCTATTTTAGAAGTACTAGATCACCTATTTGTAGCTGTATTTGTCTACTTTGTCTGTCGTAGACCTTTTTTTGTTTTAATTTTGCTCTCTCGAGCAATAGTCTAGGCCTTTTGAAGGCAATTTCTAACCTATACCTCACTTCTTTGAATAGTCGTCTACGTTATAAAGTGGCGTTATTTCGTCTATTGTGTTGAAAACTCTGAATCCATTGGGGATTCTGCCAAAGACCAATTCGTAAGGACAATATTCGTGAACTACTGAGGGTGTCGTATTAAAACAGTACGTGAAATACTTTAGCCATACATCCCAGTCATCTTTATCAATAGATATATATGAGTATATACTCATTTAATGTGCGGTGACTCCGTTCTACTATGCCGAGGGTTTGGTAATGATGGGCTGTGGACGTAATATTCTCTATTTTGAGGTATTTACATAGATTATTAATTATGGAATCCTTATATTCAGCGCTCATGTCCGTAATGAACTCATAACCGTAAGTTAGAATATGAGATTCAAAAATTGAATTTTTGTTCGATATTGGTATGGTTACAAGATATTTTGTTAGATCGCATATTAGTGTGATAGCATACTCATTCCCGTTCTCTGATTTGGGAAATGGGCCAATGGTATCCACTAATACATTGTCGAAAGCCGATGAAGGCGTTGGTGTTATGGTCATTGGTGTCTTGGTATGATGTGTAATTTTTGCCAGTTGGCATTGTCTACATGCGTTTATATATTTTGTTATGTCTTTTTTTCATTTTTCTCCAATAAAAATGTCTTTTAATTTTTCTGTATGTTCCTGTAATGCCTGTATAACCTCCTTCGGCGGGGTCGTTATGGTATCTCAACAAGATGGCTTCAATTTCATCTTTATCGTTTATGATGGTTACCTTTGGTAGAACAGCTACTTTTAAATATTTTAATACGATATTGCCTATTTCTTTAAATATGTAATTGTGGCGAGGCAAATTCGAAAATTTGTTCGCTAGGTACCATTTGCTGTTGATCGATTTTAAGTACACCGGTCTCTTTTTCAAGCCTTTGCAAAAATCGACCTAGATCAAGTTTTACATTAATGTATAAATCATCAATTTTTATTCATGTTAATACTGTGTTTCCTTGCTTCAGGAAGCATTTATTGAAAGACAATTTTAATTTTACGAATTTTTCAACGTCATTATAATTAATGACTTCATAAACGTTGGGCTCTTCTTTATTTTGTATTTTATTCGATTCATCTGAATCATTACCTGCGCAGGTCTGCTTTTTTTGCTGAGTAATTGATCGTGTTGTGACTTTATAAATTGTATTTATGTTTATATTTTGCTCTTTAAGTTCCCTGATGGTTATACGAGATGAACCATCGGCAACTAGATTTTGTTTCCCATTGAGGTATTCCACCGTGAAGCCATATTCTTCCAAATCTAACCTCATTCTGGTTAGTTTGGAACTAGGACTTTTCATCGAGAATAAATATGACAATGGCCTGTGGTCTGTTTTGACCAGAAAATGTTTTCCATAGATATATGGTCTAAAATGAAGTATTGCTGTGAGCTCTTGTTCAGTAGTGGATTTATTACTTTCTCCCTTGTAAAGGAGTCTGAGGCAAATGCAACTGGAAGTTGTACGCCAATGTAGTCTTGACTGAAAACAGCTCCGCAAGCATGTTTGCTAGCATCTGTAGTAATACAAAACTCTTTTTCGAAATCGGGATATTGTAATAATGTCGGACTCATTAATGCATTTTTGAGATAGTTAAAAGCTGCATTGCATTCTTCATTTGTCCATTGAAATGGACACGTTCGCGTTATATGACGTTAATAGAATGAGAAGTTTTTAATGAATCTTGTGTAATAATTGCAAAATGCAACAAATTTCCTAACGCTATTTACATCTGTAGGTGTGGGATAATTTTCAATGGCTTCGTATTTTGTATCATCTGTAGTATGCCTTTGTTTGTACACTTATGCCCGAGATAAGTGACTTCATGCATGAAGAATGAACACTTTTCAGGATTCAATTTAAGGTTGTATTTTCGACATATAGTAATTCGAAGACTTTTGTCAAATTTTTTAGCAAGTGCTTTTCAGAACATCCACTTACAATCAAGTCATCCATGTATAGGAAGGCTTATGTTGGCTCCAGGCCAGAGAATGCAAGTGTCATCATGCGTTGAAAAGAATTTGGCGCTATTTTAAGCCCGTATGGAAGTCGTTTAAAACGGTACGAACTATTGTTCGTTGAAAACGAAGTTATATTTCTTGACTTTTCATCAAGTTCAATTTGGTGAAATCCAGACATTAGGTCGGGACATGAGAAGTATTTTGCTCGACTTAATTGATCCAGTATATCTTCTATTCTTGGGAGTGGGAATTTATCCGCAATTACTTTTTTCTTTATTTGGCGGGAGTCAACTACTAACGCCATCTTTTCTCGTTAGAATTGCGTAGTGCCTTCTTAGGTACTAAAAGAAGTGGGCTATTATATTCTGAAATTGATGGTTCCACTATGCCATCATCAACTAATTTTTTGACCTGTTTATCTACTTCTGTCTTATGTGTATGGGGAATCGTTTTTAATGTATACCGATTCCTTGTCTTTGAGTCTTATTTTTTGTTTATAAAAATTATTTGTTGTGATTGTTTTGGTTTCTAATCCGAAAACATCACTGTAAATAAGGACGTAAATTTTAATACGGGCTATACTTCCAATGCGTAAAAATTGCAATCCCATTTTGTACCCAAATTAGCCTGTATATTCTTTAGTTTCAGTTTGTTATTGATTTTAGTTCGGTGCGGTTTAAAATATTTATAAAATATGAGTCAAGAGGAACGCCGTAAAAAGATCATCGACAAATGGCTCAAAAATACTTCGCGTCCAAACCATTTCATCGCAAAAAATTTAAACATAGCACGCAGTACAGTGGATTCTGTTATTAAACGATATTTGGAGACGTTGACAGTTAAGCGAAAACAGAAAAGTGGAGCTAAAAGTGAAGCACTCGATACAAATTTGGACAGGAAAATAGTGGGTACCATCGTAAAAAACCGGACTATGTCATCCAGAGATGTTGCTCGGAAATGTAATACCAACCAAACAATGGTACAAAGATCTAAAAACCGTAACGTTCTAAAAACACGAAAAAAACATAAAATACCAAAAGTTACTGAAAAACAAAAAAAAGTCATAAAAACACGAACTCGAAAGCTATACGAGTTGATCGGCAACAAGAAAGCGTGCTTGATTTTGGATGACGAAACTTATGTCAAAGCCGACTTTACTACTCTTCCAGGTGCGCAGTTTTACAACTCGTTTGAAGCTAAGATTCTTCCGCAATCAACAACATCGATTGGGATGGCCATGTGCAGGCCATTTGCCAATGTGGACACAGAAGCTCATCGTTTATTACAGCGGGAACAATTAACGGAGAAGTGTACATTAACGAGTGCCTAAAAAAAACGGTTGATTCCTTTCTTAAACAAACACGAGGGTTCAACATTATTTTGGCCAGATTTAGCTTCAGCTCACTATGCTCATGCGGCGTTGAGCTTTCTTGTTGCTAAAAATGTCGACTTTGTCCCAAAAGACATGAATCCACCCAATGTTCCACAGTGCCGTCCCATTGAAAGGTATTGGGCTTTGGTCAAAGCTAAATTGAGGAAAAGTGAGCAGTGTGCAAAGGATGTAAAAGATTTTAATACTAAATGGAAAAGAGAGTCCAAAAAGATCACGGATGTAACTGTCACCAACCTTATGAAGGACATTCGAAAGAAGTTGAGGAAAGAATGGGAACCCAAATAATTTTTTTTATTTTTTGTAATTGTGAATGAATTTAATAAAAACAGAGTTTTAAAGCAAATAAAAAAAATTTACATGAATTATGAAAATATTTTTTTTTTACTTTGAAGTTTTCAAATTTTATTCGTTTCAGTCCTTAATGCATAATTTTTTTAGTTGTTCTTTAAATTGGTCAGGAAAGTTCGGATTTAATTTTGAAAGAATTTGTTTCGTTCTGTTATTTTGATTTTGTGGTAAGTTGACTATGTTGTAATTGGTGAGACTTTCTGTTTTAATATAGTTGCTATTCAATATTTTATTTTCTGTAGTGGTGTTTATATAGCTAATATATGCATTTTTACTATTTACTAAAGTACTACTCGTAGCTATTAGAATTCACGGTTGTGGTTCTTGGTTGAAAACCAATACTTCATCTTCGTGTGAATTAATATGGACACGTCTGTTTACCTCAGATCGTGCTGGCAATATTATGCTGTTAGGTGTATTTGCCCTTGCCCTTCGATGAAATCTAATATACAATTGTATCTTTTTATGAAGTTCATACCCAGTATTCCGTCACATGGTATTGGAAAATTTTCATGTACTACGTGAAATTCGTGAGGTACCAAAAAATTATCTATTTTAAGATCCAACTGTATTGATCATAGCGATTGTATCGTACCTTGTCCTATGCCACTAATGATTGTGGTATGAAGTGTATTTAAAGAATTGTATTCATTATCAAATTGTTTTAATAATGATATATCTGCACCAGTGTCAAGTAAGAGAGTGAGAAGATTATTTGAATTATTGCTGTAGGCTTTTACAAATAATACTGAGACTCAGATATAGATTGTATACTTTATTACTACGATTTACTGGTTTCCCAAGGGGAGATCCGGGTTTTCCGAATCTTGACTTCTTTGCGAAGTGACGCGCACATTTTGAGACCGATTACGGTTATTACTGTTTCTGTTGTTTTGTCCGTATCTTTTGTAATAGTTGTTGTGGCGGCCAAATAAAGACAATTCAGGTTTTTTAATCAACTTTAATTCAACTAATTGATAATATATTGATGTATTAAAAGATTCTTTTAGTCTGTCCTTTTAGTATGCCTCGCCCACGCTGTTCTTCTTTCGCTCTTTTTTCTTATCGCGCGCCTAGACTAATTGTCAATTTGATGTGCACGTCATCACGTCTGATGGGTGCATCCAGATGTTTTTAGCACTAACACTCCCCCTCCGGTATAACCAGCCTTGGTTCTACCTCCTTCTTCTGGCGCTCCAACATCAAGCACGGCCAGTTTGACCGTAGGTCGCTCATATACACCATGAGATGTTCTCACAGTAGCCCAACGAACCTGTCCATCTTTCGCGACACTTGTTGATATCACCTTCCCTTTAGGCCAGCAGTTACGAGGATTACCTGGGTCCACGATGACGACGACATCTCCTACTTTGATCGGCTTCCTTGGTTCAAACCACTTAGTACGTTTGGTCAGAGTAGGAAGGTACTCCTGCACCCATCGCTTTCAGAAGACATCAGCATACATCTGCGAAACAAGCCAATTCCGCCGAATCGTTGCTATATCGTCGTTAAATGGCGCTGGTGCTTCCGACCCATTTAAAGATCCAAGGAGTATATGATTCGGAGGGGTTAGTGATGATATCCCCCTTTCCATAATCCCCTGTCAAAAAATCCCCTGCCCCAAAATCCCCTATCCCAAAATCCCTCTTTCCAAAATCCCTCGTTATACGAGTAAAATCCCCTGTGCCAAAATCCCCCGTTTTTATATTTTTGTGTTTTCATTTCTGGCGCCAGAAGTACTGGAGAACAGTAACTTTTACATACTATCATCAATAGCAGTCCTGGAAAGGTTATATCGTAACCAGCCCAAGACAATCACTGGAAATAAAGCGCAAGAGGTTAAAAAAAACTAATTAAAAATCGAGAATCATCTGAAAAACTAGACTTCCTAAAGGCAATTGCGTCCAACATTGCGCTTAGTCGTAATAATGATAAAATTATCTATCTATCTATTGTATGTATAATGTATTATAATATATACATACGTATATACACATAAACCTGAATTAATAAATACGTATAAAACAAGAAAACAAGAAATTTTAATTTTGAAAACAGGAGATTTTCCGGGGGATTTTGGAACGAGGGATTTTGATACAGGGGATTTTGAAACGGGGGATTATGGGTAAATGTGTGAATTCAAAAAAGGGGATTTTAGAGCACGGGGGATTTTGGAACGGGGGATATCGGGGTGCTCCCGATTCGGAGTAATCGCTTCACAGTTGTCATCACTGACTGGAACGTAGGTTAACGGTCTACAGTTTACCACGTATTCAACCTTCGTCAGCATATTTCGGAGAACTTCATCCGTGGGATTCCTGGGTAACGAGATTCGAGCGAGGACCTTCTTCACAGATTAAACCAATCCCTCCCAGTTACCGCCCATGTGTGGAGACAGTGGAGGTATAAATATCCATTTGGTATCGGCGCTAGTGAACTCTTTGGCGATTTTATTTTGGTCCATACTCTGAAGCATTTCGCTGAGCTCTTTACTTGCTCCCTTGAAGTTCGTTCCTTGATCGCTGAATATCTCAATCGGAATGCCTCGCCGGGCGATGAAGTTGCGAATAGCTACTTTACACGAGTCGGTGGTAAGCGTGTGGGCCACTTCGATGTGAACGGTGATTAAAACACCCCATCTTTTTTCAGCGCGTCTTCCATTTCCATTCTAAAATTTCAGCCGTTTCCAGAATTTCGCTGATGCGAAATGCGACGAATTGACTATACTTCCGGTGATCAGACCGAATCCAGTAAAGTACGTTTTTTGAGTCGGTCCAGAAGAAGCGCTTGTTGACCTTAATCGAGTGTTCCTTTAGAATACAGTTAGCCTGCCTTGTCCCAAGAACGGCGGCTTGTAGCTCCATTCGCGGTATAGAGAGCTGCTTCAGAGGCGCTACACGGGTTTTAGCAGCTACCAGGGCATAGTCGATTTGGTTTCCATTCACGACTCGGAAGTACGCAACTACAGCATAGCTACTCTCGCTCGCATCGACAAATGTATGCAGTTCAACCTCACTGAAATCTCCGACGGACGTCATCCTTAAGTAACACCTCGGTATCTGTACAGTTTCTATACTTGGAAGAACTTTTAGCCAAGTAAGCCATTTCTGGAACTCCACGTCGCCAATATCGTCGTCCCAGTTTACACCTGATCGCCACACGTCTTGTAGTATAATTTTCACGTAAATGAAGAAGTTCGCGAGTAGTCCCAGGGGGTCAAAAATTGTCATCAAAGTACGAAGTAGTTCTCGCTTCGTTGGACGTCTGCCTCCGGACAGCAAATCCTTATTTTGAGCGTTCACCTTTATTTTGCATGTAAATTTATCGATGGATGTGCACTATCATATACCCAGTACCTTTTCAACCTTAGATTCTGCACCGATGTTCAAATTAACCTCGTTCTTGGCGTTCTCTTCCATAACGCTGATAACGGCCCTTGAGTTGGACATCCAGTTTCGTATTTCGAATCCAGCTCTTGAGTGAATCTCTTTGACATCCTTTGCTAGTTGGATTGCTTCATCTCCGGTTTCAAAGCTGTCCACGAAACCATCGACGTAATGGCTTTGGGTGATAGCGACCCCTGCTCTAGGGAATTTTCCGGCGAGTTGTCCAGCGTTCAGATTTTTAACGTACTGAGCACTGCTGAGAGAGCATGTGTCACCGAATGTCATCACAGTCATCACATATTCATCTGGTTCTCGTAATGGCTCATTGCGCCAGAGAAACCGCTGAGAGTCCTGATCGGCTTCACGGATCACGACCTGGTGGAACATCTCACGAATGTCCCCGCAAATGGCAACCTTTCTTTCCCGAAATCTAGCAAGCACTGACGTAAGTGATGTCAGTTGGTCGAGTCCTTTAAGTAGGGAAGAGTTTAGAGAAACTCCGTCCGTTTGCGCTGCAGCATCCCATACTATTCTCACCTTCCCTGGTTTGTTGGAGTTTATGACGGGAAATACTGGGAGATACCAGGTATGCGGGCTCATCAGCGGACAATTTTCGGATATAGCCACTAGACAGGTAGTAGCCAATTTTTGCATCAAGTATAGACCTCAATCCTGAATCACGCATCATTCTTTTTTCAATGCACACTAATCGTCGCCTAGCCATCTCTCGGCTGTCAGGCAGTTGGATGTCATCGAACCGCCAGAGAAGACCTGTCTCAAAGCGATTTTGTTTACGCTCAGTTGTAAGATGAAGTAAATCCTGAGCACGTTGATCATCATGGGAAACGAGGACGTTTTGCGGTTGAGCAGACTTTCTAAGGCAAAGAAATCTGTTGCCATTTGTTGTAGATCATTATCAGCTTTGTTATTACAGTCGCACATATGGATGCTGTGGTGAGCTACAGGATTGGTAGCAGCAACTGACGAACTTGCACCATGGGGGCCATATACGACCCATCCCAAACGAGTCTTTGATGCAAACGGTTGGTGATTAAGTCCCTCAATAGATTTCGTGGCAAATCCGAGCCTCATGTTGTCAAGCCCAATTAGAATTCGGGGTCGGATTGCGTCATAGGACGTCGCTGGAATATTCTTCAAATATGGATACAATTTTATCATCTCGTCCATCATCAATGACTGCGTCGGTAGCTCAAGAGATTCCACAGTTCGAACGTTGTTTAAACAGTACTTTTTTGCCTGTTTACCAATCCCAGATATGTTAACATCGAGCTGTTTGGAGTTATCTTCAAATCGGTGGGTGTCAGCTGTCCACTTCAAGCATAAAGGATGGGGTCAAGACACTGTCAAGATTAAGCTTATCGGCAACTTGCTGGTCGACCAACGTCAGCGACGATCCGTCATCGAGCAACGCGTAAGTATGCACTGCTGCACTGCTACTTCCCATGAAGTACGACTGGAACGTAGCGATATAGAACAGTTGGATTACTGACCTGGTTGTGGTAGTGAACGACTTCCGATATCTGCGGCTCTGGTTTCGTAAGAGGTGACGGTTTCGATAGATTGTGCAGCAGCTTATGATGCTTGAAGTTACATCCATTAATCCCACAATATGTCTTCGATCGACAACCACGATTGGAATGTGGCTTGAGACATTTGTGACAAAGACGATATTCCTTTACCGTCGTCTATCTGGAGCTGTAACTTAACTCTGAAAACGCATGGCAGTCTGCAACTGTCCGACAATCTCGGGAGCATACGCAGCACATATTGCCTTTGGCTTGTAAAGTGCCGTGACTCGGTTGGTGTGTGCGCATTCTATTGTGTGTGCGCATTCTATTGTGAGTGCTTGTAGCGGGGTTTTGAGGTTTGTCGTCTCTGGATATTCCTCAGTGTGCGTGTGTAGATAACCTCGGTCACTTTGTTACATTGTTCCAATCGTCACACAATTTGTTGCACCAGCGATTTGATATAGCCACTCATTGAAGTCTGACAGTGTACAGTAATCGAGTGACCGGCGGTGAATTCCAGAATTCAGTCGAATGGTACTCGTAGGAGGCAGCTTCTCGACGAGTTCTTGGACCAGTTTCGGATTACACATGTGTGACATAAGTCCCGGAGCCTCTATTGTAGCGCAAAGATTTTGCACGGCTAGAGAAAACATCACAATGCTTTCTAACCTTCCTTCCTTCGGCGAGGGCGTAGAATTAATTTTCTGCAACATAGAATGGATAACAAGCTCCGGCCGGCCGTACAGCAACTTCAACCTAGAAATTATTCTCTTGATACACGAGGGTTGCAGCAACATGCTACGCACAGCATACAGTGCTTCCCCTTTCAAGGCTCTTTGTAACCGCGAGACTTTTTCTTTATCAGAGAAACCACATAGTTCGCTTGTCCGCTCGTAGTCGCATATGAAACTCGACTATTCTGCTGGGTTACCACTGAAGGGATGAAGATCTCGTGAAATACTATGACGAGCAGCTAGTTGGTTTTTGCTGAGTAAAGTAGACGTGTGAAACTGCGGTGTGATATCGAAAGCTTGTTCAGGTCCTGTTGGTAAAGCTGCATTTCGTGGTTTGTGCCGTATGAATGTGTTATTGTGTTCCAATGAATGCTGAAATAGGTGTTGTTGGAAAGGGTATGAGCATCTCGGCGGTATGGATTGGGCTTGCGGCGGCTGTGGATGCATTTGCAATCGCAGGTTTTGGGGATGCATTTCTGCTATTGTCTGTTGGGCCGGCAGGGTTCGCATTGTACACCTTGTAGGTGGCATCCACATAGACTCCAATTGTAAACGTTGCCTAGTGTGATCCTCTGGGCGTTTGTGTAACTCTATCGGTTGCCGATGCTGTTTTTGCAGCTGTTGTTGCAGCGCCATTTGTTGCATCTGTTGTGATAGTGTTCCTGAAACATTTTCAAAGAGCTTCCACTAGTCAACATTTTGTGTTTGATCCTGATTGCTCTGCAAAGAAGGTTGTAGGTTAATGTGAATTAAAACAGCATTCGACGAACTCTGAATACATGCGGTCCAGTGTTTTTGTGCCGAGTTGCATGTCTCCTCCAACCAAGTACGCACAACTGCGTTTTCTTGGACGTCTTCGACTTCTGCTTCGTCGCCGTAGACAGAGGAAGTTTCTCCTTCTGCTTGTTGTTGTAGCAATGAATACTTTCTTTCAAGGTACTGCTGGTCCAACTGCTTCCGCTTTTCTTGACGTCTCTCTTGCTGCTGCTGCTTCCCTGTCGCGTTTGTCTTCTAGAGCACGTTTTTCCTCCAGTCGTTGAAGTTCGATTTGAAGTCGGCGAGTAGACGAAACTTTTGACGATGAAGACCTGGGACGAGAGGAAGCTATCGAAGGTACTGCATTGGGGGCGGACACTTTGTTGGCAAGTGTACTTACACTCGCTCTTGTAGTGATCGCATTCGTTGCAGTGTCTTCGACTTGATTGGGGCGCTTAGCGTTACAATTTTCGCAACTCCAGTCGTGTTTTTCGACGTCATTGGTTACCCCAACGAAGGAAAAATAAAACCATTTGTCGCAGTCGTCGCGCATAACTCTGCGTTTATTATCGGCTGCTGTGCACAACTGGCAACTTGGCTTAGCGGGCTTTCATGACGACCTAGTACTCTTTGGGGATCTTATTACCTTTGAAGGTGCAGCAAGTGCGTTAGGATCCATCGTACTCGCTGCAATAAAAGAATTTTTTCATTTGTGACGGCCAAATACAGACAATTCAGGTTTTTTAGTCAACTTTAATTCAAATAATTGACAATATATTGATGTATTAAAAAATTCTTTTAGTCTGTCCCTTTTAGTATGGCTCGCCCACGTTGTTCTTCTTTCGCTCTTTTTTCTTATCGCGCGCCTAGACTAATTGTCAATTTGATATGCATGTCATCACGTTTGATGGATGCATCCAGATGTTTTTAGCGCTAACAGTTGTTCTGTCCGTTATTATTGTTATTGTTGTTGTGGTTGTTTCCATTGAAACTGCCACGACCTTCACGATAAAGGTTGACACGGTAGTTACCACAGAAATTTCCGCGAGACAAGAATTGCCCATTATTTTGACGTCTTCGTTCATATTTGTAAACTGTCCTGCCTCCATTATCAATTTCACTTTTTCGATTGAACAATTCTGGGTCATTGCATTAACTGCTTGCTCAGTTGAGTACTTGACGGCTTGTTGCGCGGTTAGAACATCTGATATATAGGCACCCTGTAGTGCTTTTGTCAGTTTCTCAACCTTTTTAGTACGTTGGTTGGCTGTCTTGTTGCGCTGCTGAATATTCATCAGGTTAGCCCGCCAATACCTGCACAGATTCACCCTTTACAGACCCTTTAATTTTGACTTTTATAGCGGGAAGTGTTGACTCATTAGTTATTAGATTTCGGGCTGCACCCTTTGATTTGGTTTTTACTAATGAGACAGCTGTTACTTCATGCTCGCCCTTGATTGTATTTACGAGCTCTAGTGCGTTAATAAAACTTTGGGGATTTTTGGCAGAGCCATCAAAATCAGGTATGATTTTGGATGCCGTATTCAAAAATTCAACTTCTGTCTGAGTCATGTCGGCTGGTATAGTCAATGTTTGTAATTCTACGTCTGTTTCTATTTCTTCAGTCGAGCCTATGTCTCCTTCAGTGCTGTCAAATTCCTCTTTTATTCTTAAATTTCTTAATCTTAATCATCTTCTTATTTTTTACTGCATGTGATCACAGAGTACTTCGTAGGAAGTAATGATAGACAACTCTATGATAAAACTTTCGCTATAGATGTTCACTTTCCATTTTTTTAAACTTAAATAAAAACGGAGATTAGTTTATATTATTATAACAGATCCTTTGGGAGATAAAACAAATAAAATTACAATATTGCATTACTGTAGGGGGAAAACAACTAAATAGATCTACATATCTAATTTACTTACAACAACTTGAATTTTAGCCAGCTCGCACTTATCTTTTTGCCAACCAGATGACCAACGTAACCCAGGTAATACAAACAAATGAAACGTCACAAATGCTGAAACAGGATTTCCAGGCAATCCAAAGAAGTGTTTTTCATTATTACGGTTTGATGCAAACGTCATCGGTTTCCTTAAATATAATTATGATAAGATTTTTATTTGATAAATACTCAAAAATCTTCATACCCAGGCTTCATGTTTACCCGACCAAAATGAATTGTAAAATCTAGATCTCTTAAGACAGACTTTATATAATCTTTGTCACCCATTGAAACACCTCCACTACAAATTACGAAATCCACGGACTGGTAAAGCTCTTCAACAGCCATTTTTACATGCTTAAAACTTGTATGGAAAAAAAGAATCAACAATAATAAATACATTATTAAACCATACGGAATCCTGTGCACTATATGTTAAAAAATAAGATTTTTATAGATAATTTATATTGCTATAAATTATATGGGTTAAGAGGGGTCGAGAAGGCAGTCAGTAACTTTGAGTTACAATGGTTTTAAGCAAAGCCTCACGTTACCCTGTCTTGTCTGCATTAAGCATAACACCAATACTTACCAGCACATAAAATTACTAAACACGAAATTGAGATGTTAAAATTTAATTATAACGGCTCCCTTTACAATTTAATTATAACGGCTACGTAGAGTTGTTTTTACCTTCGAATTACACTATACAATTTTAAGGAAAGGGTTATTTTTCTGATAAAGGGCTTTCATGCACTATTGCAAAAAAAAAAAGAAAAAATAAATATACACAAATCTAAGAGTAAAATGTAATTAAAGAATCGAAAAGGATTTGAATTAATACTCTAACGTTTGTATAAGAAAATTTTTAATTGTACACAGAAAATATAGAGTTGACGCATACTCGTATCTACTGTTTCTGCAACGGGTTTCGCCTGCTAGGGCGAAAAGGAACTTTGTATATGACAACTCTATTTGCCGGGTTCTATATACGAATATGTATGGATGAATTTCAGTTCACCAGGGACGGAATTACACAATTTGAATACTGGGTTAAAATAATTCGCACTCCACATAACTACGAAGTCTTTAACACAAGTTCAATGTCAATGTGTTGGGGGTGGCCGTGGTGTAGTGATACTAGTAATCGCTTCTCACTCGGAGGGTCAAGGTTCAAATCCTAGCCACGGCAAGTTTTCATTTGTGTAATTGGAACTCAGTCAGAAAAATCTGCGTGTGAAGGCATAACACTGACATGTAGATTTGGCTGTTGTAGAGTTTTCAAGAACAAAACAACTGTTAAAATTCACAACCTGAATCATTCCGAGTGAAGAAAAATCTCTCCGCCCTATTCGGGCCCCTGGAGAGTCAATATCGAGTTTCAAACCACTACATCACAACAATGCTTTCCTTTCTCCTCGTTCTATCTTTCCGCCCGCGCCCTGGCAACAGTAAAAGGGTATCATAACCCCTAGGGGCGCGCGTAAATTATAAAAAAAAAAAAAATGTGTGGGCAGAAATAATGGCTTATTTTGAATCTGTGGGTGACTGTGGGTGACTGTTACGAATAAAGTAAACACTGGGTAGCGTCAACGTGGTGATATCCAGTACTGTAACAATGACAATAAATCAGTAGCGACTAGGTACTGGCACTGTCCATCACGCTTTACTTGCTTATAAGCAATTTTTGAGCAGGAAAAACAGCAAACAGAAGGTGGACTAATTGCAGTGGATGAATTGGTGTGACTAAACGCCTGAATCGCGTGACTACAGGGGTATCAGCCGTCAACTTTTTATATGAGCGTGTTCAACGTATTGTAATTTGAGCTGAGGTCAATAAGGATAGAGGATGAAGTCTTAGATTGCTCTCATGTCCCCGAAGCGGCCTACCGGCCCTAGAATATCTCCTTTTTCCCAAAGAGCTTGGCCCTCCAAGTTATGTATGAAAATTATAAGAATCACTTATATTCATAAACTTAATTTAAAATATGCTAGTTGTAATATTGCTGTAATGGTTTATCATGATTAATAAGCAGTCAGTCTCTTGTGTACCACCTGATTGTTCGGTTGTTTCCTTTGCTGCATACATATGAAACTGGCGACGAGTATACAGTTATGCCGTATGTAGACTTTTGTCATTATCCATTTTTCGTTTTTTGTGAATCACTTGTTAAGTTTTTGTTAAATTCATTTATTTTATAGTGTATTATTAATAAAAAGAGATTTGAAACAAAACTGCATCATTAGATTTTTTCATAATGCTTTTGAACTCGTTAGGTTACAAGAATGGTGGTCGTATGTAAACTTTTGTCGCTCACTGTATGTCATGATAATAAAGGAGTTGGCAGAGCCATGTGAATTTGGAGCGTTTTTAAATGATGCTCTTCGTGATCGATTTATTCTAGGCATTGTACACAATCGAGTACGAGCAATATTGCTACAGGTATTCAACTTGAAATTTCAAAAAGCTGTGGATATCGCAAGAGGACATGAAATGGCGAAGAGTCAACTTAGAATTATGCAACCAGGTATGTCGGGAAATGGCGAAGTAAATGCTATCCAACGCTGCAACCATAGGAGGAGATCGGTAGCCAAAACGCAGGATCAGAAGGATGGACCAAGAAGTTGTTCGAAAAGAAGAGACTCAAGTAAAGACGGGAAGTTCAAGAGCGTTCAGTGTTTCTACTGCAAAAAATTAGGGCATTTTAAGAAAGATTGTTGGAAACTACAAAATCAGAGGTCGAGATCTGGAGTCAATGCGGTCGATGGTGGTGATGTGCAGCATAATTATGAATTAGATGATGGCGCTATACTAGGTGGAATTTACTATGTGAACGAATGAGATCTGCAGCACCCAAGGTGAAGTTGATAGTTAACAATAAATATTTGTTATTCGAATTAGATACAGGTGCATGTACTAATGTCATTTCAGAAAAAGTTTACTTAGATTTATTTAGCAGCATAAAGCTGAAACAAGTTTCAAAATCTCTGGAGGTCGTGACTGGTGAGCAAGTGGTAGTGCTTGGTTGTGTGGAGGTTATGGTGAAGTCGGTGTTTCATAAGGAGCCTAGGTAGTTAAACATGGTGGTTATTAAGAGCCAAAAGCTTTTTACGCCTTTGCTGGGACGGGTTTGGTTAGATATCTTATATCCCGAATGGAAATTGTTTTTCGACTACATTGGTAAGAATACTTGCATTTCAAGTATTTATGATAGTAAGGCAAGCAATTGCGATATTGTCAGCACTCTAAAAGATGAGTATGCATGTGTTTTTGATAAAAATTTAGAAAATTCGATAAATGGTTTTGAAGCGGATGTAATTAATGAGAAGCCCATTGTGTTTAAGCATATTACCTTTCGGAATTGGAAAGACTTCTAAGCATAGAAATTATAGAAAGAATTAGACATAGCGAGTGGGCAAGTCCGGTAGTATGTGTGCTGAAGAAAAATGTAGATGTTAGGTTTTGCATCAATAAGTTTATGAATAAGTGCATTATGCACCTCCCCTTCCTGAGGAAATTTTTTCGAGTCTTTTATCATTTTGGATCTAACCGGTGCTTTTCAGCAGCTATTATTAAGTGATAGATGTAAAAAGTACTTTATCATCAATACTTCGAAAGATCTTTTCAGATTTACAAGGTTGGTGTTTGGGGTTAAAGTTTCAAGTTTTATTTTTCAAAGCGTTATTGATAAGATCCTGGAAAGATAAAGTTTCGCTATTTACTGTATAGATGACATATTGTTTAAAGGAAAACATTTTGCTAAGTGCTTACAGAACACAAAGGTAGTTTTAGAGAGACTAAGGAGGTATAACGTTAAAGTAAATCTTGAAAAATGTAGGTTCTGTAAAGAAGAGGTGGAATATCTCGGATATGTTTTTACTGCTGATGGAAGATATCCTAGTAGGCTAAAGGTGGAAGCTGTATTAGAAGCACCAGCACCACAAAATGTTTCGCAGTTGCGCTCTTATCATTATTATGCTAATTTCTTACCAAATTTGTCCTTAAAGTTAAGTGTTTTATACAATTTACTTAAAAAGGGAGTACAATTTATATGGACAGATGAATATAATAAGACGGTCGAGGAAACAAAACTCTTGCTATCGGGTAATAATTTACTTGTGCATTTCGATCCCTCAAAGGAAATAGAAATGATGCTAGTCCATATGGCATAGTTTGTGTTATACCAATTGTCGAGAATGGCGTTGAGAAACCTTGTATGTATGCAAGTAGTTCTCTAAGCCCAGCGGAAAAGCATTATTCGCAGCCTCATAAAGCAGCATTGAGCATAATTTTCGCAGTTCGTAAGTTTAGAAGGTTCATTTTCGACAGATCAATCAAAAATTTTAGTGATCATCAGCCATTAAAGGAGATTTTTGGTGAAAGGAAGCCAACGCCGCCAGTTGCTGCATCGAGATTACAGAGATGATCGATAGAATTATCAGAATATATTTATGAAATTTTTGACAGGAAAGGCCTGTAGAACGGGAATGCGGACGGACTTTCGCGGATTCTCTTGCCTCATAAAACCGGTGATGAGGCATGCTTTGTAAACTCTTTTAATTATTCGGATCAATTACCTATAAACTTAGAAATCATAAGAGTTGAAACTATGAAGGATTCAATATCGCAGGCAGTAAAGCAAAATTTAATAGAAAAATGGCCAGAAAAGACGTGCATGGCAAGCGAATTATTGTCCCGGTTTCTTTAAAAGAACAACTGTTAGGTATTTTGGATGAAGGCCATATAGGTATCGTACGCATGAAGCAACTGGCAAGGTCGTTAGTTTGGTGGCCGCACATGGATGATTGCATTGAAAAGTATGTAAATGGCAATTGGGTTTGTTCAGCTACAGGACGTAATATTTCAGCGCAAAAATTGCTTCCATGGCCTAAAAGTAGTTTTCCTTACGAAAGAATACATTTAGATTTTTTTCATTTTGAAGGTAAAACGTATTTATCGATTGTGGATTGTTTTAGCAAATTTCTTGATATATACACCAATACATATATTATAAAAAATACGAACGCATGTTCTCTTGTAGACAAATTAAGAATTAATTATGCAATTTTTGGTTTGCCAGTAATGTGCGTTACAGATAATTGGCCTCCATTTAACTCATATCAGTATAAATGTTTTTGTGATTTGTACTGCATTAGTGATATTAAGGCTCCAGTTTGCCGTCCTCAATTAAATGGTCAAGCTGAGCGGTTCGTCCAAGTCGTAAAAAATGGTTTTAAGAAATCGCTTTTAGATATAAAGACAAGGAATCTGACTGCCCAACAAAGAATTGATAACTTCCTAATAAGGTATAGGAACACTCCAAGTACTACTACATTTGAGATACCATCCAACGTAATTTTTAGTTTTAATCATCGAACTAAGCTTGACATTATTAAAGAAAACCCCATCATAGATAAACAAGTTAATTATAAGAGTCTTGGTAATTTTGAAATGCGGGAGGAGGTATATTATAAAAGAAATTTTGAAAAGTATGTCAGGTGGTATGAAGCCATTATTGTAAAACACATTTCGTCTACTGTGTACTTAATAAAATTTAAAGACAGTCTAAGGAAAGCGCATATTAACCAACTTAAACGGAAAATAAAAAACGTATCGTTCGAGCCGGACCAATTCTACTATATTAAAAATACTTCATCAAAAAAAAAAAAAAAGCAAATGAAGAAAACGTAAAAAGCTTATGAATTCTAATAACAGACAGATCTCTAAACCATTAGTTTCAATAAGATCGTCTAGTAGAATAAAAAGTATTTTAAAGAAAAAAAAAGAAGAAACTGAAAAACAATATTACACACAGTAACTAAATTAAGATGTTTTATATCTATATTAAAATTAAATATAGATATAACTGTATGTACATATACATACATATATGTGGGATTGGGCCAGACAAACGAACGATACACTACACACCAAACTTACTCAGAGACAAAAAGACAATAATTACAGTAACAAACGGATGACTTAAGGAGAAGACAGACATGAAACGAACGAACAAAAGAATGAAGGGACAGTTCGCGCCAACGACTGGGAGGATAAAGACATTGAACAGCAATAGAAAGTAATTGAATACTACATTTATTTTATTTATAAAAGACAGAACAGAATTGTGTTGATGAATTATAATAAAGTGAAAGTTTTATGAACTAAAAGAGTATGTAATCTCTCTATCTGTAAAATAATACTACAAGTGAGGGCTCGTCCGGGATTTCGAATCTGTGGGAAAAAGAGGAAAAGGATTGAGATAACAACTAAGTGAAAACCAGTAGCCCAACAAAATAAAGACAACAACAAAAAAAAAAGTGAAGTGGCAGCAATACAAAGGCGATTGTGTGTGAAATATTCTCGTTCGTAAATCGCCAAATTAAGAGCGAAGGAAAATTTAAACCCTATCACTGTTGCATGTCCCAACGAGTGAAAAAACAAAAGCAACAACAAAGAAGTGTAAGGGCCATGCCCAGCAATGAGAGTGTCGTGTTCAAGGCACAGAGAAAAACGACGAAGACGAACGGGAAGTAACGGCAGTTCAGCAAGCAAGCTGTGTCGGAGCGTGGTATGACAAACAAGAACCGGAATCCATACCTGGAATAGGGCAAGATGTTGCTCATTTTTAAAAAAAAAAATTACATTTGAAATCAAGTTTATTCACGAACAATTTAATCCCTTTTTAAGTATTTATGTATTGATTATTGAATTTTATTTATAATATTTTGCAAAAGTATTGAAACATAATTGTAAAATGGATGTAGATACGATACTAGCCCTAACAGTAGAAGGACTCAAAGAACAGTTAGGGGTGGCCGTGGTGTAGTGGTACTAGCAATCGCTTCTCACTCGGACGGTCAAGTTTCGAATCCTAGCCACGACAAGCTTTTCATTTGTGTAATTGGAACTCAGTCAGAAAAATCTGCGTATGAAGGCATAACACTGACATGTAGATTTGGCTGTTGTAGGGTTTTCAAGCACAACACAACCGTTAAAATTCACAACCTGAATCATTCCGAGTGAAGAAAAACTCTCCGTCCTATTCGGACCCCCACCCCTGGAGTCAATATCGAAACCAAACACACCTGAGTTTCAAACCACTACATCACAAACAATGCTTTCCTTTCTCCTCCTTCTATCTTTCCGCCCGCGCCATGGCGACAGTATAAGGGTATTCATAACCGCTTAGGCGCGCGTAAATTATAAAAAAAAAAAAAAAAAGTTAGGACAGTTAAATTTACAGACAACGGGACTTAAGACAGTTTTACCTGACAGTGTTCGGTTTAAGACGGGTAGTAGAAGCGGAAGAATTGGATGCATCAGTGGATGAGGATGATTTAGCAGCGGCGTCAGGTGGAAAAAGTGTTTTCACTCTCCGTGATATCGAGGATTCTTTGTTAACATTCGACGGAATCGGATATCCAGGGATAGGACAGTGGGTGCAAGAGTTGGAGGAAAACGCGAGTACTATAGGTTGGAATCGGTTGCAAAAATTTATATACGGTAGGCAACTGTTGAAGGGGGCCGCTAGGTTGTTCATCCGTAGCCAAAGGGGTATTAGCAACTGAACTTCGTTAAGAGCAGCATTGGTGCAAGAATTCGGAAGCTACATATCGTCTGCCGAGGTGCATCGTAGGTTGCAAAGCCGCAAATTAAATAAAGTGATGCTGTATCTAGCCCGAATAGTTAGCGAATTAAAGGCACAGTTAAAAGTGTACGAGCGGGTTAGAGGTTCCAATCTGCAGTCATCAAACTCTGGAGGAGGCCAACGCCCAACGTCGAGTGCAAATGCTGTTAAGGTAGAGAAAGCGGAAAAGAACTGTTTTAAGTGCGGGGACACGTCCCACCTCATGCGGGATTGCGCAGTGAAGAGGAGATGGAAATGTTTTAGTTGTGGACAGGTGGGGGAAAGGTCATTCGAGTGTAGAAGACAAGGCCAAGGACGACAGCAACGTGGAAGATCTGATAGAAGCAACGTGCATACCGCATCAACGAGTGACGAGGACAGTCCTACAGGCGACCTCCGTGGGTTAGAGGTGAACAGAGAAGGAGGCCGAAGTCTCGTCGGCACGGGGAGTGTCGATTCAGGAAGCGAAGCAAGGAGAGAGTTATTTGGTCTAGTGGAGGAATTTAACACACTCTGCATTTCCGCAAAACAAGGCGAGTTTCGTGGCGAAGTGGTCGACGTCAATCACCTAAACATAGCCACTAGAAGAGAAGTGCGGAAGATGGTAGAGGGATACACTCCCAGAAGACCTAAAGAGTCACCAGTGGAAATGAAAATTACATTGACGGATAAGATGCCAGTATTCCAGAGACCAAGACGGTTGTCATATGAGGACCGAAAGAGCGTCCAAGACTTGACCAACAAGTGGTTAGCGGAGAAAATTATTCAACCCAGTACGTCTGAGTATGCAGCACCGATAGTCCTCGTGTCCAAGAAGGATGGAACGAAACGACTTTTCTGTGATTATAGGAGGCTCAACATGAAGGTAGTTAGGGATAATTTTCCATCAGTAAGAACTGAAACGAATAAAATCTGTAAATTTTAATACGGGCTATACTTCCAATGCGTAAAAACTGCAATCCTATTTTGTACCCAAATTAGCCTGTATATTCTCTAGTTTCAGTTTGTTATTGATTTTAGTTCGGTGCGGTTTAAAATATTTATAAAATATGAGTCAAGAGGAACGCCGTAAAAAGATCATCGATAAATGGCTCGAAAATACTTCGCGTCCAAACCATTTCATCGCAAAAAAATTTAACATAGCACGCAATACAGTGGATTCTGTTATTAAACGATATTTGGAGACGTTGACAGTTAAGCGAAAACAGAAAAGTGGAGCTAAAAGTGGAGCACATGATACATATTTGGACAGGAAGATAGTGGATACCATCATAAAAAACCGTACTATGTCATCCAGAGATGTTGCTCGGATAAGTAATACCAACCAAACAATGGTACAAAGATCTAAAAAACGTAACGGTCTAAAAACATGAAAAAAACAAAAAATATCAAAAGTTAGTGAAAAGCAAAAAAAAGTCATAAAAACACGAGCTCGAAAACTATACGAGTTGATCGACAACAAGAAAGCGTGCTTGGTTTCGGACGACGAAACTTATGTCAAAGTCGACTTTACTACTCTTCCAGGAGCGTAGTTTTACAACTCGTTTGAAGCTGAGATTCTTCCGCAATAACAACATCGATTGGGATGGAAAAATTCGGGTCAAAATATCTCGTTTGGCAGGCCATTTGCCAATGTGGACACAGAAGCTCATCGTTTATTACAACGGGAACAATTAACGGAGAAATGTACATGAACGAGTGCCTAAAAAAACCGTTGATTCCTTTCTTAAAAAAACACGAGGGTTCAACTTTATTTTGACCATATTTAGCTTCAGCTCACTATGCTCATGCGACGTTGAGCTTTCTTGTTGCTAAAAATGTCGACTTTGTCCCTAAAGACATGAATCCACCCAATGCTCCACAGTGCCGTCCCATTGAAAGGTATTGGGCTTTGGTCACAGCTGAATTGTGGAAAAGTGAGCAGTGTGCAAAGGACGTAAAAGATTTTAGTGCTAAATGAAAAAGAGCGTCCAAAAAGACCACGGATGTAACTGTCACGAACCTTATGAAGGACATTCGAAAAAGTTGAGAAAAGAATGGGAAAACAAATAATTTTTTTTATTTTTTGTAATTGTAAATGAATTTAATAAAAACAGAGTTTTAAAGCAAATAAAAAAAAATTACATGAATTATGAAAATATTTTTTTTTTTTACTTTGAAGTTTCCAAATTTATTCGTTTCAGTCCTCATTAATAGATGACGTCTTGGATCAGTTGCAAGGGGCCGCAGTTTTTACGACTCTGGACTTGAAGAACGGGTTCTTCCATGTTATCATGGAAAAGGCTTCACGGAAATACACAGCATTTGTCACTAATGATCATCAATTCGAGTTTTTGTACGTCCCATTTGGAATATGCAATTCTCCGGCGGTATTTGCGAGATATATTCGGGCCATTTTCCGAGAGCTGATCAGTAAAGGTTTCCTAATTATATACGTAGACGATCTTGTAATACCAGCCAAGGATGAGAAAGAGGGCATCGCAAAGCTAGGGGATGTACTCGCTTTTGCGGCTGAATATGGGATTCGCAACAATTGGACGAAGTGTCAACTGAAGGATCGAGTTTCTAGGATACAGCATTGAGAAGAACACTATCAGCCCATCAACGGAGAAAACAAAGGCAGTTAGTACATACCCAGTGCCAAAAGACAGGTAAGCGCCCAAACGTTTCCTGGGTCTCACGTCTTATTTCCGATGGTTCATTGAGGGATACGCAGTGACAGCCAAGCCACTGTCAGACTTGCTTCGCAAGGACGTCGACTTCAGGATAGAAGAGGAACAAGTGATGGCCTTCCAGCAGCTTAAGGCAGCATTGGTAGGGGCGCCGGTCCTTAAGTTATTTAACCCGAGAGCGGCAATGGAAATTCATGCTGATGCAAGCAAGTTCGGTTATGGGGCTGTATTTTTACAAAAGGACTGCGACGATCAACAGTTACACCCGATCCAGTACCTAAGCCGGAAGACGACTCCGACCGAAGAAAAGTATCATTCCTACGAATTAGAGGTGCTGGCAATAATCGAAGCAATAAAACGCTGGAGGATCTACGTGATGGGGATTAAGATCAAGATTGTGACTGATTGCAACGCTTTCTCCATGACTATGAAAAAGGAGGACGTTCCGCTAAGAGTGTCCAGGTGGGCAATGTTTCGGCAAGAGTTCGACTACGACATTGAACACCGATCCGGATCCAAGATGAAACATGCCTTGCCTTGAGTCGACTTTCATGTTTACTAGTGGAGGATTCGTTGAGTCACAAAATCAGAGAAGTTCAAGGAAGGGATGACTGGATTAGGGCAGCTGTCAAGATATTAGAAAAGGATGAATACGAAGACCATTTTATAAGAGCTGAGTTACTATATAAGGATCCCATTAAGGAACTTATAGTGATACCTACAGCGATGGAACGAGAGGTAGTGGATACAGCACATCAACAGTGACACGCTTCCGCTAAGAAAACACAAGATATACTGGAGAAAATGATCTACATTCCAAACGCTGCGGCAAAAGTGACGGATGCAGTCAAAAGCTGTCTGAAGTACATAGTTTTCGGCGCCAAGACCGGAAGGAAGGAAGGCTACCTCAACCCGATCAATAAGGAAGACAAGCCTTTAGATACGTTCTACCTCGACCACGTCCGATCAATGGAATCAACGCAGAAACACTATAACCACATCCTCGTCATAGTAGATGCGTTCTCTAAATTCGCTTGGTTATATCCAACTAGGAGCACGGGATCGGCAGAGGTCGTCAATAGGCTGAGGAAGCAATCGGCAACGCTCGGCAATCCGAAGAGAGTGATAACGGACGGAGGAACCGCCTTTACATCTAGTGCGTTTAGTGATTACTGTAAGGAGGAGAGAATCCAGCATCTAGTTATTGCGACCGGGGTTCCACGCGGAAATGGACAAGAGGAAAGAATCCACCGAATTATACTGCAGATGCTCTCTAAAGCATGTGTTGGCAGCGCAAAGGATTGGTATAGGCACGTAGAGTGCGTTCAGCAGGTGATCAACAATACCCCGCCAAGAAGCAGGAAACTCAGCCCGCTTAAAATATTGACCGGCCTTGACATGCGCATCGCAGAATATTCGGAACTCCAAGAGTTATTACTGGCAGAGGCATTGCGCGAATTAGAGACCGAGAGAGATGCTGTTTGGGAGGAAGCCCGCGACCACATTTAGAAGATACAGCAGGAAAACAGAAGGGGCTTTAACAAGAAGAGGGTACCAGGACTAGTCGCCATTAAGCGCACCCAGTTTGGGGCGGGTATGAAACTAAGACCCAAATACTTAGGGCCCTACAAGGTTATCCGCATTAAGAACCATGGCAGATACGAGGTACAGAAGGTTGGCGAGCACGAAGGGCCGGGGATAACGACCACAGTGACCGAGCACATAAAGAAGTGGGTTTCAACATTTCATTCGACACAAATAACCGTCAGGAAAGCCGAATGTGGGATTGGGCCAGACAAACGAACGATACACTACACACCAAACTTACTCAGAAACAAAGAGACAATAATTACAGTAACAAACGGATGACTTAAGGAAAAGACAGACATGAAACGAACGAACAAAAGAACGAAGGGACAGTTCGCGCCAACGACTGGGAGGATAAAGACATTGAACAGCAATAGAAAGTAATTGAATACTACATTTATTTTATTTATAAAAGACAGAGCAGAATTGTGTTGATGAATTATAATAAAGAGAAAGTTTTATGAACTAAAAGAGTATGTAATCTCTCTATCTGTAAAATAATACTACATATATATATAGGGTGTCCCCTAATTCAATGACGATAATTTGGGAAATGATTCCTGGGCATATTCTAAGAAAAATATCGTTCTACAGTAAGGGTCTATCTCCAATGTTGACATCATTTATCGAGGATTTAAGAAAAGGTTTACTTTGGTGTACCCTGACCCATGTTAACGGAAATTGCTCTGTTAGTACTAATGGTAAAAACTTCGTGTAGGACCGTTTAAATAAAGTTGATATCTTGTTTGAGTCTTTAGATATCCAATTTCTAAGCCTGTTCCATTTTCATTGTCCATGCTAATTTTCGACTTCGAGGTCACTTTCCTCCAGAAAATGCCTAATTAACATAACATTTTACTATTCTTTTCTTATGACCTTGATGAGCTCTGGCATTCAAAGCAAAAGTTTGTGTTTTAAATATAGCCTTAATAAAAATATGAAACAAAAAAATTATAATGTTAAAATTTGTATTTAATCTTAATTTAAAAAAAAATAGGGGAAAACACATGAGGTTTTTGTTTTTTTGTTTGTAAATACCAGTATCATGCGTTGGAAAGCTACTGTTTTTGTACGTCATTTCAGTATATGTCATTCATTTGAAGCGTAAACAACAATAATATGTCGAACATTGTGCCTGAAAAAGTGTTTTATGAAGAAAACTGCCGCCGAAAGCCATCGTATTTTGGTGGAAGTTTATGGTGAACATGCCCTAGCTAAGCGAACGTGCCAAAAGTGGTTTGCACGATTGAAAAGTGGTGATTTTGGCTTGGAAGACGATTAACGTCCTGGGTAGCTAAAAAAGTTTGAAGATGAAGAACTGGAAGCATTACTCTATGAAGATTGTTGCCAAACACAAGAAGAGCTCGCAGAATCTTTGGGTGTCACTCAAGCAGCCATTTCAAAACGTTTAAAAGCAGCTGGATATATTCAAAAGCAAGCAAATTGGGTTCCACATGTACTCAAGCCGAGAGACGTGGAAGGCGGTTTTGCATGTCCGAAATGCTGCTGGAACGCCACAAAAGGAAGTCATTTTTGCATCGGATTATTACTGGCGATGAAAAATGGATCCATTACGGCAACCCCAAGCGCAAAAAATCATATGTGAAACCCGGCCAACCAGGCAAATCAACGGCAAAGCCGAATATCCATGGCGCGAAGGTCGAAAAACGCCCGGAATATGCGACCAGACACGAGGCAATAATTTTCCATCATGACAACGCTCGGCCCCACGTTGCTATTCTGGTTAAGAACTATTTGGAAAACAGTGGATGGGAAGTCTTACCCCACCCGCCTTATAGCCCAGACCTTGCCCCTTCTGACTACCATTTGTTCCGGTCGATGCAGAACGCCCTCACTGAAATACACGGTTCACATCAGAGCAGAATATCAAAAATTGGCTTGATTCATTCTTGGCTGCCAAGCCGGCGCAGTTCTTTTGGGATGGGATCCACAAATTGCCAGAAAGATGGGAAAAAGTCATAGCTTCAGATGGGCAATACTTTGAATAATACTATTGTACATGTTTTTCTTAAATAAATGTTCAAATTTTGAAAAAAAAAAATAATATAGCTATACTACATATGATATTTTTTAAGACCTCCTGTGAAATTGTTTTTTGCAATTTTTTACTTAAAATGCATTTTTCTCAAACCTTTTACTTAACAAGTGGAACCTTTTACAACAATGGAATAGCTTTATTGGCAAGATTGAAATCAACAATCAACGCAGCGACGACTGAAATGAAGGTTGGAACTGTGCAAGATGTAAGAGTTAAGCTTCCAGTCTGCGTCTGAAGATTACCTCCACAGATGCGAATTTCTAAGACTAAAACTACAAAAGTATGAATTGTACGCTTTCTATTTAAATCTACAAGGAGATACTCAACATTTTGAGTCGTGACTTTGCTGATTGGGCGCTTGAATAATTGAAAGTCGATCCACCTTTTTACCGTAAAATTTCGTTCAATAATGAGGCCCTATAGTGAGGAAAACCTAAAGGTTATTCATACGCTACCGATGCACCCGAAAAATTTACTTTTTGGGTGAGATACAGCCTTAAATGCTCTTTATATAGATTTCTTGAGATATCAATTTCCGGAGCTTTTTTAAAATGTTTCTCTTATTCAAAAGAGGAATGTTTTCCAACATGATGGAGCACCATGTCAAAAAAACAGCAGGGTAGCTTCGCAGCTAAACCAAAAATGCGATTACTCATGTCCAGGAAAATTGCTACAATCGACCAGCTAGAGAGTGACACAATTAGGTAGCGGTAGTAAAATTGAATGAGATGAAGATAAAAAGGCTTGGTAAAAATGAATGAAAAGTTAAAAGTAATTTATAGCACAACCCAGGTAGTCTGCAACAAGTATGTTCGTGCGCCATCTTCTGGAAAGGATAAAATACTAAGACATCTAATAAGATCTCAATCACTAATTCTTAGTGATGTAATAAATAGCAAGCAATATAAGTCAGCACATTTGTACGAGTAAAATTTTTCTATGACGAAAAATGACTTTTACTACACTTCCTGCTGAACGTAGAGAAAAACATAGTGTTTTTACATAATTCTTAAAAAAATTTGTCTAGTAGGAATATATTTTGTTTATAAAGCAAAAGTTTTAAGACATATGCGTTTTAAGTGAAAAAACGGGAACTATTTTTGATGAAATTGTACGAAGTTTTAAAAATTGTTGCACTATTAAATTAGCCCTCAAATACAATATACATATATTTTTATAATTAACGCATTTCGATGCATTATCCCACACGATTGGAAAAAAGCTCAGGTCAAACCAATTCCTAAAGACTCTCGGAATTGACACAGTGTCGATGAGTATCGACCTATCTCGCTGAAAAAATTATTGCGAGACGAATAAGTTGGTTTGCGGAAAAAAAGATGAATCCGGGACAACATGCTTTCAGACAGAACAGAGGTGTTCATACACCTTTTAAAAACTAAGCACAACGTAGTCATGTCAACTGATTTGCAAAAAGCTTTTGATCGGGTCACATCGACACCTGTTCTTAAGCAGATGTATTTGTGGGGAATTCCACATCAGACCTTAAAAATTATCCTGTCCTCTATGACTGGAAGAACCTTTCCAGTCAATATCGACGGATACAACTCCTCTCGATTCAGATTGGAAAATGGAACTCCACAAGGATCTCCTCTGTCCGTTGTTATATACAACTCTTACATAGACTCGCTAATAACCGAATTATCGCAACCAAAATTAAACCTCGATTTCGTTGGAGTATACGCCGATAATATTTACTTAGCCGCATCTGGAAACCCGCCGACACTAAAATCTATTTTGGAATTTGCAGATGGAGCAATTCATACATGGTGCCAAGGCACTGGTGCAATTGCTCCACCTTCAAAAGCAGATCTACTACACGAATGCAGAAAAAGAAATTGTCAACCAGCTCCGCTGAACATTCGAGGCACTTGCATTTCACTTTCAAAAGAATTGAAAATCCTAGGCGTTATCGTCAGTGGGAATCTTGAATGGAATCTCCATGTCAAAAACATTCTTAACCAATTAAAAAAAAGAAACAATTTTCTGGAAATGATATGCTCAAAGAAAAAAGGACCCCATCTGGAAACAGCCTTGTTGAAGGTACTTTGCAACACGGCCTTAGCACCTACATGTGGACAACAATAAAAAACTGCAACGCTATCGATGCTGGAATTAATAATTGCTTCCGAACAGCCTCAGGATGCCTTAAATCAACTAAAATCGAAGTTTTACGTGTTGAAACTGGGTATCAGGATTTCCAGAATTTTGGCAAAATAAGATCTGTTAACTTGGTTAGTAAGGCAGTATTCGATCAAACACACCCCCTCTATGGTACTGCAAAGGAAATTTTAACTTCACGAGGAAGTAAACGAAAAAACTCCTTCTCTGCAATTACTCGAATATTAAGCTTAATAGCTGACCAAGAAAACTTTTTTGCTGATAATAGTTCAATAGTATACAGTACACCGCCCTGGAAAAGAAACTTAATACAAATTAATACGCATCTAGCTAAATTTAAGAAGAAGAATACCCCTGTTGAATTGTTCCAAATGCTACACCACGAGATGATAGAAAAAATCGGCCCTGAACATATCTTTTATACAGATGGATCACATAGTGACAGCCATTCGTCTTATGCTGTAGTTAAATGGGAAATAAATGAACAAACACCCTCGATCTGGCAAGGAATTCTACCTAAAGAAGCAGGAAGCTACATTGCAGAATTAGCAGCAATAAATAAGGCTATATCTGTAGCACAAATTTGTTCTGGACGTAGTATAATCTTGACAGATAACTTAAGCATTCTTAAAGGCCTCAGAAATGAAACCAACAAATGCCCTACACTAGAACTTCTTAGAGGTAATCTAACAGGTTACTAGCATGAGTACCAGGGCATATCGGTATCAAAGGCAACGAAATTGCAGATCTTGAAGCCAAAGGTGCTGTAAATTACCCACTGATTATTGAGTTCCCAAACTTCTACCAATTGGCTCGACAAACATTTCGAATACAGCTGAAGAAGTTGGAAAAATCGTCTTACATTCCTTCAAACACACAACCCGCACAACCATCGTATACCATACAATAATCATCTTAACAGAGAAGATTGCATAAGAATACTTCGAGTCAGAGTTGGAAAAACTTTATTCTCCACTAAACATCTATACACTCACGAGAACCCGGAAGTATGTGAACCCTTTCAGACTGAACTATCTATTTGGCATATATTTGTCGAATGCCCTCTATCACGTCAGATAGACCCTTCACTGGAAAGTACACCTATACCACTGCAATTAGCAAATATACTCAACCCCTCGGATTACAACACAATTGAACGAATAAAACTAGCATTAGATTTTCATAACAAATTCAACGAAATATAATGCCTTATGCCTGTTACTATTTAACTTTTTGTTTGTTTGTTTGTTTGTAAAAATTAATTTTATTTTTTCCCCCCTTTACAACTTTTATTCAACTAATATTTCATTAATTAAATTTGATTTTTATTAAAGACGGCATCACTTATGGTTTTATTACCCAGATGCCTTATTAAAATAATTTGTAAATTTTATTTGTAAATTATTTGATTAAATACATAAATAAAAATAAAATGTTTGCACACAGCGCGGGCTATGATATTTCAGAAGCTACAAAATAGTACTTCCAAATCGGAGATGTCCCACTTTAACGGGCTATTACTTGAAAGGAAGATGAAAATGTAGCCTCTTCAATGAGGTACAATTTTTTGTTCGTCGAAATTTCAGGTGTCTCTATCTACTGAACTATAATATACTTCTTAGCTTGGATACGCGGTATAGGTATTTAAATTTCTATAAAAGAATGTTTAACTTACTCATCTTTGAGTATTAGTTTTTTCATACACTCAAATCCAAAGTATTGCAATAGCCCTTCTATCATTGTTGTATTAGAGTCGTAGATTTTTTCCAAAGAGGGTAAATTGTCGGGTGCTAAGAGTTCGTTACCAGTTGAAACAATTGCAACTTTTGGTTTCCTGATTTGGCTAGATTTACCAACAGAAGCTAATATTGATTTGATAACAACTTCGGAGTGATCGCTTGTCGGAAAAAGTTGAGACCCTTTTTTCAAATCGCACCCAATCGGCCTGTAAACAAATGAGAGAATTTAATACGGATATGAGTAGTGATTTTAAGTTGCCTTACCTTATGTCAAGATCCTTTTGTGGTTCTACAAGGATTTCCACTAAATCTTCAGTGCCAAATTTTGTAGAACGCAAAAGTTTGGTATCTTCTACTTGAACGACACAATCTGCATATGTTGGAATTGGAGCTCCAGTATTAATTTTGAAACACTCATCTTCCTGAAGTTCATAATCAGATATCTGTTAAAAATAAAAAAGGAAAGTAAGAATTTATTAAGAAGAAAACAATAATAATAACAATAAAATTATTAAGAAGTAATAGTTTTAACATGATCCGGAAACGGGTGATCCTTATTAATGTGTCAAATGAAAAACAAGCAGGTTCTGAAGAAAAACGAGCAATACCTCTGTGCAGTATCACTCGGAAGAAGGTATACAGCTGGATGTCACACTCAACCAGCAGCCAATAAAACACAACAACCAGCCACCAAACCAACACAAAAAGCCTAACTCAAAAATATTTCAAACACTTATTTCCGATAATTTTTCCGATAATCGCAACGGCGATAAAAAGAAGTCAGACTACAAGGAAGAAGCCACCAAGGGCGCAACAGGTTTGCAAGAACTGCTAAAAGCTATACCTTTTCTCGCTAAAATAAAATTCAAAGAGAAAAGGCTCTTTCGACAGTTACTTCAGTTTACAAATGGGCAATGACTAATCAAATCACTAATCAGTAATCCGCAATTCTGCATGCACTGCTTGCTAGCTTCGTGAAAATAGTAAATGAGATTTATTCTATTTCTCTCACTGATTGATCAGAACCTAAAGTAAGGGGTTCTCCCCGACCAAGAGGGAAAAAAGTACAGTGATGCAAATCGGTTATTAAGTGACTTGAGTTCAAAATCTCAACAGCAGAGAGTATTTTAAAATCCTTTCAAAAGCTTGAGAGTTATTTGCGAGCTCTGGTGGAAACCAAGTCGAACAAAAATTTGATCAGATTGTGAGTTTCGTAATGGAAAAAACAGCTTGACCTTTTGAAAATAGCGCAACAATTAAAAAACATTTTGGTTAGAGTAAAGTTGTGCCTCTTAAAAGTTTTTTGTTCCTAAGGTAGGAAGACGTGCTGCAGAGTTCAACGAATGCAGTGATAACACCATACGCAGGAAAATGACTAACTTGCGTACTGAAGTACCTCCAAATGTTTTGAACCATGCTTCCCAAATGACATTGCGAGCTACAAGAAAAAAATTAGAGGCGGAGGTGATTAAAAAAGTTTCAAAATCACCTTCGTATGCGAAAGATTGCCTTGACCTTACCTTAAATTCTAAAAGTAAAAAGTTGTCCCCACGAGAGGTGTTTTCATTGATAATAGAAGCTCAATTCTCAAGAACACAGTATGAAATCCTAAGGAACTTCGCAATAGATGTCTTCCCTTCATACAAGTTAGTTCAGGCGGAAAAGAAAATGTCTATACAAATAATGTTGTTGTCAGTGAAACTGTGGCCGAAGTACCTCTGCAATCGTTGCTTGACCATACAGCGAATCGCTTAATAAATACGCAACAAAGTGTTATTGAATCGCGGTCTATGAGTTCATCTAATGAGATGGTTTTAATATCTAAATGGGGGTTTCGAACCCCACGCAGTACAAACAAAATTTTATTTCAGACTCTTCTGATAATAAGTATATGTTTTTAACTACCCTTGTACCGCTCAGATTATTATTATACAAATCAAATGAAATCCCTGTTGTTATATGGCAAAACCCGAAACCTTCCTCGCCCAGACCTATTAGCACAGATAATAAATCTATACAGATGTCTCATTCAGATGGGAAGTTGTGTCCTATAAAAATGAAATCGAGCTAGAAAAAAAGAGCTTTTTAAAAAGCTGCAAGTTCTTACAAAGAGCAGAAAAATCATTTCATTTCTTTTCGCTTTTTGCTCTTGCCACTTGTCATTCTCATATGCAAAGTCGTTTGCCTCCTATGCAAAAACAAACGTGAACGAATGAAATAACTAAAAAAAAACCATTCGCCCATCTCAACTTGAATGGACTGCGATTTGCATCATACGTTGACATTGCCCAGTATTGCTTGGATTTATGTACTTGTGCTTGTTATTTTGTTTGTAACTTGTTATGCAAGGTAAATTAAATGGGGGTAGGAATATAATTTTTAAGACATTCACCGTCTAACTTCTGAGCCGATAACATCGTTCCTCTGTTAAGTGTGTGATTTACTTCGTCGGTAAAACGCGCAAACCGGTTTCTCGCTTTTAACCGTATTTTTTTCCTTTTTCTGTTTAATTGATTTTTTTCCTTCTTTGTTTCTCGCTTCGTGTCCACGTGAGTGAACTATTCACACTGAAAAAATGGCCCGCGGGCCGAACCACGTAGGTGGTCGATTTGGCATTCTCGATCTCGATCCTGATCCCGACCTACAACCAAAAAAAAAGCAGAAACATAACAATTTGCCCTTCGACATCTTCTCAGATCTTCCAATTCAGTCTAGTGCAAAAAATCCCCGTTTCATTATTATGTCCCCGAAAAATAATAATAAACCCATTCCTTCTCAAAAAAGCTGTCGACAATATTAGCAAAGATTATGAGAACATAACCCAACTTCGTGACGGTAATCTTTTAATTTTTGTTAAATCTCAAAAAACAGCCGACATATTCCTTAAAGCTAAAGATCTCGCTGGAGTTTGCCCAGTAGAAGTAAAATTACATGATCGCCTTAACCAATCGAAATGAATAGCTTATGCTCCGTGCCTGATAAATGTGTCTGAGACGGAAATTGTAAAAGAAATGACCCCAGGGTGTCACTGATATTTACAAATGTTTAAAGAAAGGCGATGATGATACGAGGGCGGGTCAATAAGTCCGTGACTTTTGGATTAAAACTGATTTTTTGATAAAAAAATAATTTTAGTTTTCAACGTAGTCTTCCTTGAGCTCTATACACTTTGTCCAACGCTTCTCCAATTTTTTTATCCCTTCCAAAAAAAATGATTTGTCGAGGTCCTCAAAATGACGAGATGACTTCATCATTGGAGTCAAATCTTTTTCCACCAAGCCATTTCTTCAGGTTTGGGAACAAGAAGTAGTCGCTCGGAGCCAAATCTGGAGAATAGGGTGGATGAGGGAGCAATTCATAGCCCAATTCATGGATTTTTGCCATAGCAACTGCACATGTGTGCACCCTTGCATTGTCTTGGTGGAAAAGAACTTTTTTCTTGGCCAAATGAGGTCGTTTTTTTTTCAAATCGTCATTGAATCGGTCCAATAAGTTGGCATAATATTCCCCATTGATTGTTCTTCCCTTTTGAAGGTAGTCAATGTGGATTATCCCGCGTGCATCCCAAAAAACAGTCGCCATAACTTTATTGGCTGACAAACCCACCTTGGCCTTCTTTGGCGCCGATTCACCCTTAGAAACCCACTGTTTTGACTGTTGTTTGTTCTCTGGTGTGTTGTGATGGATCCATGTTTCGTCCACGGTTACAAAACGGCGCAAAACTCCTCCATATTGCGATTAAACAACGCCAAACCTTCCTGTGAAGTTGTTACACGATTGCGTTTGTGGTCGACTGTGAGCAAACGCGGCACCCATCTTGCGGAAAGCTTTCTCATGCCCAAGTGATCATTCAAAATTGAAACCACTGAGCCATGCGAGATCCCTACGGCTTCCACAATCTCTCGCACTTTCAATCTTCGGTCGGCCAACACCATATCGTGAATTTTTTCGATTGTTTCGGGTGTAGAGACCTCAACTGGGCGTCCAGGAGGTTCGGCATCTTCAGTGCTTGTACGGCCACAACGAAATTCAGTAAACCACTTTTTTACCATTGAAATCGATGGTGCAGTATTTATCAAGCTTAGCCTTGGTCTCGGTAATGGTTTTTTTTCGCAAGAAATAATGCTTAATAAGCACACGAAATTCACTTTTTTCCATTTTCTCCTCAAATTAGTGAGTAGTCTGATAAAAATAGCTGTCAAACACAAACTAACTGACGCAGCAAGTTTAAATTTTGACAGGAGTCAACTGACAAATGCTTGTTGACAGGAGCAGTGTTGCTGTTTCAGTAAAGAGGTCAGAAATTCAAAAATGCACAGAATTATTGACCCGCCCTCGTACACAAAAGCCCTCAGGTCTCATGCTCTTCACATTTGACCTTTATCAAATCCCCAAATCAGTTGATATTGGGTTTTACTCTGCAAAAATAACTCAATACATTCCGAATCCCATGCGATGCCGAAATTGTTTACTTCTTGGCCACACCATCAAACGGTGCAATGGTAGCACAAAATGCGATTCCTGTAACCTCCCACCTCACACACCAGAACCCTGCACTCGTGTTATGTGCGCAAACTGCTCCCTTTCTCACCCATCGTCTTCTAAAGAATGTCCGACTTACAAGCAAACAAAAGAGATCATCACAATACAAACACTAAAAAAAATTTCGATGGCTGAGGCTAAGCGAATCTATAGTCAACAAAATTCAGCTCAGATCCCTGCTCTAACAGAAACTTTTTCCGAGAAGGTAAAAAGATCAACTAGCTTACAATCCCGACCCCAAGCCCCTCAACACAACATATCCCAACCCCTGCCCTCATCCTCGTCAAATATAAAAAATATCCAAATAACAAAATCCATAATAACGAACACAAACAATGTTATAAGAAATACTAATACAGTATTAAAAACCCCGAACACAAATAAATCTGAGCTCACATCATCAAACTCAACAATCAAAAAACAAACTGCTAACACCAACGAAGTTACTTTTATTCAAACCGCTAACACACCATCAAGATTAAATATATCCTCCTCCCAATACTCGCATTCACTTTTAAACTCATCACAACCACGTGTAAACAGCAATACAACTACAAATAGTCAATCCTCTATCAATTCAACAACCACAGTAACTGATACCTCTACCTCCCCGTAGCCAGCCAGTATAGTTCAGCGGCCGTACGGCGGAATCGAAGTGCCGAACATCTTAATTCCACCAACCATTCCATTTTAACACAAGCAACAAGCAATATATACCAAAAACAAAACAATTGTGCTTCTACGCACCCTTCTTTTGCCGCAGGTAAAACAAGTTCGTGTAATTCATGTAGTCTTAATGCAACTCTCAAGATTCTACAGTGGAACATAAACGGTTTTATCAATAATCTTGATGAGCTCATTGTTATAATCAAACAACACAATCCTGTAGTAATAGCTCTTCATTCCTGTCCATACGGTAAAACACCAATTTTCCCAAAATCTTTTGAAGGTTACTTTTATAACTCATCACGTAATGACACAGGTAAACAAGGTATAGCATTTTTGATTAAAAAAAAACACTTCTCATAAAATCGTACCTCTGAATTCAAACTTACAAGTCCTTGCTGTTGAATTATCACACAAAATCAAGTTTACTTATATTAACATATACTTACCACCTACACAAAAAGTCAATAAAAACGACTTAGACAATATTATAAATCAAGTAGATTCTCCAATCATACTCGGAGGCGATGTAAATGCTTGGAATATTTCTTTATAGAAAAAAATTTGGTTATCTTGAATGATGGGTCGCCCACACACTTTTCAACGCACAGGACACTTACACATGTTGACGTTTTCTAATACTGGCTGCACTAAATACCGGACGTATTACAAAATCCAAGCCCCCCGACCACAAATACAAAACAGATTCGTCCAATTGGACACTATTTAAACAAAAAATCTTTGAGTACATATCCGATAAAGCGCCGTCCCCAAACAATAACAAGGAAGCTGCTTTGTTACAAAAAGCAATTAGAACTGCAGCAAATTTCTCCATTCCTCTGACGATCTCAACTAAATGTAATCCCGTAGTACCTTGGTGGGACCCGGAATTATCTGCACTACGAAAAGAAAAAATGACTGCACTAAAAAACTTTCAAAAAAAAACCCTATGACGAAAAATTTAGTAATTTACAAAAAATCAAATGCGAAATTTAGACGAGTATTTAAAGACAGGAAAGCAAAAAGCTTCTCTGAAATCACCTCTAATATTAACCCCAACTCTTCTCCTGCCAAAATATGGCAAAACATCCGTCGTTTGACAGGTGATTCTACCTCACTTGCTATAAATACCATGGCATTACCATAGATCCGCCAAAAATATCTAACTTTATGGCGCAAACCTGGTCAAAAGCCTCAGAAAATATAAATTTTTCTAATATGTTTGTTAAAGAAAAAGCAGATATATTAAGTAGTTCTCCACTACAACAGCCTATCAATCCAACAGCGCCTCGGATTGAACAACCAATATCATTTATTGAATTCAAGAGTTCACTTAATAAAGTCAAATACAAGACACCCAGCAGAGATAGAATATCATATCCGATGATAAAAAATCTTCCTAAAGAAATTGAGCAAAGAATTGTTGATCTTTACAACAATATTTTAAATAATTCGATTTCGATAATTCAGACTTGGAAAACTGCTACAATCATCCCTATTCCAAAGCCAAAAGACAAGAACTCAATCGAAGGATATCGCCCAATATCCCTTATCCCGTGCTTATCTAAAATAATGGAAAAGATAATTGCAAAACACCTACTATGGTTTGCTGAAACAAACAAGCTTATAAGCCCCAATCAAGTAGCTTTTTAAGCCGATAAAGGATGCACTGATGCCTTACTTCACATCGATTATATCGCTTCAAAAGCACTTTCAGCTAAAAACCATGTTTCCATTCTCTCTCTTGATTTTGAAAAGGCTTTCGATAGAATAGATGTGCATTTTGTCCTACGAAATTTCCTTAAATGGGGAATTGGAAGCAAAATATATGCTTATGTCAAATCATTTTTAACTAACAGAAAATTCGTCATAAAAGCTAATAACATTTACTCCTCCGAACTCCCATTATATAACGGAATCCCTCAAGGATCACCTTTGTCGGTCGTGTTATTTATAATTGTAGCGGCGCTTGCAGAGGAAAATTATATTAACACCAAAAAAATATGCATTAAAATGTAAATAACTACAGTAAAGTAAAAAATTATATTGTTAACACCCTAAAGTATGCATTAAAATGTAAAACTAAAATTTTATTCCAAGGATGTACTTCACATTCACTTGGAACATAGAAAACCTTAAGTAAAATAAAAATTATGAGGTTGAGGAGAAGATCCAATCCAGTCATTCAATTAGTTGTGAATTATTTCAAGTATTGCAAGTCAGATCTTTTTCTTTGCGAAGTACTCGGGTAACATCCAGCTGGTAAACTGGAAAATTATCTGGATTCGATTCCGTTTACAATTTCCTTTGGAAATTGATAGTTTTGAGGTGTAAAATCTGGTTGCGCGTACGGATTCCACGGACAGCAACCCAGATAACACCATAAACCAGGGTAAAGCGATCTTGCGCGTACGGATTCCGCGGACAGCAAGTCGTGTAACCTAATAATAAATTGCGCGTACGGATTCCTCGGACAGCAATCTTTCTTTTTTCTCAGCGAATTCTATAGAGACCCAGGCGTCTCTTCACTGTGTAAGTTACCTCCGCTTACAATTGGCGCCCATCGTGAGGCATACCTGATACCAAGATGCCACCAAAGAAACAGTCATCATCTGAAGAAGCGGGTGAAGAATTGGCAACCCAACTACCGCCGTGTGGAATGGAGCGCCGAACTTCAGTCGTCAGCATGGTGGACTGCCCGGAACGATTTTATGGAGACTACGACGCCGTTAAGGCAAAAATATTCATCAAGAATATAACAATTTTTAAAAAGAGACGAGGCATTTCTGACGACGAAGCTCTAATCGAATTCTCGATGTTGCTGTGCGGCAATGCTAGCGTTTGGTGGGACGGGGTAAGCCATGAGGCAGACACTTGGGAGCAAGCGGTTAATCTACTAAGAGACCAATACGCTCCAAGTAGACCCTCACACGTCATTTTTGGCCAAATAATGGACGCCAAGCAAAAACGCGATGAGCCAGCAATTGAATTCATAAGCTCTAAGAGAGCACTCTTTTCAGAGCTTCCAGAGCCAAAGGTTGCGGATATCCACTGCCTAGATATCATCTACCACCTTTTGCAGGACGACCTCAAAAGAAGAGTCAAACGAGATGAATTCGGAACGTTTGCCGAGCTGACTGCCCTGGTGAGAGACTACGAGCGAATATATAAGTCCAAGCCAGAGGAAAAGTACGAGGTACGTTGTACGTTCTGTCGTTACAAGGGACACAGAGCTGAAGACTGCCGTAAGGCTAAGGCAGCAGAGACACCGCAAAGGCCGAAAGAAACCAACATCGTGTGTTTCGGATGTGGTCTGAAGGGCTATTATAAAAGGAATTGCCCAAAGTGCAAAGAACCAGTGGCTTCCGGTAGTAGAGATTTTAACGCTCTGGAACTTACTTCTGGTGGAAATATCCCAGCTGTTACCATTCGCATTAAGGGGGTATCTTTAGTAGCTTACATGGACACGGCAGCAAAAACAAGCGTGGCAAGTGTAGCCTTCTATGATCTGCTAAAAAGAACCGGCCACAAATTTCGCGCTGAGCAAGCAGAGGTGACCTTTGCGGATGGAATACAACGTTCTGGACCGATTATGAGGACAAACACTCGGATCCTTGTGGGTAATCGCTCCAAAGTTCTAAATATCAGTATACTGCCGGAAACCGAAAACAAGGTGACGCTATTAGGAATTGACTTCCTGGAAGAGGCAGGTATTGTTCTCAATCTGGCACAGGGAATGTGGTACTTCATCGACCAACCCCAAAAGTGTTTCCCGTACTTCCATCACATAGCAGAACCACGCGACGTTGCAACACCACCACAGCTGAAACAATACTTCCACGGTATCAAGAAACCTATATCACCGATTCCAGGAACTCCAAACCTCAATATGTCTATTGATGAAGACCCAAGACCACCTCAACCAGCGGAAGAGTATTCAGCAGTCGAAGTATATGACATTTTCCGTGACTCATTACCGCTATATGTCCGATCCCCTTCACGAGGTATACAAAACGTATTTTTGAATACGCTAGACCAAACCAAATGTCTAGACAATAAACTTTTTGACCCTCCAATCCGACTGAACATGATGGAGATGAAAACAACGGATCTCAAGCCCGAAGAACAAGAAGAGCTGTCAACACTTCTTAAGGGGTATCTAAACCTATTCAGATGGGATGAAAAATCGAGTGTGAACCATGTGAAGCATCACATCCAAACCGGTCAACATCAACCAGTAGCATCACCACCATACCGGCTGTCCGAAATACGGAAAGAGCAGCTGAAAAGCGAGATCCAGAAGATGCTCAACCAAGGAATCATCGAGCCTTGTGACTCTCCGTGGGCATCCCCGGTAGTGATGGTGCCGAAGAAGGATGGTGGTATACGAGTATGTGTGGACTACAGGCAACTCAACGCTATCACAGTACCAGATCGATACCCACTTCCCCGAATCGATGACTTGCTACATTCAGCCAAAACGATGAAATATATGTCTACATTAGATCTGCAGTCAGGGTACTGGCAAATTGAAGTCAACGAAGACGACAAAAACAAAACGACATTCATTACACCGTTTGGGACCTTTCGGTTCAAACGTATGCCGTTTGGGTTACGAAATGCGCCAGCAACCTTCCAGAGACTTATGGATTATCTAAAAACAGGACTAGGAGATATGGCATTGGATGTATATCTGGATGATATCATCGTTCGCTCTGCTACTTTCAAGGAACATCTTGACGACCTGGACAGAGTCCTAAAACGTTTAGAATCATTTGGAATGCGCATCAACCCTGATAAATGTAAGTTTTGCTGTAGAGAGGTTAAATATCTCGGACACCTTCTCACTAAGGATGGGATTAAAATGGATCCGGAGAAAACCTCAGCGATTACCAACATGAAACAACCAACGAACACAAAACAGGTTCTAACATTCTTCCAAACATGTTCCTGGTACCGCAGGTTCGTCCCAAATTTCGCACAGATAGCTAAACCGTTAAGCAGCCTTACAAAGAAAGCGGCTATTTTCCAATGGGGACCTGCTGAGGAAACGGCTTATCAAAAGTTGAAGACGTCTCTTGTAACCGCACCAATTTTACAACAAGCTGACCCGGCAAAGAAATATTTTCTGAAGACTGATGCAAGTGGCTACGCGCTCGGAGCAGTTCTTGTCCAGGGGGAGGGCCCGGAAGAACACCCCATCGAATATGCTAGTCGACTCTTATCATCAGCTGAGCAAAATTACTCTACAACCGAACGGGAAGCCTTAGCTATAATTTGGGCTGTTAGCAAGTTTCGTGGTTATATTGAAGGAGCGGAAGTCGAGCTTCTCACCGATCATCAGCCGTTACGATGGCTTATGAGCCTAAAGTCACCCACAGGACGTTTAGCGAGGTGGGCTTTGCAGCTCCAACCCTATAATATCCAGATCAAGTACATTACTGGAAAAACAAATGTGGTAGCAGACGCTCTATCACGCCCCCCACAAGCTTGTGAAGTATGCTATACTGAGGTTAACATCCCTGCCCGTCAGAGCAATGAGATACGGGAGGAGCAACTCAAAGATAGTAAGTTAAAAATCATAATAGAGGCTTTGGAAAATGGAGACGGGTCCGAAGGAGAACAATACGCTTCTCAAGGCTTCGTTCTGACCCAGGGCGTTCTTTATAAGTATACCAACGATAAGGACGATGCAACCCTAGTAGTGCCACAGCATGAAGTCCAACCTATTCTGGAAGCATTACACAACTCATCGACGGCAGGACATTACGGTGTGGAGAAGACCCTAAGCAGGATCAGATCACATTTCTACTGGCCTAAGATGTATTCAGTGGTAGAGGAATACATACGGAACTGCGTGCCCTGCCAGAAATATAAGCCCAGCAATCTGCGACCTATGGGCCTTTACAGAACCACCGCTCAAAATCAGCGCTTTGAAGTTCTCTCCATCGATCTATTTGGACCCCTGCCACCAAGCGATAACTATAAGTGGATCTTTGTCATCGAAGATGCGGCCAGCAGGTGGGTGGAGCTTTTCCCACTAGTTGATGCTACAGCGGAACACTGTGCCAAAATCCTGTTGAACGAGATATTCTTACGGTATGGTATCCCGAGGAAAGTTATAAGCGATAATGGTCCGCAGTTTGTCTCTTCAATCATGCAGTATCTAACTAAAAGCCTAGGTATAGACCAAATGTTGACCCCGGTATATCACCCCCAGCCGAATATGGTGGAAAGAAAAAACCGCGATCTGAAGACGCAACTGGCCATATTGGTGGATAAGGAGCATGATACATGGTCACAGCATTTGGCAGCTATTCGGTTCGCCATGAACACCGTAGTTTGTGCTATAACCGGACAAACCCCAGCTTTCCTTACATTTGGACGAGAACTACGAGCACCCATCCACATTGCTAATGACCTCAGTGTCATCATGAACAACAAAAACTTTGTTCCGGAAATAACACCAACGCTGCGATTTCTCTCCGATGTTTTGGAGGAAGCTGACAAAGTGGAGATAAACAACAAAAACCAAAGAATTCAGCAAGCAAACAAAGGAAGACGAGAGGGCCCCCAGTTCAAGGTCGGAGACGCCGTTCTAGTCACCACGCATGTCTTAAGCAAGGCAGGTAAGAATCTCACATCTAAGTTTGTTCCCAGACGAGACGGTCCATACATCATCATGCGACAAATGGGTGAGACAATGTACCAGGTGGCTAGTCCTGATGCAGCCGATATTCCATTGGGTGCTTACCACAAGTCCGCGTTGACACCTTTCAAGTCAACTCACGATGTCATCACCGAACGACCAGTTAACCCGCTGAGACGAAGAGGACGACCCAAGCAGACCGATGCTGGCAACTCGTCGAGACGCCTTCGTAGCCAGAGGGGGAGACTGTAGCGGCGCTTGCAGAGGAAAATTATATTAACACCAAAAAAATATGCATTAAAATGTAAATAACTACAGTAAAGTAAAAAATTATATTGTTAACACCCTAAAGTATGCATTAAAATGTAAAACTAAAATTTTATTCCAAGGATGTACTTCACATTCACTTGGAACATAGAAAACCTTAAGTAAAATAAAAATTATGAGGTTGAGGAGAAGATCCAATCCAGTCATTCAATTAGTTGTGAATTATTTCAAGTATTGCAAGTCAGATCTTTTTCTTTGCGAAGTACTCGGGTAACATCCAGCTGGTAAACTGGAAAATTATCTGGATTCGATTCCGTTTACAATTTCCTTTGGAAATTGATAGTTTTGAGGTGTAAAATCTGGTTGCGCGTACGGATTCCACGGACAGCAACCCAGATAACACCATAAACCAGGGTAAAGCGATCTTGCGCGTACGGATTCCGCGGACAGCAAGTCGTGTAACCTAATAATAAATTGCGCGTACGGATTCCTCGGACAGCAATCTTTCTTTTTTCTCAGCGAATTCTATAGAGACCCAGGCGTCTCTTCACTGTGTAAGTTACCTCCGCTTACATAATAGCATTTGATGATATAAACTCAATCTTGCAAAAGCATAAGTTATTAGATCACTGTATCTATGCAGATGATATTTATATTTTATCAAAAATCAATGATGTTCATAGAAGTCAAAGTTTACTTAAACTTGCTTTAGAAGATACGAGGGGCGTTCAATATATTCTCGGTATCGATATGAAGGAAAATGCGAATTCAATTTAAATTGTTTTTATTTTTCAATATAATCTCCCCTAACATCAATGCATTTGTTACATCTTGAGATAAGCTTTTTTAAACTCTCAAAAAAATAAATTTCCTCCTTCTCTGCAAAATACCCATTTATTGCCGACTTGAGTTCTGCATCATCCGAAAATCTTTTTCCACGAAGACATTTTTTCAAATCCGGAAACAGGAAATAATCACTAGGGGCAAGGTCTGGACTATAGGGTGGGTGTTGGATTTCTTCGAAACCACAATCTCGCGCGCAGCCTTGGAAACTCGCGCCGTGTGAACAGGAGCGTTGTCATGAAGAAGCAACACACCCGCTTCCTGCTCCTCCCGCAAATTATGCAAAGTGGAAGCGTAGGATGTGGCGTTGATGGTTTCACCTTTTTTTTTGTACTCAATGAGCAAGATTCCCTTTGAGTCCCAAAAAACTGTGGCCATGAGCTTCCCGGCAGACGGAGTGACTTTGAACTTCTTCGGGGGGTCTGTTCCTTTTTTATGCCACTGCATGGACTCTTGTTTGCTTTCAGGGTCATAGTGGTGGACCCATGTTTCGTCCCCAGTAACTATTCGATCCATAACACCGTCCGCGTTCTCACCACACATCTCCAAAAGCTCTCTACGGCATGCGATTCTCACTTTTTTCTGAGGCGCTGTGAGCATTCGTGACACCCACCTTGCACTGACCTTTGAAAGGTTAAGATGGTCATGAAGAATGGTGTGAATGGTACCAATTGAAAGCTTGGTGATCTCTGCCATCATTTTCACCTTTATTCGGGCATCCTCAAGAACAAGTTTTTCGACTTCTTTGATGCTTTCTCCCGTACAAGCAGTAGCCGGGGCGCCGGAGCGGGGGTCGTCTTCAATGCTCTCTCTGCCTCTCTTGAACTCACTTGACCACTTTTGCACAGTTGATAATGAAGGTGCGGAACCCTGGTAAACAGCCACCATCTCTTCATTAATAGTTTTTTGACTTTTTCCTTGCTTAGTGAGAAATTTAATTACAGCGCGATGCTCAATTTTCACCATCATCGTCTCAGTTGCCATTATGATTCTGTTTAACTAGAGATAAAACGCGAATTAATAATCACATTTATATGAAATTTTACATGAATGCACTAAAATAATAGTATTACTTGATAAATAAGTCAATTTATATATACAACCACAGCTTCACCCCGATACCGAGAATATGTTGAACGCCCTTCGTATTTAGGAGTGGTCAAAAGTATCAAGTGCTAAAATATCCGTTCAAAAATGTGAACTGCTACATATATGTCGAAAACTAAACTGCCCAACACCAATTATTAATGTAAATAATATAGAAATAGAAAATGTAAATAATTTAAGTATTTTAGGATTAGCTTTTAGTAATAAATACTCTTGGAAACAACACTAACATCCTTAGATATTTAGCTTGTAAGAAAATTAGTGTTCATATAAATACCTTATCACACATAACTAAAATGTTAATCTTAAGCAAAATCGACTATGGATTGTACATATATGGTCACTGCCCAAAATCAGTTTTGAATATCATAAAACCAGTCTACCACCTAGCTGCACGACAAAGCATTAACGCTTTCCCGACTACCCCAATAAAAAACATCTTAGCTGAAAGAGGACTACCTAGCATTGAAGAACGAAGAGACGCAATCAGTTTGAAGCTATCTGCGAAACTTTCGTATTTTAAAACCTCATTAATCGATAATGATGTCAAAAGGGTAAGAACCCCTAAGCTTACAAAGAGAATACCATCCGCAATTGCCACTACCCTGAAAAAGGCAATCCAAACAGAGCTTCCCATTGTGCGTAAAACTATCACTACTCCACGCTATCCCCCATGGTTCATAGACCCTACATCTTTGATATTGACTTTAGCGGACTATAAAAAAGCAAATACCAGCAATTCCACTTATCGTAAACTCTTTTCAGCTATCTCATCAGATTTTAAATCGAACGGATGGAGTTTTATCTTCACCGACGGATCAAAAACCACAGAATACACATCATACGCTGTCACACTCGAAAACGGTTCCATTGTTAGCACTGGTTATTTGCCTGAATTCAAGCTATGAAAGCAATTATGAATTATCGAAGATATGCTCTGACAGCATATCTGTTCTTAATGCTATAAAAAACCCAAACAACAACTCAGAGATCATATCTCAAATGAGACAGCAGCTCATAAAATTGGCAAAATACATCAAGTTATTGTGGACTCCTGGACACGTTGGTATCCAGGGAAATGAAAACGCAGACATTCCAGCCAACTCGGTCAAATACTCTCAGGTTTATATGTTCGATGTTTACTCCAAATCGGATTTTATCAGACTCTCCCAGAATGCAATAATTGTCAATTCCAAAGACCCCTGGACTCAATACCACCACCACTACAAAAAAGTTAATCCTGAGAGATTTACTCCTATATACCCCATAGATATATCTAAACATAAAATCGTTAACTTTGTGCGGCTACGACTTGGACACACTTCAGCTACTCATCTACACCTTCCAATAAAAGGCAGTCCTCCAGTTTGCTCCTCCTGCAACACAAATTTGAACTTAAACCATATTCTACAAGATTGTTCCATATTAAAACCTATTATTCTAAGTATATTTAAAAATAATTCAATATACGAAGTTCTTAAATACCCTAACACGGAAAACATTAACAAAATATCAGATTTCTTAACAAAAGCTAACATTTTTGTATAATTTTATAATTTTACTTATAACTAGAGCTAATAGTCTCTGCAGCTAAGCTCGTTAAATGTAATATTACCATGTAATTTAAATTATGTGCTAATAAAAGATAATAATAATAATAATAATTTTTAAGATCATGAGATCGTTGGTCCGAGAAGGTGGAAGTGCTGGAGGGGGTGGGAAGGATGTTGAACCACACTATAAAAGTGATTGGTATTTGAAGCACGAGGTGTTAAGGGCTAATACATGTTATGGGGTTGAAGATACACTCGTACATATGTACATAAGCGCAAGAGCAATTTCCCGATTTATATATTTGTCAAATTTTGTGCTTAGGACATTAAGTACCTACAAAATTAGATAAATTTCCAAGCATTGAGCAACATCGAACTTATTCGGAAAAGATATATTTACGAGTACATATTTGCTTCCATTATATTATGTAAAAGGGAGTTTTTAAAAATATAAGCAAAATATCGAAGATCGAAAATCTGCAGTTCCGAGCCTCGGGGACAACGCAGTAAGGGACGGCCGAATATATTGTAGTGCGAACAAGTGGAATGGGATCTCAACCAACTTGGAGTGCAGCACCGCTGGAAACAGCTGGCGAAAAATCGCGCTAGGTTCAAAGGCTTGTTGGTTGAGGTCCTGGTCCACCCCGGACTGTAGCACCACCTAAGTAAGTAAGTATATTGGAAATATTTTTCCGACAGCTATGAGTATGATTTTGTTCCTTGGAGTAGGGACTATGGATCCAATTTGTTGAACCAGACTGAAGTGGCACCGGTTGCCTAGGCTTATTCTGGTGGTAATCTTCGACAAGGTGTCATTTGGGGAGTTTGCATTAACCCAGAGGAAGAGGAACTCCTCTAAAGTAATAAGTGTTGACCGTGACAAATTGTAGGATTTGGTAGACGACGGGAATATCTTTGTTCGACAAAATGTACTTTACAATGGTGGCAGATTTTGGCCACCCTGAAGTGTCTATATCAATAACGTGTCCCAACAGCTGGGCAGATCCTTATTGTGCTTATACCTGTCTGCGGTTACATAATACGAGTATTTTAATATTAGATTGAAAAAACCATATTATGAGAGCGTATCCGAAATCCAGTGGAGAAAATTTCTGAGGTTTTATTTCCAAGCTGTAAAGCGATCGCAAATTTTCTAGTGTGATGCAACGCAACCGGATAAATTTTCTTAGGACCCCGAATTAGGCCACCGCATCGCCCGGTACAATGGATGCTGTCATAAGCATAGGTGGTAGATATTAACTTGGAACTGGCTAGTTCTTTCCAAGGTTTTCCAGGCCGGAAGTCACACTGCTTTTGGTAAATTTTTGTGGACCAAAGAGGTTTTACACGTTCACCCAGTACTCTGAATAGAATCATATAGCCGACATTAGGCAAACATATCCCTCAGCAGCGGGCGTGATCCATCGTCATCCTGCACAGACGGACGAGTTTGGCAGGGATGTCAAGACTAGACGTCGCTCTGTATAGCTCCTCTCTATAAATGCTGTCAAAGGCAGCCTTAAAATCGATAAGCAGGTGGTGGGTATCGATCTGGACTACTTGGGTTTTCTCCAGGATCTGCCGGAGTGTGGAAGTCTTATCGATTGTGGACTTTCCTGACGTGAAACCGCACCGATAGGGTCCAATCAGGTTGTTTACGATGGGCTCAATCAAACCAATCCCAGAAGAAACATGTTTTTATCAGTGGTTTTGTCAAAGGAGTCCGAACTTGGCCCCGTGCGACTTTTTTTTATTCCCCAAACTCAAAACTTACCTTAAGGGTAAGGGTTCAATTTCTTGACCATTTCAATTCTCCTAATGTACGAGTAAAAAGATTGCCTTTTTACATGAGCCTCACAATTGGCGCAAGCAAAATCAATGTGATCATTGAATTTTGTCCTTAATTAATTTTTAGAAGCCAAGTTTAGTTCTCCTATTGTAGCTTCATTCGAACTCAGTTTTAAATCTTTGTAATTTGCATAGTCTAATCTTAGCTTTGACTGGTTCAAAGCAAACAGAACCGTCTTCAGAGTTCGGAACACTCTCGCTTCGTTTTACAAAGAGAGAGGGATAAGCGTTTGTTTTTAAACAGTTTTTTCCCAAAAAGGCATTTTTAAAATGTTTCTGCAAATGTAAGGTTTTTTAAGGCATTTTATATGTTCACGAGACTTCTCCGTCAGAACTAACAATTTATCATATTTAACAGTGCCTTTTTTAGGGAAATGAAATAATATCCTATCCGAAAATTCATTATCGGTTGCACAGCAATGTGCTATTGCAAACTTTGTTCTCCTCCAGGATTTTTTTCTTTGTAAATTGTTGTTCAAATATAGATGTATTTACTTACTTTTCAGCTTTTAGAAAGTAGTAGTTTGTGATTAACCTAAAAATCTTATTAGCTAAAATAGGAGCAAAACAGCTCAAATTGTATCAAGAAAATCAATACACACATGTACATATATAAATATATGTAATGTAATACCTGCACTTAAGCGCTAGTTATTTTATATAAAAATTTAGTAGATGTATGTACATATATAAGTACATATATCAAGTAATAAAATAAATTTATAATTTTTTACCGAGCTTTCTAACAGTTGAAAAAAAATAATTCATCTGTTTAATTTTTTACGCTAAGGTTACAGGTGCTTAGAAACGCTATTTAAAATGCCTGCATTTACAAACCAAGAATACGAAGACATTATTTGCGTTTATGTGTTGTGCAATGGAAGTTCAACTAGTGCGCGACAAAAATACCATGAACTTTATCCTAACCGACGACTCCTAGTAAGGGAGTATTTGGAAATACGTATCGAAGGCCGCGAAAAACGGGATCAGTTTCAAATACACGACCGAATGCGGGTGGATTTCGGCTGATGAAAGAATGCTGGAAGCTGTTACTGAAAAAAATAGTTCACAAATTAACAACGCTCGGAATTTCCCCGGCTTGACAGTTCGGCGGTTCAACTTTTATTGAGTCAAGTTTCTTTCTACTTCTTATATTTATACAGATTTACACTAATGAATGTATGTACACAATGTATATGTATTAAAAGTACAAAGGAGAATGAGACAATGAATTGACAATTGTAGTAAATATAATTATATAGTATAAGAGTTTTAGCTGCCATCTGCACTTAATTTTTTACATCCTCGGCCCCGGCGATATTCGATCTAATCTCTAGGGGAAAGAGAAGCTGGATAGGTCTTCTTAGCACTTGCCCGTTTCCAAGACGAATTTCACAAGCTCCGTCACGTCCAGGATATGTTATTTGCACAATCGCTAGCCTCCACAGTAATCGCGGTTTGTTATCTTCGTGAAGTAGAACAACATCTCCGACCTTTATTCCACGAGATATCCTGCTTGAGTAGTGATGAATCGATCGAACTTGACTAAGATACTCTTCACGCCAACGCTTCATGTATCTTTTTAATAGTCCTTGCCTAACTTCCCAGGTTTCGCAGAGTTTTGATCCATCATTGACGAAATCAGCTGGAATAAGAACAGAATTATTGTTATTTAAAAAATGTGCTGGTGAAAGAGGCTCCACATCGGTACTATCATTCGTTATGTATGTCAATGGTCTTGAATTAATAACGCTTTCCACTTCCGTAAGCAAAGTAGTCAAGTCGCTGAATGCTAAATATGCTCTTCCAATTGTTGCCTTCAAACAGGTTTTTACACTTTTGACAAGCGGCTCTCAGAAACCACCCCACCACGCAGCTCGCTCTGGTATATATTTCCAACAAATGTTTTGATGAGCCGCTAGTTGCTTCACCTCGCTCTTTTTCATGAGTTCTTCTAGTTTCCGCAACTCCAAATCCGTTCGCTTGAAAGTTTTCGCGTTATCAGATATAATAGTAGCTGGCACTCCTCTTCTGGCTATAAATCTTCGCAATGCATCGATGCAACTTTTCATAGTCATATCATCAACAAGTTCCAGATGAACGGCCCGAATTGCGGCACAGGTAAATAGCATGTCATAGGCTTTGTCTTTACAAGCCCCGACCGTTGTTTTCACATAAAGAGGACCAAGAAAATCTATACCCGTTGTTTCGAATGGTCTACTGGTTATAACTCTTTCCGCTGACAATACCGTCCATGGTTCTGATGCCGCTTTGCCGTAAAGGCGCTTACATATAACACATCGCTGGATAATGTTTTTGATTAACTGCCTACCTTGTATTATCCAGTATCTCTTCCGGATCTGTGAGAGTACCGCATTAACACCACTATGCAGTGTCGCTTGATGGGCTTCAATTATGCACAATTTGCTGAAAGAAGAATGCTTTGGAAGTATAACAGGATTGGAAATGTTACCATACGCCGATTTGTGTAAACGTCCGCTAACTCTAAAGATACCATTTACCATTTTTGGATTTAGTGAAATAATCTTAGAATCATACGGAATTTTCTTGTTTTTTGTAAGAAACTCTACTTCTTTGCTGAAAAAAACATTTCTATGTATATTTGATCCAATAGCTTTCAGCTTCTCGTATCTCGCTGTTCGTTAATTCCTCGATTTCGTTTGATGATTTTATTTCTCCTTTACAACCAAAACGGTTTCTCGAATTATTTAAAAACCGAAAGACGAATGCTGTTACTCGCAAAAGTCTTTTAACGCTTCTAAAGTTTTCGAGGCTCAAAATTGGTTTAAGTGTTCCCTGAAAATCGCTGTTATTTTCTCGTTCGCTCGCCATAAACTGATTGAATGATTTTCGAGATGTTGCCAGCTTGTTGATTCTATTAACCAAGATGGTCCAAACTTCCACAAATCTGATTCCACTAAAGCCTTGTTAGTAAATCCGCTGGGTTAGTTTTACCATTGCAATGCTTCCAATCGTAGATGTTAGTTAATTTATTAATTTCACTCACCCTTGCTTTAACGTATGACTTAATTTGCTTTCCTTGGCCACGTATCTAATTTAATATAATAGAAGAATCAGTCCAAAGATGAACAGAATTTATATTAAAGTCAAGAGACTGAATTAAAAATTCCTTTAATCGCCGCAAGTGAAGCTGCCGTCAACTCTTTAGGTAGACTTAATTCGCTGCATTTATTGCGTTTTTCCATAGGGCTGACTCTGTTTTTTGAACATATAATGTTGATATGTACATTTTCATCTAATAAAATTTGTCGCACATATGTAACCGCTCCAAATGCCATGGGACTCGCATCTGCAAAAATATGCAATTCGCACTGGGTTTCACTAGATATGTTAAGGCACCGCTTCAATCTAAACTTATTAAGAATTGGTAATTCTTCCTGCCGACATTGAAAATCGCTTAGTAGAGTACCATTTAACGTTTGGTCCCAATCAGAATTTGTCTTCCATATATTTTGCAAAATAAGTTTAATTCTTACCGTATTTGGTCCTAGAATTCCCAAAGGATCATAAATCTTAGCCATCGCCTTCATTACGTTTCTTTTTGTCCCTCTGAGTGACTGCAAGTATTCGATGTGGTTTTCCAGATCCACGCTTATATCATCGCTATTAACAAACCAATTGACACCAAGTACCTTTTGCTTTAGAACTTGTTCTCCTTGTTTCTTTTCAAAAAGTTCGCGAAGTATGGGTTCATTTGTGTTCCATTTATATAAATGAAAGTTTGCCGCTTCCATTATATCCGCTGAGGATTGACATATCCTTTTAGCCTCTTATAAACTATTCACACTTAGGATCAAGTCATCAACATAGAAAGATTTTTTGAGCTTTTTACATATAAACCCATACTGCGCTTCACATAAATCAAGATGTTTGCAAGTTGTAGCCGATAAAAGAAAGGGACTTGATGCGACGCCAAAAGTAACTCTAGTCATCCTATATACAGCTGATTCTGGTAATTCTTCGTCAGCTCTTGGTGTAGATTTATACCAAAAGAATATGTGGGAATCTCTGTCGTGGATAGCTAAAGTAATCTGCAAAAAAGCCTTTTGAATGTCTGATATTATTGCAATTTTATTGGAACGAAACCTTACCAATGTGGAAAGGAAATCTGCAACAACGTTGTCGCCTGCACTTAGCTGGTCGTTGAGCGACGAATACCCTTGTTCGCTGGATGATGCGTCGAATACAATTCGCACTTTAGTCGTTAGTTTGTCTTTGCGATAGACCGGTTTGTGTGGCATATAATATATTTTTTGGCCATTTCTTTCGCTTACGACTTCTTCTGCTATATTATTTTGAATCAAATCCTGGATACCACTATCATATTCTTTTAACTTGGCTTGATTCCTCAAAAGATTGTTCGTTAAATTACGAAGTCGGTGTAAAGCTTGTTATAATTTAAGTTCGGTTCAGCAACTTTCCGTGGCAAATTCACCATATAACGTCCATCAATTTGTTTAATTTCCATAACTGTTTTTTCCAAAACTGACTTTTCTTCGCTCGGTTGACATTTTGCGATTCCTATCGATTCTAGACTCCAAAACTGGGAAATATCGAACTCCTTTTCCACCATACAAGTCATATTTAGTAGAGTTATTACGATGTTCATTTCGAGATTTCCCCTGCAATGTCCATCCGAAAAAGGTATGTACGAGGGCGGGTCAATAAGTCCGTGACTTTTGGATTAAAACAGATTTTTTGATAAAAAAATAATTTTATTTTTCAACGTAGTCTTCCTTGAGCTCTATACACTTTGTCCAACGCTTCTCCAATTTTTTTATCCCTTCCAAAAAAAATTATTTGTCGAGGTCCTCAAAATGACGAGATGACTTCATCATTGGAGTCAAATCTTTTTCCACCAAGCCATTTCTTCAGGTTTGGGAACAAGAAGTTGTCGCTCGGAGCCAAATCTGGAGAATAGGGTGGATGAGGGAGCAATTCATAGCCCAATTCATGGATTTTTGCCATGGCAACTGCACATGTGTGCACCCTTGCATTGTCTTGGTGGAAAAGAACTTTTTTCTTGGCCAAATGAGGTTGTTTTTTTTTCAAATCGTCATTGAATCGGTCCAGTAAGTTGGCATAATATTCCCCATTGATTGTTCTTCCCTTTTGAAGGTAGTCAATGTGGATTATCCCGCGTGCATCCCAAAAAACAGTCGCCATAACTTTATTGGCTGACAAACCCACCTTGGCCTTCTTTGGCGCCGATTCACCCTTAGAAACCCACTGTTTTGACTGTTGTTTGTTCTCTGGTGTGTTGTGATGGATCCATGTTTCGTCCACGGTTACAAAACGGCGCAAAAACTCCTCCATATTGCGATTAAACAACGCCAAACCATCCTGTGAAGTTGTTACACGATTGCGTTTGTGGTCGACTGTGCGCAAACGCGGCACCCATCTTGAGGAAAGCTTTCTCATGCCCAAGTGATCATTCAAAATTGAAACCACTGAGCCATGCGAGATCCCTACGGCTTCCACAATCTCTCGCACTTTCAATCTTCGGTCGGCCAACACCATATCGTGAATTTTTTCGATTGTTTCGGGTGTAGAGACCTCAACTGGGCGTCCAGGACGTTCGGCATCTTCAGTGCTTGTACGGCCACAACGAAATTCAGTAAACCACTTTTTTACCATTGAAATCGATGGTGCAGAGTCCCCATAGTATTTATCAAGCTTAGCCTTGGTCTCGGTAATGGTTTTTTTTCGCAAGAAATAATGCTTAATAAGCACACGAAATTCACTTTTTTCCATTTTCTCCTCAAATTAGTGAGTAGTCTGATAAAAATAGCTGTCAAACACAAACTAACTGACGCAGCAAGTTTAAATTCTGACAGGAGTCAACTGACAGATGCCTGTTGACAGGAGCAGTGTTGCTGTTTCAGTAAAGAGGTCAGAAATTCAAAAATGCACGGAATTATTGACCCGCCCTCGTATTTACTGCTATAAGGTTTCCTGCAATGAATTTAGTTTCATTTGTATTAAATTTCCAATAATAATCTTGTCCAATTAATAAATTTATTGCATTAATTTCATTTTTACTATAATTTTTGGTTTAAGATATTTGTTGAAAGTTTTGGAGTTGGCAAAACGTCAGCACAAATGTTTGGGACTACTATAGCTGTCACCAGAAACGCTGTTTCGCGATATTGACTTTTGAGGGAAATCTCTACAATTAAATTCCTTCGTTTGTTTTCCCTTTCGCTTTTCACCGAATCCCAAGAACTGCATTTGCCTTGTTGAAATTGTTTTTAAATGTAATGCACGTGCTGCTTTCTCGCTCACATATGTTCGTTGACTGCCATTATCCATCAAAATTTTGGAAAGTATGTATTCGTTTTTCTCTGTGTTGCACAGTATTGCTTTTGCTGTTTGCAAATATGAGTTTGTTTCTGTTGGTCCGCTATCATTAAGCGTTGCATATGTAGTTGTCGCTGTCTGTATAGTTTGATTTTTACGCTCTCTCGGTATTTCCATATTGTCTCGCTTATCTTGGTTTCCTTTATGTGGTTGCTCACATAAAGAAGTTATGTCACCCGTTACAATTTCCGCATTTTGCCCATTGTGCTTTAAAAAATTTTGAACTGTGATTTTTGTTGGCGCATCTGAAACATCTTCCTTCCTTCCAAAGAAGAACCTTTTTCTACCCTATAGTTAAATTGCACTTGCAGTTTTTCGTAGCATGGTTGCTTTTTTTACATAAGACATTGCTGATATTTTTCATTGTTACTTACGAATAATCCAGTTGCGGTACTTGTTATTGGTTTTGCTTATCTACGCAATCGCTCCTCAGGTTTTTTGTCTCTGTCAGCTAAATGAGATTTTTCTAACGCTTCTACCTCTGTTCGTATGAAATCCATAAGATCCTTTAATTGGCTTTTATCTTCTTCTTTTTGAAGCGCTCTAACGGTTCTTCTGTAATATTGAATTCGCATAGATGATGGAATTGACTTAAGAAGAATGGATTTTACCACAATTTCATATTGCGATAACGGCACCTCCAATGCCGTTAATGACCTCATCGTCGATGTCACCTCATTGTACAGTTGTCGAAGACCGCTTACCCTCATTGAATTAGTTGTCTTAAGATTTATCAATTTCTGTACATATTTCTCTACTATTTTCTCATTACAACCGTATTCTTCCTGTCAAAGTAATATCGTTTCGTTGTAACACTTTGAAGTTGGTGTGAACCCGGATATTGTGCTAGGCGCTTTTTCCAACAATGATTCGCTAAGAAAATTAAATTTCGCAGTGGCTGACAACTTTGGATTGTCGTGTACTGCACGCTTAAATTGCTCCCAGAAGGGAAGCCAATTTTCAAACTTACCATCAAATTTCTTTAATTCGAATGCCTTAAGTCTTACCTCACGGTAATCGTTTTCGTCTCTCTGAGATGCGTCCTGGATTGTATTGTATTTTCATGGAAGGTATCATTGGAGTATTGAACAGTTTTAGCATTAGTTCGAAGAGTGTACTCTAATTGTGCGATTATAGAAACGGCTTTACCAACATATTCAAGTGCTGTTTCACATTCCTTTTGATCTGGGGTTGAAATTTTTCACAAAGCCTCATCCGCTTGTTTCAAGTTGAATTGTGCGCTTTTTATTCGCTCAATGTACACCACTATATTTTCGTCTTCGACCTTTTGATCGATTGTTCCTTTAGCTCCATTCGACTGATAAATTTAAAGGCAATCAGACGCTGCTTTACACAATTTTGTGAGTTGCGCTCTACACGTGGCCCGATATACCGATTCCATTCTGGGGAGTAGATTTTAATTCTTTTGTTTGTTTTACGTTAAAATTACCGCACTCTAATTGATTCTCCGTTGAAGTGTTTTTAAGAATCTTTACTGTCCCGGGTTTCGGCATCATGAAAAAATTAACAAAGCTCGGAATTTCCCCGGCTTGACAGTTCGGCGGTTCAACTTTTATTGAGTCAAGTTTCTTTCTGCTTCTTATATTTATACAGATTTACACTAATGAATGTATGTACATAATGTGTATGTATTAAAAGTACTGACAGTTGTAGTAAATATAATTATATATGTCGTATAAGTTTTAGCTGCTATCTGCACTTAATTTTTTACACTTATAACTGATCCATCGACCAGCATCAGACGCTTAACTTTGCAATTCAATGTTTCCAAACATAAAATTTGTAATGTACTGCTTGGAGAAAATCTTTATCCATACCACATACACCTGTACAAGAACTGCTTCCCAATGATTTGGAAAAGAGAGTTAAGTTTTCTAACGGGTTGCTGGAACGGAGCTTGGATGACAACGAGTATATTAGCAGAATTCTTTGGACGGACGAATCTCAATTTACAAGAGATGGGATCACAAATTTTCATAACCTTCATACGTGGGCTGCGGACAATCCACATACAAGGAGACATAAATCATTTCAACAAAAATTCAGCGTCAATATGTGGGTAGATGTACTTGGAAACAAGTTAATCGGCCCCTTCAAACTACCGCCTAGGTTGAATTCTACAAACTATCAGGAGTTTTTGTGAAATGATTTACCAGAACTATTGGAGGACATTCCACTGATTCAACTTATTCATCTTAATCATATTTTCAACAAGACGCTGCTCTAGCCCACTATGGTCGTGAGGTTAAGCATTGGCTAGACGAAGAGTACGGTAACCATTGGATAAGAAGAAATGGACCAGTTCACTGGCCTGCAAGATCTCCTGACCTTAAAGTATTGAATTTTTTCGTATCGGGAAGAATAAAAGAAATTGTCTATTCAACCGAAATACCAACTTTAATTGAATTGGAGGAGCGTATTCTCGAAGCGTTATCAAAAGTGAGGCAGCAGTTAGCATCAATAAACATTCGCATTGAAATCCAAAAACGGGCTCTAGCATGCATACAAAACCAAGGAGGGCACTTTGAGCACCTGTTATAACTACTTTAGTACACACAAAAAATAAAAATTATCCAAAACCACATACAATCATTTTGTATTCATAGGCTTTGGAGCTTAAAGAAAATAAACTTTTTTTTTTTTTAAATTTCAGCTGCTGCAGGTTTTCCCAAGTATCATAAAATCTAGACAGACGGTTATACATGGTGTCTGCCTATGAACCTAAAACTGCTTAATCCACCTTATTCATCTCAGAGATCGAGACACTTTGTCCATTCCTAGGACTGGAATTGGAGAAGAATTATTTTATTATCGGCGGAAATTTCAACGCCAAACATAGAGATTGGGGAAATAATACAATAAACACTAAAGGGAACCTATTATTCAATTGGTGGGGTCACTACAGTGTAATATACCGACTCGGCCTTAAGGCGACGTATAGTTCGTCGTTTCCTAGACACGGATCCTATCTGGATCTCCTGCTGTTCAACACACGGATAAGACGACGTGTACCAACCAATGTCCTACAAACTGTCTACGCACTTTCGTGTCACTGTCATGACCATTGCCCTCTCAGCACCGAAATAACTGTTCCCAGCGAAACTGTAGAATTGGAAGAGTTTGTTCAATAACACTGATGAGAATACTCTCCTCAAACTCGCTTTACCCACCGTCCAACAGAAATCTGTCAAACGAGGATATCGACAGGTATCTAAAACTAATGATCGAGACAATTAAACGCACAATGGACAAAACGGTACTTCGGTACCAACACAATGAGAACGAAGACTTATTCCGTAATGGAACTATGACGCACTGCACCGAAATAAAAGTAGCCTGCTGTCAAGTGTAAAAACCTTGTACAGAGTTTGCTGACACACATAACTCGGAGATCATGACACTAAAGTTGTTCGATTAAGAACCTCCAAACATTAATAAAAGAAACAGAAATTCTGTAAGTTTGTGTTGGTATATTCTTTATAATATGCTAACAGATAAGACAGTTCATCGTGAAAAATGGCGATCTGACTTCTGCTGGAACATTTCACATTAAAAACGGTCTGCAACAAGGTGAATTCGCCGATCACTTACACAAGTGATCTAATAGGTTCACTTCATCATGCCATAGCGTACGCAGACGACTTAGTCGCGTACAGATCAGGTCCAAAGATTGAGGTCATTAATACACTTTTGCAACGTGACTTCGACTAAATTAAGCGATATTGCGATCACTGTAAGTTGAAAATAAACTTTCAGAGGTGCGCCTTTGTCTGGGACCTCTAGGGACAGCAGAAAGAATTGGTCCTGTACGTGTTTCGTAGCGAAGACTTATTACTGTGAAGCATTATATAAAATTAAAAACAAAAATTTGGAGCTAAATGACATTAACAAGCAAGGCCGTCGGAAGGTTAAGGTTCGAATCCTAGCCACAGCAAGTTTTCATTTGTGTATTGTAATTGAAACTCAGTCAGAAAAATCTGCGTGTGAAGGCATAACACTGACATGTAGATTTGGCTGTTGTAGGGTTTTTCAAGCACAAAACAACCGTTAAAATTCATAACCTCACATTCCGAGAGAAGAAAAATCTCTCCGTCCTATTCGGATTCCCACCCCTGGAGAGTCAATATCGAAACCAAACACACCTGAGTTTCAAACCACTATATCACAAACTTTCTCCTCCTTCTATCTTTCCGCCCGCTCCCTGGCAACAGTATAAGGGTATTCATAACCCCTTAGGCGCGCGTAAATTATTGGGTCTACAAGTAAGTTTCCAGCGTTTGTCAGAGATGGCGCCACCAGTGGATCACGGACAGAAATGTCAGACCCCATGTGTTTTATTTGCAGGTTTTGTATCTGTCATCAACTTTGCAGCGTTATATTTGAGCAGTTCTATCGGTGTCGTACATTTTATCGAGCAAAATCATGGCAAGTTTCCAGCCAAATAAACGTCATTTGCGGGAAGCGCTGCTTTTATTCATTAATATGAAGAAAAGTGCGGCTGAGGCCTATCGTTTGCTTTCGGAAACTTATGGGGCGGAATGTATTGGTGAATCGACGTGCCGCGAGTGGTTCAAACGGTTCAAAAGTGGTAATTTTGGAGTTGAAGACAAAGATCGCCCCGGAAAGATGAAAAGTTTTGAAGATGGGGAATTGGACGCTTTACTGGATAAGGATCCGTGTCAGATTCAAGAAGAACTTGCTGCATCATTGGGCGTCACGCAACAAGCCGTTTCCCTGCGCCTAAAAGCACTGGGATTCATTCAAAAGGTTGAAAACTGGGTGCCGTACGAATTGAAGCCAAGAGACGTCGAACGGCGATTTTGCATGTCCGAAGTGTTACTGCAGCGGTATAAAAATAAATCATTTTTGCATCGTATTGTCACTGGTGATGAGAAATGGATTTATTATGATATTCCTAAACGCAGAAAATCGTATACAAAGCCCGGCGAGCCCGCACAATCGACGCCGAAACGAAATATTTACGTGAATAAGCTCATGCTCTGCATATGGTGGGATCAAAAGGGTGTCGTATGCTACGAACTGCTTCCGAGTGGTGAAACCATCAAAGGACCATTATATCGAACCCAACTAATTCGTTTGAAGCGGGCATTAAAAGAAAAACGGCCAGAATATGAGATCAGGCATGGGTCCGTCCTTTTTCATTACGACAACGCTCTGCCACATGTTGTGGTTTCGGTGAAAAACTATTTGGAGAATAGTGGATGGGAAATTCTGCCTCACCCGCCTTACAGTTCAGACTTGGCACCATCTGACTACCACTTGTTTCGTTCGATGCAGAACGCTCTTACGGGAATACGCTTCAGCTCACTGGAGGAAATGAAAAATTGGCTCGATACGTTCTTGGGCTCGAAAGACGAGAAATTTTTTTGGTCCGGAATTCATAAATTGCCAGAGAGATGGGGGAAAGTTGTAGCTTCCGATGGACGATACTTTGAATAAAGCATTGTAACTATGTTTTCATAATAAAACTTCAAATTTGGAAAAAAAATTTGGGTCTACAAGTAAGTTTCCAGCGTTTGTCAGAGATTCCGCCACCAGTGGATCCCGGGCAGAAATGTCAGACCCCATGTGTTTTATTTGTAGGTTTTGTATCTGTCAACAACTTTGCAGCGTTATATTTGAGCAGTTCTATCGGTGTCGTAGATTTTATCGAGCAAAATCATGGCAAGTTTTCAGCCAAATAAACGTCATTTGCGGGAAGCGCTGCTTTTATTCTTTAATATGAAGAAAAGTACGGCTGAGGCCTATCGTTTGCTTTCGGAACTTATGGGGCGGAATGTATTGGTGAATCGAAGTGCCGCGAGTTGTTCAAACGGTTCAAAAGCGGTGATTTTGGAGTTGAAGACAAAGATCGCCCCGGAAAACCGAAAAGTTTTGAAGACGAGGAATTGGACGCTTTAGTGGATGAGGGTCCGTGTCAGATTCAAGAAGAACTTGCTGCATCATTGGGCGTCACACAACAAGCCGTTTCCCTGCGCCTAAAAGCACTGGGATTCATTCAAAAGGTTGGAAACTGGGTGCCGTACGAATTGAAGCCAAGAGACGTCGAACGGCGATTTTGCATGTCCGAAATGTTACTGCAGCGGTATAAAAATAAATCATTTTTGCATCGTATTATCACTGGTGATGAGAAATGGATTTATTATGATAATCCTAAACGCAGAAAATCGTATACAAAGCCCGGCGAGCCCGCCTAATCGACGCCGAAACGAAATATTCACGTGAATAAGGTCATGCTCTGCATATGGTGGAATCAAAAGGGTGTCGTATACTACGAACTGCTTCCGAGTGGTGAAACCATCAAAGGACCATTATATCGAACCCAACTAATTCGTTTGAAGTGGGCATTAAAAGAAAAACGGCCAGAATATGAGACCAGGCATGAGGCCGTCATTTTTCATCACGACAACGCTCGGCCACATGTTGCGGTTTCGGTGAAAAACTATTTGGAAAATAGTGGATGGGAAATTCTGCCTCACCCGCCTTACAGTCTAGAGTTGACACCATCTGAATACCACTTGTTTCGTTCGATGCAGAACGCTCTTACGGGAATACGCTTCAGCTCAGCAGAGGAAATCAAAAATTGGCTCGATACGTTCTTGGGCTCGAAAGACGAGAAATTTTGTTTGGTCCGGAATTCATAAATTGCCAGAAAGATGGGGGAAAGTTGTAGCTTCCGATGGACGATACTTTGAATAAAGCATTGTAACTATGTTTTCACAATAAAACTTCAAATTTTGGAAAAAAACGCTGGAAACTTACTTGTAGACCCAATATAATTTATATATATATATATATATATATATATATATATATATATAAAGCAAACGATATAAAATGGAAAGATGGAAGATAAAGATATAAAGTGAAAGAAGGGATGAGAAAAATTAAGGGAGAAAGTATAGAAGAAAACAGAAGGAAAAAAGATAAAAAAGTTATAAATCTGAGGCCAAATGCACCGATAAAAAGCATTATATAAAAAAAGTAATTCATAAAAAAAGAAAGAAAATAATTTACTTCAAATATAATGAAAGAAGGTAAATGAATTATAGTTTGAATAACGATTACTTGATAAAACCAGATACTCGTAAATCCTTAGAGAGAAGAGAGCTGAACAACAAGTCGAATAGCAGCGATGAAAAATGACGTTAAACAAGAAAAACGCGGAAGTATTAAACAAGCTGATCTAGTTAATATCGGCAACTGGAATTTTTCATATAGGTACGATGGTTGATGTGTTTTTAAGATATTAGATAAAAATTGTAATGTACGAACTTAATGAAATTTTCAAAAGCCATCCCTAGAAGGTTTTCAGATAGATGTGAAACATGGTCATGCTTACGCAAGGAGTACACATATCGAATACTATTAAAAGCAACTTGGAGCTTTCACTTGCTAACAGTGTCACAATTTCCAACGATTTCACATCCGTATGGAGTACAGGAATAGCTAGAGATTTTGCAAGTATTATTCTCGTTGTTAACGAGAGTTGTTGAGCTATCCATAGCGTTCGGAGAATACCATAGGTCTTACCGACAGTAGAGTTCAATGTCAAAGTTCTATTAAACACGATTCCTAAATTTTTAGCTGAGGACACCATCTTCAAAGCTACGTTGCCTAAATAGATAGACGGGAAGTACGAGCGGTCTAAAACTTTTTTGGAAATCACCAAGAGGACAACTCTGGTAGATTTAAACGTCGTCAGCATAAATATGTGTCGAAGAGTGTAGTATTTTATTTGGAACCTCGTTAATGTACAGCGTGAAAAGAAGTAGGCCCAAAATTTACCCTTGGGGAACCCCTCGGGTCCACGGAAGGAAATCTGTTAAAACGTTATCAATAGATACAACCTGTTTTCTATCACTAAGGTATGACGAAATAAGATTCGTTGCAAACCGAGAAAAGTTGAATGAACCTCGTAGTTTTTTGCAGAGTACGGTATGGTTGACCGTGTCGAAGGCTTTGGAAAAGTCCAATAGGGTCAAGAAGGTGACATTGTCAATGGAGAGAAAACTTTCAAGAACATCCAAGTTATTGACCCCGATAAACTCAAAAGGCGTATCTGTGGAGTGCACCGTACTGTACGCGTGATCGCTTTGTTCAGATACGACATTAGAGAGGGGAAGAGAAACAAAATTGCAGTTGAGATCACTACCATTTACGGTATGTGGACAGGTTAATCGCTACTTACCAATCCCTAACTCTCTTAAATTCTTCCAGAGCCTACTTCCATCAGATTTTGCCTCTAAACGGCTAGAAAAGAACCGTATTTCGGCCTCACCGTTGCATTAGTACCCTTGTTTGCTCCTTTCAAAAAAGTCTATTTCCCTTTTATATAATTTAACGCACTTTACATAAACAAATTTGGGAGCGATGACCACAAACAATTCTTAGTTCATGTCTTCCAACCTTTAAGTATTACAAGTAGCACATTTCAGTTTTTTTAATTTAATTTAGCGACAGTAATTGGGATAAAGTAAATAATTTAAAAATTAATTTAAACCAACACATTAATCGATTGGCAACGCAATTGTCGAGGTAATTCCCGATGCGTCTGACCCCATTAACACTACGAGACTAATAATAATATAGAGTGCGCCATCTGTTATGTCAGTATGTAAACATTGAATAACCTTGACATTTATCAACCGATTGACTTAAGTAGACATGTTTCTGAAACGCCAATTCAGTACAATTTTAACCAAAAAGGTCTGGGCGCTTACCGGTTCCAACAAGACGGTGCGCCATATCACACTGCAAAACAAACAATGCACTTTCTGCACCGAAAATTCCTTCCACGTGTTCTGTTAAAAAATGGCGATCTCTATTCCTCTCCGGACTTCTTTTTCTGAGGTTATTTGAAAAGCAAAGTGTACGCCAGCAAGTCTCAGAAAATTTACGAACTCAAGGCAAATATTCATGCCGAAATCTTCGCTACGCGAGATGCTCGAAGAAGTTATGGAAAAGGAGGGCACATTTTGCTTTGGTTAAGGATTGATGTTGTATTCAAAAAATTGCCAAAATAAATTGTAAAGGACCAAATTGAATATATGAAAATCGTTTGTTTTTTTTTAAGTTATTCAATATTCACATACCAACATAAAAGGTGGTGCACCCTGTACATAATTAAATATCATGAAGAACGCTGAAAACTATCTGGTTCATGGTGATTACCATCAGAAGAAAACATCCTTTTACGTTCTAATTAGTAAAACTACCTTAACAAATAATATCCGGTAACAAATTTCTTACAAAAAGAAATCTATTGAGTTCTTTGCTGTTTTTATCATTTTGGAAGTCTTGTTGTGGAACATCTGTATATCATCTATTAATTTGGTCGAAAAAATGCAGGAAAGTAGAAGAAATGACTAAGTTTAATACCCACTATTAAAAGAATAAAAATTCAATGATAGTAGTTTATAAACGTATTGGTTTTTCAAGGTAGTCACATTCAATTAAATGTATTCATGGATGCCAGCGATTCAGTTAACCCAGCCGCCGCCTTTTTAAAGATTTCAGTCGGTTCTGATGTGAAGTTCATATTAGTAAGTTCCTAAACCAAGATGGGCCCGATAAAATCCATTAGGCACAAGATTAGCAAAGTTCATCAGTAGAAGCGTATCAATAAATGTTTTCTGCACTGCCAGGAATTCCTTATTCTTTTTTGGCTAAAGTCGATACATCGGAAATATAAGAATATTGTTTTAAGAGTGGCAGGCATTTCGGAAAAAAGGGATGAAACATATTTGGATACCTAGTAAAAATAAACCTATCTTATGTAGCAACCAAATCCAAAGCTCAAAACAAGTTTCGATTCGTAAGCAGGTGGCATCGAGGACTTAACTTTCTTTATGAAACTGGGAAACAATAGCCGCAGATTGACTTTCCAAATTGTATGAAGATGCAGTGAAACCAAGAATTTGTTTCAGCATGTGGAAGCAAGGACTTTCGAGAGCCATAACGCATCCTTTTTTTTAAAAAAAACAAAAAGAACTTAACACTCAAGTGGGTATGATGCCTCAACATGTGTTAATTTTTTTGGAAAATGGGATAAAAAGAGAAGAAAGATGTTTGGGCTCAGTGGTTATTTCGCTCCATGGGTGGCATCCAACATTTAATAGGGGGACTAAATTATTAGTGGAAATTGGCTTATTGTTGTTTTCTAATCAACTACTCATCTTGCTTGATGGTAGTTAACTGAAAAAATGAATACCTTTCGGGGGCGGTTGGGATTCGAACACCGAAACTTTGGAAGCCAGTTCATTACCACTTGAGCCACGGCCACACCCACGAGAATACTTTGTATCAGAAGAAATATTCGAAGGTAAATAGAATTTATACCGACAATGCCAGTTCGAATCGTTTAAACTAAAATTTAAATAACTAAACGGAAACGAACCAATCATGCTTAAGAAAAGTTGGTTTTACACCCTCTAACCACTCATCGACGAAAATAACATAATTCGCATTTTTGACAATACTCAAGAGAACAGTTATTTTGCCGAAACGAAATTTAATGACGAATTTTACCATTGAAAATGTTAACTATCGTTTCTGTCACATGTACAATGAAGTTGTTATAAATGAAATCCGCACAAATTTCGACATATCCAATCTTAGAATAGAATTCAAGAAAATTGCATTTAAGTGTAAATAATACAAATATCAAAATGAGCTTTCAAAACTACCGATCAAGGCAGAATTACCACCAGTCCCGTCTTAGACTATTCACAAGACCATTTACATACTGCGACATAAATTAATTTGAAGCTATGTTCACCAAATTAATTCAATTTTCAATTCATAGAAAATTTTTCTTTAGATATACAGTCTAGAGCATAAGTCATGGCACCCTGCATCAAGTTTCACAAATTGCTAAATAGAATACAGTAGTAAGATTAAAATTTTAAAAATTCAGGAGTTCCTAATTGTAATGAAGTTTGTTCTTTAATTTAACAAACAAAAAGACGTCTTTTACACAGCGCATGAATTTGATGCGCATGTTTTAGTTATTTTTACACGAAGACTTTTCCTCATTCTTTGATTTTTCATGTTATTTGACAGCTCTCTTTTATTTCATCTTTGGTGCTCAATGTTGAATGCTAAACGCAAAATAAATTATAAAAGCAAAATTGGCATTTGCAGAACTAAACAATTTATTGGACTCTGCGGAAATAATTATTTATTGCATAGATACGGACTACAGTTCGCACGGGTACATTTCATAATTGAAAATGAGCTCGTTTGTTAATTCTTTGGTCCATTTAAATTCACCCGCTATACTGAAATGTTGTACTTGTAACAACAGCCAAAGGAGTAATAAAGCAAATACGAAAAAGAAAAAATAAGGAGAAAAGGAAATGTCAAAAACATGCAAAGCAAATCTTGCCCGCCGTGTATCGGGAAAATTTCTTTTTGTCTCATTTTCCCTCTTATCCTTCTCTTTTGCTCTTATTTGAATCTCTCTAAACATGCGCTGTGTAAAAGCCGTCAAAGTAATGATTTTTAACAAACATGAAAAAATAAATCACACTTAACAATTTAAAACAACAAAATAGCAGTCTTGTTAAGGTTCCACTGTGCGAAAAGATAGCGGTAACTTCTGGTTCAACTTATGGCGTTTTCGTTTGGGCTGTCAAAAGGCTTTCTCTTTGTGTACTCCGATTTTTATTTAAATGGAACACTAAAAACTTCTTCGGACTTGTATATTTTAAATATATTTGCTTGCGAATCAATTTGAACATTCAGAATAATAAATTGGCCAAACACAGCCGATTACACGAAAACAGAAATCTAGTTTAACACACAATAGTATTTGACGTTTATATATTTTGACGTAAAATCGAGAAGAGAAATTTCAATTCTCAACTTACATCTATTCTTACGAAAAAGTGGAATAAATTACACTAAAATTAAAATTACAAAATGAGTTTTGAAAAAATAATATAGAAGAAAGTATAAGATAATTGTAAATCGTCACAAATAAGGAAAATCATATTTTAAAATTGCTGAAATAGTGGGAAGAACTAAATCAACGATTCAAAAGGTAATAAACCGCTATGAGAAAGAAAATAGGATAGAGAATAAGACGAGGTCTGGACGCCCACGTAAGCTTACAGAAAGAGATGACCGGAAAATTGCAGCTATCATTCAAAAAGATCCATTTAAGAGTGCTCCAAAAGTAGCTGCAGATATTGAGACATACGAGGGCGGATCAATAATTCCGTGCATTTTTGAATTTCTGACCTCTTTACTGACACAGCAACACTGCTCCTGTCAACAGGCATTTGTCAGTTGACTCCTGTCAAAATTTAAACTTGCTGCGTCAGTTAGTTTGTGTTTGACAGCTATTTTTATCAGACTACTCACTAATTTGAGGAGAAAATGGAAAAAAGTGAATTTCGTGTGCTTATTAAGCATTATTTCTTGCGAAAAAAAACCATTACCGAGACCAAGGCTAAGCTTGATAAATACTATGGGGACTCTGCACCATCGATTTCAATGGTAAAAAAGTGCTTTACTGAATTTCGTTGTGGCCGTACAAGCACTGAAGATGCCGAACCTCCTGGACGCCCAGTTGAGGTCTCTACACCCGAAACAATCGAAAAAATTCACGATATGGTGTTGGCCGACCGAAGATTGAAAGTGCGAGAGATTGTGGAAGCCGTAGGGATCTCGCATGGCTCAGTGGTTTCAATTTTGAATGATCACTTGGGCATGAGAAAGCTTTCCGCAAGATGGGTGCCGCGTTTGCTTACAGTCGACCACAAACGCAATCGTGTAACAACTTCACAGGAAGGTTTGGCGTTGTTTAATCGCAATATGGAGGAGTTTTTGCGCCGTTTTGTAACCGTGGACGAAATATGGATCCATCACAACACACCAGAGAACAAACAACAGTCAAAACAGTGGATTTCTAAGGGTGAATCGGCGCCAAAGAAGGCCAAGGTGGGTTTGTCAGCCAATAAAGTTATGGCGACTGTTTTTTGGGATGCACGCGGGATAATCCACATTGACTACCTTCAAAAGGGAAGAACAATCAATGGGGAATATTATGCCAACTTATTGGACCGATTCAATGACGATTTGAAAAAAAAACGACCTCATTTGGCCAAGAAAAAAGTTCTTTTCCACTAAGACAATGCAAGGGTGCACACATGTGCAGTTGCCATGGCAAAAATCCATGAATTGGGCTGTGAATTGCTCCCTCATCCACCCTATTCTCCAGATTTGGCTCCGAGCGACTACTTCTTGTTCCCAAACCTGAAGAAATGGCTTGGTGGAATAAGATTTGACTCCAATGATGAAGTCATCTCGTCATTTTGAGGACCTCGACAAATCATTTTTTTTGGAAGGGATAAAAAAATTGGAGAAGCGTTGGACAAAGTGTATAGAGCTCAACTGAGACTACGTTGAAAAATAAAATTATTTTTTCATCAAAAAATCGGTTTTAATCCAAAAGTCACGGACTTATTGACCCGCCCTCGTATTTAAACAAAACCATATCTGTTTGGACTGTGCGAAGATCGATTCAGAGATCCGGTGACAACCTTTGTACACCTCGCAGAAAACCACTTCTCAGTGAAATAAACAAGAAGAGAATTGATTTCGAAAATGAGTTTAAAAATAAAGCAAACGACTTTTGGGATAATGTGATTTTTTCGGATGAGTCAAAACTTAATGTATTTGGCTCCGATGAACGTGTCAGAGTATGAAGAAAACAAGGCGAACCACTTAACCCAAAAAATACCATAAAGACAGTGAAACACGGTGGTGGTGGTGTTATGGTGTGGGGGTGTATGTCGTCTGCTGGTGTGGGGAATTTGGTGATAATTGACGAGAAGACGAGACAAAGAAGTGTATTTGAATATTTTAAAAGCAAACCTTTAAACGAGCGCGGGCAAATTGGGTATCTCGAGTACTTTTTACTTTCAACAGGACAACGATCCTAAACATACCGCCTTAGATGTTAAGATGTGGATAGTTTATAACACACCCCATATGCTTGTTACACCACCACAAAATCCAGATCTCAACCCAATAGAGCGCTTATGGGACCATTTAGAAAAACGTTTGTGAAAACATGAGATACAAAGTAAATCTCAGCTCAAAGATTTACTTAAAGAAGAATGGCAGCAAATAACCCCTGATATAACAAAAAAAACTTGTGCAATCCATATCAAACCGTTTAACGAGGTTTTAAAATGAAGAGGATTTCTCACTAAATATTAGGTGTTGCTTTTGAACATTATATTAAAACAAAAGTCAAAAATGTCTTTGATTTTCCAGGGGTACCAAGACTTTTGCAATGCAAATTTTATGGATTTAAATGTAATATTATATTCTTTTTTATTGTTTACTTGAATTTTGTTATTTTTTGTTTGTTAAATTAAAGAACACATTCTATTAGAGAAAGTATTTTAAATTTTTTATGCCAGTAATTGGATTTTTAATTATTTTGAAAAATTATCCCAGGGTACCATGACTTATGCTCAACACTGTATGTACGTATACACAGATTAAGCATGTAGTATTTGAATATTATTTTGAGATGGCTTCATAATACTATTTAATTACCTTATCTCCGGCTGATATATAAGCAACAACTTTTTTTGTTCCTGAAAATGCGGATGACTTCATTGCGTAACCATCTTTAATGGATGCTCTAAATGGTGGAATATCAACGGGAGCGATATAATGCCATAGTTTATTTGGAAAAACGGTGCTAGCCTTTACCGCTTGGTATATGATTTCTACTGCTTTAGAAGTCGGAATCATTTCGAATGATGAGTTTCTATCGCCGAATTTTCCAGTTGAAGTTTTGTGTGGGCAAACATGATTAGAATTAACTATAGAAGTGCTCTGAACTTCGTTATGAATTGCTTTTATTTCCTTGAGGTCATTTGCTATTAATTGCAGAGCGTGCGGTAACACCTCACGAATTGCATTAAAACATTCAACTACAGACTTTTCACTTCCAGGAAAATTGACTACAAGCGTTTTTTCATAAATACCTGCAACAGCACGGGACAATGCCGCAAATTTTGTATTTTTAAAACTTTCTAAAGCCATTGCAAGCATTAATTGTGGACATTCTTTGGAAATAATATCTCTAGTCGCTTCAGGGGTAACATCTCTTACTGAAAAACCAGTCCCACCTGTTGTAAATATCGCTTGAACTGCTTTAAGTGCATATCCTTTTAATTTACTGCTGATTACACTGCGCTCGTCTGGTAGGACTTCGGCAACCACTTGTGAATTAGTGAAAACATCCTTGATTAGGTCCACTAAGCGCGGCCCGCTCTTGTCTATAGCAGTACGTTGGTGACACGAATCACTAACTATACAAAGAAATATTTGTAAATAAACAACTTAGAATAAATACAAATCAGTTTATTACTGGTTAACACAACGAACACAGGCGAATCCATGCCGCTTTATGATTAGATACATATGTAATATTTGAAATATTAATACACAATGGAATAGTAGATCTACCCGCAATATACTTTTTTAACTGAATCAGCTGTTTATTAAATCTTTCTTTCATAGAGTTTGCCATCTACCCGTCAATAATGAAATTCACGGAAGACAGCACATGTCAACTTGACATAACGTGAAAATAGGAAACTTAAAACAATATATCTCCATAGTTTGTATTCTCCGTGTTCTCAAAATATAGGCACATATTATACATTTAGGATAAAACAGTACAGACGCTAACTTCTATCGATTTCGATTTAAAGTAATAAAGTTGCCAAATTATATTAAAAATGAGTAGCACTGGTTCTGAATATACAACCGAGCCGCTTCGAAAAGAAGTACGTACGTATGTCGATAAACCAAATATCGACTCTGCTATTCATTTCGCCTCCATTTTAGCAAATTATTCAATCTGCCCCTTCAGAGGCTCTGACAGAAGGTAGATCAAATCTTCAGAAGTGGCTAGGAAAAACATTTCGCATCGTAATTACGGATGGGCGCGTGTTGATTGGCTTTTTCAACTGTACGGATAAAGCGGCTAATGTGGTGCTCTCTATGTGTGCTGAATATTTAGAGGAGGGGAGAGATGCAAGGGTTCTAGGAAATGTTATGGTTCCAGGAAAGCACATCGTTTCTATATCCGTCGATATGCCATCGGAATTGATATAAACATACTGATAAAAAGCACTATTTTGTACTGTAATCAAATAAAATATGTACCTAGAAATTGTTTTATTTCTCATTTAATTTATGGGTTATTTTAAAGTTATCAAATTTCTAGGCCACCAGTTGTTTTACGAATTTTTCGCCAGAGGATCAACGCCTTGATTCATTTTTTCTTTAAATTGTTCGTAAGTTCGTTTGCGGTCGAAATGTTTGACCCACTGGCCCGGGCATGCTTGCTCATAGAATTTTCTTAACTCTATACATTTCTTGGGAACTTCTTCACCACTTGTGAATTGATATGTAGGAGCATTTATGTCGAGACAAGCCCAAAAATCATCTCGTGCACTCCAACATTTCGCACGTTCTTCCTTAGACGGAAAACTCATTTACGCCGTTTTTGTTTTAGATACTAAAAAATAAATAAAAATTGTTTTTTAGTTTAAAGCGAGAAAATTTAAATATCCTTACTTGACACTTGATCACATAACCCCGTTTTTTTTTTATTTCAATATCTATCAGCTGGTGTGAAATAATGTCAAAATCATTTATTCTAGGAATGTTCAGTGGGCTTTTAAAAAACTTAAGAGTGAGACACAATATCTAGTGCCCATTGCAACGGCGTTTTTCGTTGGTTTCTCTCCGGAAGGAAGGAGTTTCTGGTTCCTATAGAACACTAAAAACTTAAAAACTTCTTCTGACTCTGCTGTCATAATTTTTACATGTTTTGGATACATGTCAAATTTTTATTTCGCAATTTCTTTGGTTGGTAAAATGGCAGAAGACGAATTTATTGAGTTAAAAAACTATAAAATTGTAAAAATTTCAACAACGGTACCGCACGCAGTCGATTGCTCGAAAACTAAAATCTGGTTTGAGACCCAATACTATTTGACGGTTATATTTATATGCATTAGTACATTTTGACATAAAAAAAAAAGAAAAAAAAAACGGTCTCTACTACCTATAAACTCATAGCATATAGCAATAGCAGAAAGCACAAAGCAGAGCAGTTATCTAATTTTCTTTGGTGGGCATTTCATAGCATACTTTTTTTTATCAAAATGACTATTGCAAATGACCGAAAAATGACATTTGTCTATAAATGGCCGTTCTGCATGTTATTATCGCGTGCTCGCTTACTTTAGGCAAAGCAAATAAAAACAAACGCGTTGACAGTTTCAAAAAAAAGGGTATTACAAATTTGCGCAAACAAATTTCTTGGACTAAAATCGGCAGCGAATGGATTCGCTCTTTCGTAAGTCAACAAAGTGAACGAAAACTCTACGACTCGAAGCTAAAACCTTCGTAAGTGGACGTACTAATCCATCCCTCTATTATGACACAAAAAAAATGCACACAAACTCAAATAAGAACTCAACAATCTCACCTCCAACCAGTCAATAGTCAGCCCTTACAGCTAAATATTTTGTTTTCTTTTTATCTATATATAAACCTTGTTTATATCGAACGATATCACAAAAGGGATACACAAAACTCAAGATGTGACCAAACTCACCCACTACGAGCATCACAGTTTTCCAGCACGAGGGCCGGGGGCATGTTGGTTTCCAAAACACAAATCACAAAAACTGAAATACATACTCGTATATCCCTGTATTCGAAAATATAACTGTTGTAAAGACGGGCACATTTGACACTTGATGCGATGAAAGGGTTTTCTGCTCGTTGGACTGGTCGTCGAGTTATAACTAGAATGCTAGTAGCAGATGCACCTTTGATATCCTCAGCTACTAGTTTCAACAAACATGAAAACACAAATTTGTAATTGTAAATAAAACCGCAGCTCAATAAAATATAGAGACTAACTAACTAGCTTCACAAAGTAAAACACCTGAACTGTCAAATGTGTAAGGCCAGATCGTTAAGATTCATGATTTTCCTCTCCAGCATCGTCCAAAACCAATATAATACATATAGTGCCAGTATTCATACTACTTCAAAACTATATTAATGACCAACCTAAGGAAAAGCATACACCTAAAGCACCACGAGGTTAATAGTCACAGCTCTAACATTATAATTTATATATGAGGCATTATCAAAATAAGATCTCAGATGGTGTATGTCCTGTTGAAATATGGACCGCGTTTCGGTAGACCGTTAAGAAGATGGGTATGTATGGATCCAAGTTCCGCCGGCAATTGGCAGCAACCTTAGACAGACGCTCATTCAAGGTCTTATTGAATCGCTCGACCATTCCATCAGGTTGAATGTGTAGTGGCATTGTCATTGTCTTCCTTATTCCCAGATATTGGCACACTTCCTGGAAGACTTTGATTCAAAGTTCCGCCCTTGATCGGAGTGTAGCTCCATTTGGACCCCAAATCTGCTCATCCATGCTGTGCTTTTGGTTACGTCGTTAAGACGTCTTCAGTAGTCTACACAAAACCTCGTGCTGGCATCTTTCTTCTTCACGAGGACCTCTGCAGAAGCCCACGGCCTCTGCGATTCTTCAATCAGTCCCTCAGCTTTCATCTTCGACACTTGTTTGTTTAGCCAATGGGAGACGCCTTGCGCTGAATGTCTTTGGATTTAGAATCTTTAAAGGGAACATGTTGTTCTAAGGTCTTTCCCACCATGAAGTCTCTCCTATTTTCTGGCTCCTTCAGATAAAGTCGGTGGCTACCTAGACGTATATCATTGGTATCTCCATGTTTCCGTATTTCAGAGTTTGTGCCACAAACTCGACTTCTTTCATGAAATCGGTGCCAATAATACACATATACCTTAGCCGTAACTGTTCTCAAGCTGTAACTGCTGGTGTTAAACAACCAGGATTTCTCCACCAGATCTCTCCTGATGGTTGAGGCCGTGGCACGCGTGTCTATCATTGCCATTCGTTTTCCTTTCGACTGACTACTTCTACTAGAAGGCTTAATTTCAACATTTTGCCAGCCAGACCTGGATGATGGTCTTGGGGCCGTCAACTCCTGCTACCAACTTCTGCATCGCGAAAATGGTGTTTAAGCATGGTGGCTTCGGGAAGATTGACCGGCTTCTTGATAGCCGTTTTTTCCTCTATTTGCTTGTTACCAAAATGAGGGCAGCCTAATCAACGCATCAATTCTTTACACTGCCTTTGAAGATTTTATCGCATTCTTCGCCTATCCTGTAGAGTACCTAGTTCCTCGGCACTAAGTCTTGCGCAACAGCATTCAACAAATGCTATTTCCCTGACGAAATGTGTTGCTTTGGAAGGTTGATTGGCTGCTTCCATCGCTAGAGCGAAGGCAAGTGCTTCAGCAAGGGTTGTTTTCCCGGCCATCATTACTACTGACTGTAGCTTCGAATCTGGAATTCCCCTGACGAATGCGTCTTTTGCCAATTCGTCGATAATTTCCTGGCCAGCGGTGCGGTATGACAAATGTGCCAGTCTACTCACGTCTGCTTGGAGCTGCTGCAGTGTTTCTCCTCGTTGCTGCATTCGGCTTTGCAATTGGACCTTGTAAACCTCCTGCATGTGGCTGTCCCCAAGCCGTTTCTCGATAGCCTGTACTAAAGCCACATAATCTTTATGCTTTTCGATGTTTCGATTCTGCAGCAGGAGCGCGCAAAGCCATTGTTAGGGCAAAGCACTTTTCCTCATTGTACCAGTCGTTCGCACAGGCAGCCATTTCAAACTGCTACTTATAAGTAGACCATGAGATCTTCAACTCTTTTCTCCTTGGACCGCTTAAAGAACATTCTGGGAGTTTCTGCTTGCGCACTGTGTCGAGCTCTTGCTCAACTCGGATTTGAGTTGGACGAGGGTCAACTACAATAAATAGGTTTCGCCCCATTATAGCTTTTTCAAACAACCACAAAGTACTTCTTTTTTTACTCAAAATAAGTCCTATCCCACCAATGTAAAACGTTTGTGTGGGTACAAATTATAGAACTTATTCCTTTTCAATGCAATCTCTTTAACACAGTAACATAGTTACAATTTACAATTCAATCGGTTATCTCAACCACTTTTCCTTTTCTTTACCTTTTACTTAAACCACATAATCATTCTCTTAATCCACAAATTCAAATTCAACTAATGAACGGACTTGCATACCTTGCTGGTGCTGATATTTGTACTCCAATGACATATTTCGAGAACAATCTATTCCAACCAGCAAATTTCCATTTTGGTTCGATTCCATTCTCCGTTCACCAATGGCTGAGATTTTCTACTATTGAAATGTAGACGGCGCTGTTCTCATTAAAGGTATACCACAATATATTGTGACATCCGTTTGAATCTGAACAGCGCCATCTATATTTGAAATGTAAAATATGTCCATACTTGAATAGCAGAAGACTGAACCATTGTAAAATGAAAATGGAATCGAATTTTCTAGTAAAATGGAAATTTGGATGGAACGCTGGATGATAGAGAGTATTCTTGAAAGATGTCAGGGTAGAATACTTATCAGCATCCCCGAAGATGTGAAAGTTAGTTCTAAAGATAAAGAACAATAAAAGTGATTGAGATAAGGAATTGAATTTTGAATTGTAATTGTATTGAATAAAGTTATTGTATTTAAAGAAATAAGTTCTATTATTTGTACCCGTCCAGTTCGGTGAGAGTCCGAACTGGACGGAGAGATTTTCTTCACTCGGAATGATTCAGGTTGTGAATTTTAACGGTTGTTTTGTACTTGAAAACTCTACACAGCCAAACCTACATATCAGTGTTATGCCTTCACACGCAGATTTTTCTGTAGGGTTCTAATGTGCGCAAAATATGTCAGCCTTTTCACAACTTAAGGTAGCGTGCTCCAGTAAAAATAGGATCTTATTGGAATGAATCATATAGATATTCCCAAGACTAACTACTTGTTTAAAGACATGAAAACTTTCAACTTAAGCTGAAAGAACCTGGGAGCGCCATTGCACATATACATAACCCCACAATTTTAACTTTTCTCTACGAAGTCGTCTTGAGCACAGAAGTTACTGATTACTGTGTTGTATCCCGTATACTAGTAACATCAGTAAAATAGACCGCAAGCTTTTAATTGGAAGTTTCTTTTCATGCACGCTAAATGGTAAAATCACATAGGTGCCTGTATACTGAATGTAGTCTGGTCGCCTTTAAAAAGATACAAGTTTTTATTATTTTATTTATTGATTTTACCATGCTACATACTCAACATTAAAGTTAGCTTCGAACATTTTTAGAAATCAATTGTATGGATTCGTATAGTGGCAGTTTGCCCACCCTCATCAAGAGATAGTCGACGATATTTAAGATATTCCAGTGGATATTTGGGCCTTTTTTTTAGTGCAGATGCCTTCCATGGATAACTAGGATTAGAGGCTCCTTATGGGTTGTGGACGATACGATATTCTTCTTTGTTCGGTTATTCCACTGAAGTGACAGTACCAATCTGATTATTCACTAACCATACAAGCAGTTGGATATTTTGTAATTTTAATTTATTTTTGGTGTGGGCGAAGGCCCCCATTTATTCGGGTTAATACAAGCTATTACTTAAAATTAAACTCAAATTTAAACTTAAAACTAAGGTTGTTTGGAGTGGTGAAGGAGAACAGATTTGTGGTAGGGAGTGGTGCGGTGGAAGTCAAAGGGTAGGGTTTGAATTGATTTTCGTAGCATACGGGAGATTTCTTCATTCGCGCCATAGGAGGTATGGTGGGTTGGGAGATAGAAGAGACGAGGGGTACGTAGATTACGAGGGTTAGTGTTGAGGAAAATAGAGTTGTGGAAGGAGCGCATTCAACGTGACCTGAAAGGAGTCGATGAATGAAGAGAAAGTCGGCTGCATCTCTGCGTTTCTCAAGGGTGTTTAGGTTAATAAGGATGAGACGGTTTTGATAGGGGGCAGAGTAAAAGGATCGTCCCAGGGCAAACCTCGAAGAGCAAATCGAGAAAACGGCGCTGGATGCTTTCGATTCTCGAGATATGAACGCGATTATATGGGGACCATACTTGGCTGGCGTACTCTAGGAGGGGGCGAACAAAGGTTATATAGACGGACCTGGTCACATACCTGGTTGTTGAATTCTTTTTACCACCGTTTTACAAAACCTAGCGCAGAGTTGGCTTAAAGGATTATCCCATCCATATGTAAACGGCAGTTGAGTTCCCTATCACACAAAATGCCGACGTCGCGAAGAGATTGAACGGAGGAGAAAGGTTGGTTGTGGAGAACGTAGAGTAGAGTAGTGAAAGGAGGTTGGTGCCGCTTAAATGAAAAGGTGATGGATTAGCATTTAGGTATATTAAATTTCAAAAAATTTTTGAAGCACCAGATCGAAAGACTATCAAGGTCTAGTTGAAAGAGGAAGGAGTCATGGGGAGAGGAAATGGTTTTGAAAAATTTGGTATCGTCGGCGTAAAGGGAGACAGACGAGTGTTTGATGATCCTATCGAGATCATTTATGGTTAATATAAAAATAAAGGGACCGAGATGGGTATCTTATGGTCAAAAATGGAGCCGAGTGGGCTGACCTAAAACGAACACTGTAAAAATGATTTTCAAGGTAAGAGGATATCCATTTTAACAGTATGGGTTCAAAGGCGAAAGCAGACAATTTGAAGAATATTAATCGATGAGAGATTCTACCAAGTGCTTGCTAAAATCGGTTGCGACTACATCGATTTCGTTGCCATTCTCTAGGGCAGAGAGGGCAAAGGATACAAATCCAATGAGATCTGTGGCGGTTGACCTACCCTTCAGGAAGCCATGTTGTCTAGGGGAAATAAATGATTTCCATTGGAAGCTTAGAACTACATACAAAAGACTTTCGAATAATTTGGGTATATGGGAGAGTTTAGCGATTGGACGATACTTAGTTTGTTATTTCATTCTTTGATCCTTTTTTGTGGATCGGGGTTATGAAGGAAGTTTTCCATGCCTGAGGAAATTCTCCTTGTGAAAGGTATAGACGAAAGAGATTAAAAAGGCAGGGAGGACATCTGGATAGGGCGTGAATTCATCAAGTTGGTTTAACTTATATTCGATATAAGACGGGTCCAGGGTTTGAGAGAGTAGTGTGCCATTGGAGAAATTCAGTAGGTAATTAAAATAGGATGGATGTGGTACAAAGGAATCTTTGGTGAAGGATTGTTTGAAAAAGGTGGCAAATAAATTGGCAATGGTGACTGGATCGGTTGATGGCTTGTTGCTGAAATAGAGGGAAAGAGAGTAGCCATCGGACTTTCTTTTGTAAACAAAGTGGAAAAAGGACTTAGGGTCGTTTATAAAGTTGACTTGCACATTGGTAAGGTAGTACTGGTAAAAGGAATCTTAAAGTTCGGTGAAATGAATAAAAGCCCCATGATAGTTGGGATAATCGGAAAAGGATCTGGTACGAAGGACAACAGCCCATAACTTGTTTTTCTTATTTCGTAAGGAATGAAGCTTGTACGGGAGAAAGCATCAAAGAAGTCGAAAAACTTGTTCTTGAGGATGCCCGAATAAAGGTGAAAATGATGGCAGAGATCACCAAGCTTTCAATTGGAACCATTCACACCATTCTTCATGACCATCTTAACCTTTCAAAGGTCAGTGCAAGGTGGGTGCCACGAATGCTCACAGCGCCTCAAAAAAAAGTGAGAATCGCATGCTGTGGAGAGCTTTTGGAGATGTGTAGTGAGAACGCGGACGGTGTTATGGATCGAATTGTTACTGGGGACGAAACATGGGTCCACCACTATGACCCTGAAAGCAAACAAGAGTCCATGCAGTGGCATAAAAAAGGAACAGACCCCCCGAAGAAGTGCAAAGTCACTCCGTCTGCCGGGAAGCTCATGGCCACAGTTTTTTGGGACTCAAAGGGAATCTTGCTCATTGAGTACAAAAAAAAAGGTGAAACCATCAACGCCACATCCTACGCTTCCACTTTGCATAAGGGTAAACTCGCAGCGGGTGTGTTGCTTCTTCATGACAACGCTCCTGTTCACACGGCGCGAGTTTCCAAGGCTGCTGTGCGAGATTGTGGTTTCGAAGAAATCCAACACCCACCCTATAGTCCAGACCTTGCCCCTAGTGATTATTTCCTGTTTCCGGATTTGAAAAAATGTCTTCATGGAAAAAGATTTTCGGATGATGAAGAACTCAAGTCGGTATTTTGCAGAGAAAGAGGAAATTTATTTTTTTGAGGGTTTAAAAAAGCTTATCTCAAGATGTAACAAATGCATTGTTAGGGGAGATTATATTGAAAAATAAAAACAATTTAAATTGAATTCGCATTTTCCTTCATATCGATACCGAGAATATATTGAACGCACCTCGTAGATGATGTTTTAAGGCGGGAGTGAGACTGAGGAGTTAATTGAATCCGCCGTGAAAAGAAGGTCTAATTGCCTGACCATGTACATAGTTGGATATACCGCTGACTTGGCATAGACTTGAGTCTGTTAAGCGATCTAAGAAGAGGCATTCCTTAGCTGAATTGGCATTTGAAGCGATGAAAAACGATTGATCATCTAATGAAATCCATTGTACCTGAGGAAGATGAAAGTCCCCGAAAATAAGGATATCGTCAATAGATTCAGACAAGTCAATTGACTGGTCGATAGCATAGATAGCAAGTTGGTAGGATTCAATAAATTGAGCTGGTAAGTTGTAGCAACAAATAACGTAAAGGAATTTGAAGGGGAGTGATGTTTTCATTATTTTTATTGCGACAAAGTCGAGTTAAGGGGATGAAGAAATAGCAATGGAAGAAGAGTTAAGGCTGTTGTGGATAGCCAGTAGGACGCCTCCAAAGGGGGAATCATCACTTGGGCGGGTAGGATCGTCGTCGCAAAACACAGTAAAATTAGGGGGGAACAATTCTTGGTTCTTTATGTCGGGAATCAGATTGGTTTCAGTAAGGGCGTAAATATCAAAAGGGATGGACATGCTATTGGCGTAAAACAGTACTGGTTTTAGAGCAAAGACCTCTTACATTCTGGTAGTAAAATCTAAGAGGGATGTTGTGTGGTGGAGATGCGAGGCAAGTTATGGACGAAAAAATTTATCGTGGTGGACTCGACTTCGCTGTAGGTCGATTAGAGTAAACGTAGCGGCCGAATGCAGAGAGGCGGTCTGAGGGAACTTGGTAAAAATTTCGTGGTACCTGACATAAAGATTCCTCACACTGATAGTGTCGGTAGGGAGGTCTTCCTCCTGGATGAAAACCATGACGTTGGTTTGGCCTTCCCATCGTAACAGACCGAGTCCGATTTGTTGTGTAGATAGGCAAGAAACAGACGAATGCTTTCGTATATCTTTCTTTCTCTAAGCCTAAAGAGTGCATAGCGACTTTCTGTAATGCCATCTGATTTCTGCGTTAGTTTAACTGTGGATAGAAAAAGGGGATCAAGAATAGGGGCAGTGGAGGAGGGGTGTTGGAGATAAATGGTTGGATAAGGAGTTGGACGAGGGATGAGATCTGGGGTTTAGGGTATGGGAGTTAATAAAATTATGGTAATTAGCTCCAGTTTTGAGGTCGAAGTTAGGAAATGAGTTGCTAGCTGGTAAAAGGTTGAGAAGGGATAATATTGGTGGTTTGGGTTAAGTTGAAAGAGACGCGTTGGCACAGGGGTTTGGTTCTAACGCAGGGAATTAGGGGATTAGAGGATTGATGTGTAAGGGCTTTGTGTCGGATAAGTGAGGTGGCAGGACTAAAATTGGGGAATATGTTTGTCTTGAAGCTCCAGTTTGAATTGGGACTACAGCTTCGTTTTTTGTTAGGGTGTCTCTTTGTTACCTTTGGAAGGGAGTTGGAGAGTGGTCTTTTTTTAAGCATATAATTATTTTTAGAACTTTGGTTGTGGTCGAAATCTATGTTTTCTCGTTCCTCGAAACATTTGATGATACTTATCTTCCCAGGGTTAGTAGCCTTACCAGGGGAAGTAGCGAACAATCGCGAATATTTGATTGGGATATTGATTTTGAAACTGCAGGGACTTTTGGAGTTAACAGGGGAAATCATCTGGCACTCGCCAATGGTGATAGCATAATTTCGGTGAAAGAAATTCCGCCCCAAACAAGCATCAGGGTGTTGAGGAGCATCTTCAACTTAGAATGGTTTAAATTTTTCCGATTTTCGAGTTTGCCTTTCCATTCGGAGGGTGTCCATCAAGTTCCGAATTGTTTGAGCAGCTTGCGTGGATCGGCGTCGGGCGGGATACTAGCTGGTAAAAGCAACGTGATTTCGGTTTCCGTTTTTATGGCAGCTGAAGAAGTAGTTGAAAATGATGACATATGAGACTCCGGGGAATTACTCGTAGTTTGCAATTGAATTTGGTCGGGTATTCCACCGATTTTGTGGGAAGCCAATCTCACTTTTTTACCGATTTCGGCAACGATCAGCCGAGTCGCTATGAGTTCCTCGGTGACGCAATCATTTTTAGGGTCAGGCCATCGAGCTTAGGATCTGAGGAGGATTGTAAACCACGTTTCTTTCACACAACATATTAGTTTACATGTGGCATCGAGGTGGATCAAACATGTGACTTTAAAAATGGAATGCTTTACCTACTATATCGTATGTGCCTTGTGGAGTTGAATTGCTGTAGATAATTTTCTTGATTTCTGTTCAGTTCGGATAACATGTTGTAATTATAGAAAGATCAGGGTTACGTTGGTGTTATTGTGTTCTGTTTTTTTAATGTAGATATCGAGGTCCATCCGTATATGATGACGGTGTATAACCAGTTATCGGATTTTGCTGCGGTGTTCATTTGATTGTTAGGATCCAGCAGATGAATTTAAGTTTTTGCTTTTAACATATTTTATTTTGTTAATTAATTGCTAAGTCTTGTCATTATATCATAGCAATAGGAGTATATGCATGAAACTGTTCAAACAAGCATATCTGTCTTCGTCCCGACATATCATCAAATAATACATACTATAAGCTGTTATAAAATCGGCTCAACTCTAATAATTTTTGCAGGAAGTTACCGCGACTGCACAATACAATGCCTCTTTTATCAAATTGTTGCCCAGAAAAGTTCCGGTATACGTTCTTTTGCTACAAATTACTGAATGATATAGGGTGCATATTGGCTCACTCAGCGCTTTATATAAAAACATTGTGAGGTACTATTTTGTTGCGCGAGTTACATAGCAACATGATCAACCTCATCATCACCATCAAAAACTTATGCAGAACCAGTTGGTTCTGTGTTTGCCGTTCAGACCGATTTGCATAGCAACATAATCGAACCAATCGTCACTATCATCATCATGATCAATCTCATCATCGTTATTACCTTACACAGCTGCTTATCATGCAGTTGGTATGCTGAGCTTATGCTCTCTGCAACCGTTTGGCAAAATACAAATTGTTTTTGATATCGATCTGCATCAAAGGCGGGAATTGAGCGTCACTCTTAATTCAATCGTGAAGCAATGAACATTTACTAGCCTTATGAACCTACTTATATCTAAATTTTGATTGGCATTGAATTTTCAATTTAAGTTTTATAAAAGTTGTTGAAGAAAAATAAAAGCATTTTAAATCCACAAGTGGAAATGGAGGAGTTTATAATTCGCACAATTTTTAAACCAGTGATCACTTTTATGACATTCATATATATGATATGGTGAAAACCTCAAATTTGATAATAGTAACTAACACGTTTAATTAGATATGGATGTATACTATGTCGGTCAAAATTGCTTCGAAAGTAAAACATTATTTTTGATCAAATTTTGAAAGCCAAAATGGTTATTTTGGGTCATTCTAAAGAGATAAACGTGTGGTATCGCGGTAGATTTGTAGATATTTTGAGAAATACAATTCTATAGTACATTAATTCGTTATATATATATAATTTATGATTTTATCATCGCAAGCCATATAAAAGCTACATGTTACGACTTGATTACAAAATGCCGATATTTTCTTCTATCCTTAAATTAAACATGACTGTTAAATACAGCTTAACCTTCCTCAAGAAATTTTCTAAATGATCTGGAACACCGCATTAAACGCCATCAAGAAGCTTAAATGTATTAAGCGAATTAACAAGCAGAGGCAGATACCTTGTTTTATACTACAATATTTAGAGAAGACGCGAATATGGACTCACTTCGAGAGTTAGTGCCCTCATTTCACCTCATTGCGCTTAAAGATAGATAGTTTAATAAGAGACTTAACTACTATGATGCTCATGTACAATAATATAAAATACATTAATTAATTGAGTCGATGATCATGAACAGTAGTCCGTTTGAGCTCTATTCTTTTTTTGTCCTTTTACGATCTCAAGCTACCTTAATGGAAGTTGTGTAGCAAAGTTGTTAAATTTTTTCGGGCTGCCAGTAATAACGTTTATAACTTCTTTCCTCTTAGGTTATAAAACTGCTAGCTTTCGTATTCGTCCCTCGATAGTTTCTTCTTTTAGCATACTTATAGACACTATCTGTCGTCGAGTTAGTGTGCACCCACCATCGTAAGGTCACACTCATTGCTGGGTTAATGTTTATCTACTATTTTTGCATCCTCTAAACCACATTTAGCAGGTTTCCTCTTTTTGTAGAATGCTAAAAGGTTTCGGCAAAAGATTTGGGACTGATGCTTAGAAAGGTTTAGATTGATATACAGCCCAATTATTATTAAGGTTATCAGTCTGCAGTGGTAGCCCCATTAACTCTCTCCTATCCGAGATTTCTAGATTGCATCCTCCTGAAGTATGATCAGCAGGTGCACTATCTTTTCAGTCCATTTCCCCATAAAAAGTCTTGAGCCCCTATACTCCCTATGGTCGTTCTATCTCCCTAGCCTTCTTATCACCGACTTGATATTCATTATATTCTTTTGTATATAAGTAGCTGCAATTCATGTGGAAAATTGAATAAGTTGATAATGGAGCAAGCTTTATTGTCATGAGGAAGTAGCATTTCTGTTAAGGTCAATTGTCTCCACCTTCCTTCAAGCTACGTTTGAGTGACGGTGTAAGGGACTATCCCCCTCAGCTACAAGAGTGTGGTCTATTTGTAAAGAGTGGTATGATGAATATAGAAAATATAAATGAGGTGGTAAAAGAAATGCATGTCACGGTAGAAAAAAAATTCAATTACTTAAGTGAATATAAACAAGAATTTGAGTATTCCCTCAAAAAAAATTAAACTGAAATAAAATGTTTGTTCGAAGCTATAGAAATGAGGCACATAGAAAGAATCGAATCCATGAAAATAATACAACAAGTCTGTGAAAATAGGGTTAGTAAGATAAAGAAAATAATTGAACTAAGCAAAACTCTAAAAAACCGAAATGAAACAATCTGTGATGGTGCTAGCAAAATTGCTACTGCATCTGAATCAATGAAGAAATAAAAAATAACGGCTGGAGTTCCGAAAAGTACTCACCTCCGATTGGCTTGAATTTTTTTGTATACATAGTCTACCACTCAGGAAGGTTAAATCCAAAACGGTTTTTGGCGCAAACCACTGGAAAGGACGAAAAGGACATTTGAAAATTGAAAATCCTTTAAAAGATAGATTTAAATATCTTCTAAACCGTAAGGCGTACGAGTATGTAGGTAAATTATATCTCAAATTAAAGCTACAATTGAAGACCTTCATTTAAGATATAACCGTTACAATCCGTTAATTTAAAGTTATAGTAAGTTTTGCAAAAAGATGTACATCTATTTAAGAAAAAAAAAGCAAAATGAATAATAAAAATAGCAAGATTATTTTATTCCAGCGTTTTAATTAACTCCATTTCTTGACCTTTCCAACGATACCAAATATGTTATACTTACTGCAATACAATGCATAATACGAACCATTATATTTTTTACACGTGACATTAATTTACTGTCAGAGTAGCTGTTTCCGTTTCCGGATCTATCAATAACGGGTGCAAGTAAAGATAAGCGATAATGCAGGAGCTTTATACCTCCATTGTTGGTCACAAACTCTCCTCGCGACTACAATTCGATATACGAGTACGTGCGTTCTTTTCGACCTTTCGTGAAATATTTGTATAAATTGTGTTTCACTATGGAAAGCAAATATAATCTTTTCAAATTAGCAAGTATTTTGAATACTCATACAAATACTTTGGAATGGTTAAAAAATATGGAACTAATTCCAGCTAAAAACTATTGTAACAAGCATAAAAAATATATGGTGTTAAATGATTCAAAATTAATCTGTGGGTTATTTGAGTCTCGTAGAAAAAGTAAATATTATCATTGTGTTTCGGTGGCGAAAAATACTTGGTTTGAACGATGTCATACTTCTCCTCGGGTGTGCATGCTCATTACTTATCGTTTTTCGATGAATATGACATTTGAACAAACAATTAGGGAAAGTTCTGTTGTAAATAATACACTAGTTTAACGTGAGACGGTTTCGGATCGGTTTTCTTTTTGCAGGGAAGTTTGTTTAGTAGCATTGGATGAACAATTCGCGGAAGAGGGGCAAATAGGAGGTATTGGTGAAATCGTGGAAATTGATGAGTGTAAAATCGGTCGTCGTAAATATGAACGGGGGCGTGGTGTTGAGGGTTCTTGGGTTTTTGGTATGATCGTTCGTGGAGAACCTTTTAAAATAGATTAGTGATTTGTCCAGATAATAAAAGAGACAAAGACACTTTGATTGGATTAATACAAAAGCACGTTAAGACTGGAACAACGATTCACACAGATTGTTGGAAAGGATACATTGATTTATCATCTTTTGGATACCAGCATTTCACGGTAAACCATTCCAATGAGTTTGTGGACTCCGAAACAGGTGCTCATACCCAGAATATTGAGTCGTCGTGGCGGTGGATGCGGCGTCAATTATCTCGTGGTGGTGTGCATATCAATTGTATTGATAAACATTTGTGTGAATTTCTTTGGCGCCGTCGTTTAAAGAGGCTTAACAAAGGTCCTTTTAACCAGCTATTAATCGACATGAAGCGTTGTTATCCCGGTCAATAATTTTGTTTAAATTAAATGAGTTAAACATAAGTAATTACGTGCATAATTATAAATAAATGTGTGAAATATAAGTTAATTTGAATTTCGATTTTATATAGTATTATTTTAAAAAAGTGGCATATCAATATTTGTTGCCTGTGAGGTATATGCAAGGTTTTTCGAGTGAAGTCTATGCATAGTCTACCACATAGGAAGCTTAAATCCAAAGCGATTCTTTGCGCAAACCACTGGAAAGGACGAAAAGGACATTTGAAAATTGAAAATCCTTTAAAAGATAGATTTAAATATCTTCTAAACCGTAAGGCGTACGAGTATGTAGGTAAACTATATCTCAAATTAAAGCTACAATTGAAGGTTTTCATTTGAGATATAAACTGTTACAATCCGTTAAAAAGTTTGCTGTTTTTTTATGACCATCACCATGGCGTCTTGCAACGCTGACAGTATCACAGTAATGAGCTATGGTTCGAGACACAAATGATTTATTCACGTTGAGGTGCTGGAGGGCTCTAACGATAGCTACTTGTGATTTTCCAGCCAAATATAAAGCAATCACACTATCACGTTTGAATTCCATCGCGGATAAAAAATTTTCAACTCAACTGAGACGCAGATCGTTTAAAAGGCTTATAAATAATGAAATTATCTGTCATGTGTCAAAATTTCAGCTCACTGTCATGAACGGTTTGGAAATTATAGCAGTCTGAAGTTGGTTTCGCCTTTTCCACAAATTATTTGGCAAAAGACATAGGCAATATTGAAATAAATCTTTCAAATTATAGTATCCTTTACGCTGTTATAGTAAAAGCAGTTTACAGTAGGTATTGTACTTTATGTTAAAAGAAGACTTCAATATAGAATAGTTAGTGAAATACATATTCCAATGCAATTATGGTTTTTATACTATGAAATATTCACAAATGACTTTAAAGATACTGAAACTACTCGTATTTTATATAATCTCCTATTAGTTGGAAACGTTGTAACAAATTTTTAAATTGGATTTATCTGGTCTTCGGCAGAGCTTTAAACATTATGATTTTTGGGGACTTTAATGTCAATCTTCGAGATTTAAAATATTACTACCCTACAGTTTTTCGAGAAATAATAATTGCAAATAATTTGAAACAAATTATAAGCAAACCTACCCAATTGTGGAAAACGCAAGGTCAGTAATTGATTTGTTATTTGCTACAAAGAAAATAATATTTCGCAGGTACAGTTTTGGAACGTAAAGTTCATGATCATAAAGCAGTCGTTGGTCAAGTGCCTGTTCTAAATACACTAAAATCAATTTAGAGCACTTCTTAGTGAAAAATATGACGCCGAACTCATATTGAATATGTCCCTAATTGAGTTGAGCAGGAATAAAACTTTGCTTGGAATAGGCGGTTCACTCTCTACTCTTTCAGTTATATGTTAGTCTTTCCAGCGCGCGGTTGATTTTGTGGGGAAGCAACATACTCACGGCCCGGCAACGTGAAGTTCAGTAATTCCAACGTGGTATGCTGCGTTACGCTGTGTAGATCACTCTTCCAGATCTCTGCATTTTCCCATAGAACTTTTTCCCAATTATTTTAGAGTAAGCATAAATTAAGTATAAAAACCAATGTAAAAACAATAATTTTTTGAAGTCTTGTGAATAGCGGAAAACGGCGTTACGCTGTCTAAAAACAGTTGAGTATTTTTTTCGCCAATCTCTCGGTCGAACCTTTCACTCGCGCTTTAGACCATCTGCATCGGGATGCAGTTCAATTACGCACGCGAGCTCGCACGTCGAAAGCGTAAGGTTATTTTCCTTGACGAGAACTATGTCTCCGAGTTTGATGTTCGGCTGTTGCTGAAGCCATTTTGGTCGTTGATGTAGCAAAGTCAGGTAAGTTGTGCTCCACTGCTTCTAGAACTCTTGTGTTAATCTTTGAATATATCTCCACCAATTTATGTTTTTATGTTTATGTTTCTCTCCATTAAATTTCTTTCGGAGAGAGTAATTATTGATGCTCCGATCAAAAAATGTCCTGGAGTGAGAACTGTCAGATCATTTGGGTCGGACGTCATTGGGCATAACGGCCTAGATTTGAGGCATGCCTCGATTTGAGCGAGCAGTGTAGCATATTCCTTAAATGTAAGCCGGGCTGCTCCGACTCTTCTTTTAAGGTGGCCTACGCATTCTGTAGGAAGACTTCCATGAGTTGTTGGTGCATTTTGGCATTATATCGATGACACCGGACGCAGTTGTAGATTGTTAATTTGAATAATCGCTTAAGATAAGATGATCTGAGTCTCTTAGTATTATGGGGTGTTCCTGGATAAACACTGTGGTGGAGTTTGTTAACCGCCCTCCTACGCCTAAGAATTCTTTAGCATCAAGAAATGGATACAAACGGAGAATATGACTGGCATTTCCAATGTCACTTTTTTCTTTCAGCGTTTTTATCTCCTTGTGAAATAGTTCACCTTGAAGAAGTCTGATGAGCTGCCTTCGCTCTCCATCTAGTTCATCAGGTGTGAGTCGATGACACTCCAATGGTCTTCTATTTGCTTTGTGTTTTAGATATTCAAAATATCTGCACCATATAGCCGTAAATTTAGAAGTATTAAGGTAATAAAGGTTTAATTTGGTAGATATTCGTATTGTTAAATGTATACAAAATTGTCCGAACTAGAGCTCCTCGTATACGCGTATCGAGACGATTTGAAAATGGTGCGCATTTTCATAGTTTTCTTTTTGTTCATCGCATAGCAAACATGCATAGACAGTAAGCTGCGGTCTTCTAATTATGCCGATGGCAAATATTCAGAACGCAAATTATTGATTTAAGTATTCAGGGCTCTTCGGAAGGCTCTTACAATATCCAGTGTTTTGAAGTATTCTCTGATTCATGCACCAGTTTCTTTAATCTCATTGTAATACGAGGGCGGGTCAATAAGTCCGTGACTTTTGGATTAAAACACAGATTTTTTGATAAAAAAATAACTTTATTTTTCAACGTAGTCTCCCTTGAGCTCTATACACTTTGTCCGACGCTTCTCCAATTTTTTTATCCCTTCCAAAAAAAATGATTTGTCGAGGTCCTCAAAATAGGCCTTTGTTTGCGAGATGGCTTCATCATTGGAGTCAAATCTTTTTCCACCAAGCCATTTCTTCAGGTTTGGGAACAAGAAGTAGTCGCTCGGAGCCAAATCTGGAGAATAGGGTGGATGAGGGAGCAATTCATAGCCCAATTCATGGATTTTTGCCATGGCAACTGCACATGTGTGCACCCTTGCATTGTCTTGGTGGAAAAGAACTTTTTTCTTGGCCAAATGAGGTCGTTTTTTTTTCCAAATCGTCATTGAATCGGTCCAATAAGTTGCCATAATATTCCCCATTGATTGTTCTTCCCTTTTGAAGGTAGTCAATGTGGATTATCCAGCGTGCATCCCAAAAAACAGTCGCCATAACTTTATTGGCTGACAAACCCACCTTGGCCTTCTTTGGCGCCGATTCACCCTTAGAAACCCACTGTTTTGACTGTTGTTTGTTCTCTGGTGTGTTGTGATGGATCCATGTTTCGTCCACGGTTACAAAACGGCGCAAAAACTCCTCCATATTGCGATTAAACAACGCCAAACCTTCCTGTGAAGTTGTTACACGATTGCGTTTGTGGTCGACTGTGAGCAAACGCGGCACCCATCTTGCGGAAAGCTTTCTCATGCCCAAGTGATCATTCAAAATTGAAACCACTGAGCCATGCGAGATCCCTACGGCTTCCACAATCTCTCGCACTTTCAATCTTCGGTCGGCCAACACCATATCGCGAATTTTTTCGATTGTTTCGGGTGTAGAGACCTCAACTGGGCGTCCAGGACGTTCGGCATCTTCAGTGCTTGTACGGCCACAACGAAATTCAGTAAACCACTTTTTTACCATTGAAATCGATGGTGCAGAGTCCCCATAGTATTTATCAAGCTTAGCCTTGGTCTCGGTAATGGTTTTTTTTCGCAAGAAATAATGCTTAATAAGCACACGAAATTCACTTTTTTCCATTTTCTCCTCAAATTAGTGAGTAGTCTGATAAAAATAGCTGTCAAACACAAACTAACTGACGCAGCAAGTTTAAATTTTGACAGGAGTCAACTGACAGATGCCTGTTGACAGGAGCAGAGTTGCTGTTTCAGTAAAGAGGTCAGAAATTCAAAAAGTCACGGACTTATGTATCAAATGCTTTTATTTCTGAAGAGAGAACGATGTACTTCATCTGTATCATTACTAGATTTCACTCCATCTGACTTCCTTGGGAATTTAAATTTTATTTTTTTAAATGTTTTTTTATATTGTTCAATATAGTCGTTTTTAAGTTTGATACACTTATTCCAGTGATTTTCCAACTTCTTGATCCCGTCCGAAAAGTAATTTTCCAGAAGGTCTGCAAAATACTCCTTCGTAGCGTTGATGATTTCCTCGCGTGAGCTGAATTTTTTATTGATGAGCCATCTTTTGAGGTTTTGGAAGAGATAATAGTCCGAGGGATCCAAATCTAGTTACCAATCGACGCCAAAAGCCGTCCGCCCGATTCCGCATCAGCAAGTCTAAACTCTCTTTCGAAGTGCTCTCGCGTTCGTGTTTTTGGTCAGGAGTGAGCATGCGCGGTACCCAGCGGCAGGATAACTTTTTCATATGCAGAATATTGACAAAAGAATGGCGTATGCGCTCAGTACTAATCTTTGTGGTATCTGGTAGCTCGCGCACCTTCACTTTCCGGTCAGCCAACACCATTTCATGTATTTTTTTGACAAGACCAATATTTGACGGTGTAATCTGATGGAGCATTAGCCCCATACCATTTATCCAACTTTTCTTTTGTTTCCTTCGCCGTTTTGCCTCTCAAAAAATAATGTTTTATGGGAGAATGAAAATCGTTTTTGTCCATACTCAACATGACGCCAAACACATCAACAACAATCAGCTGTCAAAACAAAACTAAAGACAGTATCGCACTGAAATTTGGCATGTCTGCCTAAATATGAACGGACTTTAAGGCACCATAACCTTTTTGCAGTAGCAGCGCATTCTGGCGATCAAGGAGGTTATTTTTCACTCGACCTAGTATAGTGCATTAGATAAAAGTCAAAAGTTAGTTGGAATATTTCTTGATCTAACAAAGGCCTTTGATTTAGTAAATCATGAAATATTGCTGCAAAAACTTTTCAACGCTGGGTTCAGAGGAAACATGACTGAATGGTTCAAATCATTCCAGGCTAGCAGAATACAAAAAGTAAAGGTAAATGGAGTGATGAGTGGAGAAGAAAGGTGTCCGAATATTGGTGTTTCACAGTGATCGGTTCTTGGACCAATATTGTTTCTAATCTACATTAACTCCATTTTTAACCTACCTGTTAAGGGTTATTTAATAGGCTATGCGGATGACCTTGCTCTGTGCTATTCAAGCAAGAATACGATACATATAAAAAGCGAACTGACATATAATCTCCATCTGCTTCGAATTTGGCTGAACTATCACCAAATGCTCCTTAGTAATAAATCCAAGGCTATGTGTTTTTCATTGTCTAATTGTCGCGTACAGATTGAGGATATTCATTGTCATCACCCAAAATGCGATAGCGTGCGTTGTTCGGAACAATGTTTTGTACTAGATTTTGTTGAAGAATCTACGGTATCTATGTATATATTTACAAAGCACTAAAAGTGTTCTTCATTAGGAGTGGTAATATTGATTACAGAAGAAGTGAGGTGTACTAGTTTAGAAATAGGAATACTATGGTCGTCCCAACAGTTAATAAAGAGCACTGTAGACGTTTTCTTAATTCCATTGCACCATTCATATTCAACAAACTGCCGTCTGAACTATCCAGTCAAATTACATACGGTCACTGTCTGAGGTGGAGACACTTCTACAAGTAACGATTTAGTCGACTGTACTAAATATTTCCATTGCAACTTTCATCCTCATTCCTCATATCTCGTTCAATTCATTTGTCTATTTCGACTCCCACCGCAACTTTTTCCGCCATTTCGTACTGTGAATGTCATAAACTGTGTTTTTTCTACTTTTCTTTGGATTTTAAACTTAATTCCTTGATATAAACTTATTACTGAACAACACTCTTTTCACTAGTCTTCTATTTGGCCACAAAGTGTGTTTTTAAATACTTTAAATATCTAGATTTTCTCTTTCTTCTCTAGAAGTAAATTTTGTGAAAAATAAAACTGTAAATTGTAGGTATTTAATAATTGTTATTATAGAATGTAAGAACTGTAAGAAATAACATTTAATTTTTCATGTTTTGTCATTTCATATGTTTCGCCTTATATTTGAACCGTTAGTTCTTCCGTTCGTCTGCTGTCGCGTGACTCTCAAGTGTGTTGTATGCTTTGTTTGGTTCCTAGTCCATTCCATAATCGACTATCCTGACTAATCATTTTCAGATACCTTGGGATCTGGCTAGATCAATATCTGTATTTTAACAAACATATAGATGTTGCTCTGGCTAGAGCCAGAGGTGCTTTTGCCCTTACAAGGAGACTGTTTTACAACAGCCAACTCGATGCGAGGGTGAAGGTGATCTGCTACATGGCCCTTATCCGGCCTATGCTAGTATTTGGATGTCCCGTGTGGTTCAACGTGAGAGCAAGTTTATTGGAAAAGATTCGGGTGTTTGAGAGGGCTTGCCTTAGGGCTTGTCTTCGCTTATACAGAATACCAGAGACTGAGTACATAAAATTCTATCGCAATGAGGTCTTGTACAATAGGGCGAACCTAATAAGAGTGGACAATTTTGTTATTAAGTTGACTCGAAGGCACATTGCAAGAGCAATGACATCGTCGAACAACCTGATCTCTGGGGCTTACTACCCTAATTATATGTATCATGAGAGAGTTCGCTTTGACGGCTATGTTCCTCCAGAAGCGTTCCTCTACCTTGATAGCAAAGGTCTGATCCAGGACAGATTGGCTGTGCCGCTAATCTTCCACGTTGCTCGAACAGCTGCGGACAGGCGACTCAACTACGACAGAGACGTCGCACACGGCAGTGCGGAGCGTCTCCGGTTCAGTAGGGCGGTAGGGAGTCGCGACATGAGGGATGTTGCTCGGCAGCACCAACAATTTTGGTGGCTAGTTGAAGGAAGGGAGAGTTCGTCGTCGAATTCCTCCAATATTTGGTAGCTTCATGTGAAGCAAAGTGGGTCGCCTAAGTTTTTATTAGCCACGGCCGGCTTACATAGTTTTAAGTAGTTTTAAGTAGGAGTAAGTTAGATTTAAGAAAAAAAAAATATATAAAAACCAAAAAAAAAAAAAATTAATAAAAAAAAAAATTAAAAAAAAAAAAAAACATACATCTATATATATATACATATATTTATATATTAAGTATATATATATTATGTATATATATATTTATGTATGTACTAGATGTAAGTAGTTTAAGTAGATTAAGACTTATTTTTTAGGTAGTTTTTAGGATTTTAGTTTTAAGTTTTATAATAAAATATAAAAAAAAGTCATGTTACTAAGTTTTTTTTTTTTTGGAAAAAATGTTTTCTTAGTTTTAATTATAAGGAATAGAAATAGTATAGTATAGTAGTAAGGTACGTCGAAAGACATAATTTAAGTGTTAGGTTTAACTTAGAGTGCCCGCATGGGGCCTGTAAGTTAGAATAAGATAATTTTAAGTTAATTAAGCTAATTTTTAAGCATTTTTTGTCTAGCAAGTAAGAGTAAATTAAGTAATATAATAAAAATGCATATAAACTGAAAAACTGACTGACTAATCATTTGACCAGAACGATGGATTCCACTTCTTCATGTTCTCCGCGACCGTATTTGTTCTTAAGGGTCTTCGTGATCGCCCACCTTTTCAATCGCGTACCTTCCGTGATTAAGCCTTTCCGTAATTTTATAAGGACTTAAGTACTTCCCTCCCGTTCCAAACTGGGTGCGCTTAATGGCGACCAATTCTTCCAGCTTGTAGTTTATCTCCGACACTCTATTTCGATCAAAGTCTCTTTTGTTCTCCCTTTGAAATTTGGCGATATTTTTACCTACTCGGTCCCGCGTCGTATGACTCTCCTCTTCTAGCTCTTGGACCGCTGCTTCGGCTAGTAATTTCCGAAGATCTGGGATATCCGGAATACCCATTTCTAAGGATGCGAAAAGGGCCGAATTTAGTACTTTTCGGAGGCGTGTTATTAAGTACTTGTTGAACCTTATCCCCATATTTGTACCAATCTCTCGCACTACCAAGGCAACATTTTGGTTGTTCGAATGATACTATCTGTTCGCTTTCCCACGCAAACTTTGCATCTTTTCGGAGTAAGTCCAATAATGGTTTGATGACCATAGCGTACCCCTCGACGAAAGTTGTAACCCCTTCTTGTTACCCGGAACCGTATATTCCCTCACAGCTCTCGTCTTTTCTCCGGATGGTTGGATACCGTTGTTTTCAATTATGTACCGATAACCGCCCGCATACTTCTCATCTTTACCCACTTTGAAGCCCTTCGCGCCTTCACGTGCTCAATTCTTGGCACCAACGCAGACTCTCACTCTCCTTGTCTACCCGCTTACTTCGGAACTACATACCTTTATTTGTGATAATTAAACCAGAATACCATTTCCTATAACTGAATGATACTGCACTTCCTTTTCTCGCACCACGTGAAAGTTAAGTTCTAAAGGGATACTATCCACCTCTACTTTTACCCAAACATTACCTAACGCTGCAACTCGTTGTTGACCAATGCCTATCAAGTTCCTTTTAGCCGCATTCATTTCAACCTACTCCATTAACAGCAGACTGGCATATCGCAAGAGACATAGATCGCTACCCGTGTCTAAGAGTTCACAAAGCTTTATATCTCCCATTGTGATGTCTTTAAAGACTCGATTAGACCCATTTGCAAAGTTAATCCTAGCTTCCGGCCAAGAGGTAGTTTGACCAACTGTTGTTGCAGCATGCTCGTCTCTCCTCTCTATTCGACGCGACTTTATGTCCTAGTTGACCGCATTTGAAGCATTTAAATGCCGTAGCTTGACAATTTCTAGCTAAACGTGACGTTTCTCCATACCTGAAGCATGTCTTGATATTCTATCTAGATATTCAATTCCATTAATAATTGTTTAAAGTAAACTGTTAAAAAATTGCAGGAATTTCTTTTATAAGTTCTCATGTACAATATTCGTTAAAATATTGTATCAAACTCAACCCTCTAATAGGAGTTAACAAAATAAAGGATTTCGGTGTATTCATTGATAAACAAGCAATCTTTGTGTTTCATGTCGAATGTACTCGTATAATTGCGAAGTTTGATTTACTACTTGGCTTTATTAGAAGAAGAATAACAGGCAGGTTTGTTTTCGAATAGGCCCATGTACCCTGAAAACTATTAAACCAGCTTGTAAATGAACCTTGATGAATACTAGACGTTGATAGTAATGTAATTGACACACAGACACTGGAAAATCTCAATATACCATATATTGTACTAATAAGCCAGAGTACCAAAATGATTTCAATAAACATAAATCTGCTGGATCATATGGTATACACATATCCCCTTGGTGATTTGATTGCATTGGGCGGAAGCAAGATAATTGCACATTACTTTTCAAATGCATTTGACAGAGTGTGGCACCAGGCTTTTTTATCGAAACTGTGTGCATTTGTTTCATGTTTCATATCTGGTATTTACGAGTGCATACATTGTAAATAATTAGGTATAAATGGAGCCCTACGCCATTTTGTCTCGGACACCCTTTCCAGTTTTCAGAAATAATATGTTGTCTGCCATATCTAAAACAATGCAGTATTTTTCTTTGCTGTAGTCAGTATTCTCTGCTTTACATTTTAGTTCCCTGGTTTTCGGCTGTAAAACGGGTGCGGTAGTTTACGTTAAGCTTATTTAACGTTTTGAGCAACTTACCTACGAGAAGGAATGCACATGACGATTTTTTGACACATCTTGTGTTCCCATATACCATATCTATATCTATATTTCCAATACATTCTGGAATAGGAATAGGATCATCATATCTTTTACCAAATCGAAATTTTAAAATGTTGCTTAACATTTCTTATATTATTTGTTTAACTTTTTGTGTTGTTTGTAAGCTGATCTATCCCAGTGTGTCCCTGCACTGTGACGTTGACTTGGAAAGTTGAACTCAGAGGCTTATTAAGTGATTTTACATAGGAATTATTCCAGGCACACTCATTGATGTAATCAGAACTTAATATGTACACATAGAGGTCGTAAGTATAACACCATATCAGATGTCTTCAAACAGTGGGGGATTCAGGAGAATTCAATGTACGAAGCCGAATATGATGGTGTACATGAAGTGTTGATGCTCTTTGTCCCTAGAAAGGTGACTGGATTGATCGAACTCCTTAAAAATTTGTCCAAAATTGGGAATTATAGACTACTCCTTTTACTTTTTGTTTTATTAGGAATGATCCTGGCCTCATTTTTTATTGATGACGTTAACGGCATAACAGTATGCAATTGTGCACAAATGGTTCTTGCTGCATACGCGAATACATACAAAAATTTAAACAAACTAATCAATGGCTTCAATTTACGTCAATTAATTTTTAATAAAATTGATTTCATTATATTTAGAATCAGACCGAAACTTAGAAGACTAAAATCAATAAATACTTCCAGAAATTCCTGGTCCATATTGATAACCGTTCGCAATGACTGGAGCCGGTGATGGTCGTTCTCCGAGACCAAGTCCGCCCCCTACCACGCTGCCTCCAAGAATACTATTAAAATAGCTTGATGGGTAAGAGTTGTAGTATCCCTGGCGATTATATGGGTATCCTAACTTAGATGTGCCGTATCCAACTGGATATCCATTACTATACCCATTGTAGCCTGTGTTGTATGCACCGTTATAATATGCAGGGTTATTATAGCCAGAAATAGCTATCAAAGTAATTGTTGTTAATGCTCTAGATAAGTGATTAACTAAAATATAAACAAGTTCTTACCTCCCAGAGCAGCCACTCTTGGCGGCGTATATGGATTATAATAGCCTGAGTATCCATTGCCTCCAACAAATCCACTTAGACCAGTATATCCAAAACCATTGTTATATCCTAAGTCTCCACCAATTTCTAAACCATTTGTGTAGCCAGGAGGAGTGTTATAACCAATTCCACGTTTTTCCTGTCGTTTTTCTGTATTAGCTCCTTGGAGAAGAGAATCCAATATACCTTTATCCGGCTTTGCCATCACGGCAATTATAAGAATGGTATTTATTATCTAAACATAAATTTAAATTAATTTATCAAAAAAGATATTGAAGTCCAAAACTATTTAGCTTACAAAGAATTTCATTTCTATTTGTAAACTCTATTCAAATGTGTACGAGTATCTATTCCTCAAGATGAAGTTCAATAACTGATATTTTTGCAAATGTGAATGGGTTTTATATTATCGGTGGAGTCAGGCCAATCCTATTACTAAGCTTATTATGAACAATCGTTTATTTTAGCACAAGAGTATAAGCATCAACGATTGTGTTCGCTGTAAGTTTCTGGCAGAAATACAACATATATGTATGTATGTATGTATGTTTAAACGACACCCATAATACAAACCGATTACACAAAACAACAATGCGCCCATTCAGTGTGGGAATTTTTTGTTTTCTATAAGCATTAACTGTGCTATATATGTTACATATGTACAATGAGTTTCTTAAAGTTCGCCGAACGTTCAGAAAATAATATTTTAATTAAAGTAATAATATTGTATATTTACATACATATGGGAATACCTATGCAGCTAATATCTTTAGTTTATGTACTATTATCTTGGTATTCAGGATGTCTTCGCTCTAGAAAAATTGAAATAAAAAATTGATAACTGCAATGGAAACTGTAAAACAATGATTACGCTCTTTCGCAAATTGTACCAATTTAAAAAATACTATGTTTGTGCATTTTGTGCATTGGGCGTTTAAATTAGTATTCATCCCTTTTACTGCTTTCTCTGGAAAAGCAACAATTTAAGTTTCTGTTAATTAATATATGTAAAACATATAAAATAAATATTTAATTTTATATTTTAGATAACATTTACTTCTTTAGATATTGGTCTATGATTAGAATTATTATCTTACCAACCTACTTGTATAAATCGTGGTATTTCTAGTTGAAGCACTAGAATTTGAAAATGAAATTAGGTTAGGTCTCAGCCCTTCAATCAGACTCATTTAAAACAAAAATAAAATTCTTTGTGGATTTGCTTTTCTTTACGAGTATTTCAATTTTTGATACGCATATCATAGACTCGTATACATATACGTATGTACCTACTTAGCTAAAAAACCGTTTATTCTAACTAAATGTGCTAGATTGGTAATTTAGTAGTAAAATTAATTTAATGTTAAATATAGCTAACTTAACTTTTTCTATTTTTTCTGTGTGAATACACTTCGGTAAGCAATTACTCGTAGGTATATTAAAATAAGCTTTATAAGTTTACATACAGTGTGGTGTAAAAGAAAAATCTTTGTTTTTAACTTTATTTTGTTTTCTGAAACTAACGTTGGATAAAGTTCCGAAAAGTGCTCACCTTCGATTTGCTTGAAATTTTTTTTATACATAGTCTACCACTCAGGAAGGTTAAATCCAAAACGGTTTTTGGCGCAAACCACTGGAAAGGACGAAAAGGACATTTGAAAATTGAAAATCCTTTAAAAGATACGAGTAGATTTAAATATCTTCTAAACCGTAAGGCGTATGTAGGTAAACTATATCTCAAATTAAAGCTACAATTGAAGGTTTTCATTTGAGATTTAATTGAAGTTTTGCTTTAAAACATTAATACAGATTGGAAGCAAGCTAAGAACCGAAGTTACATGGTGGTTATGTATATATCTACAATACATTTTATACAACATTAAACAGCATTGTATTCCTTACTGAAAAGATCTATTGATTTGTACTGAGAAGTTTTATCCATACGGCTTACAGTGATCAGAGGATGGCAGGTTATCGCTATGAGTGTGCTGCCGACAACAGCAGTCCGAAGCAACTAATTTTCAAATATGGGAGAGTTGCAGCACATTAACTGTTTCAGTTAAATGATGCATTCGTAGCGCGAAGTGATTTTTCCATCTTATTATAAAAGTAATAAGCTAAAACATCAGTCGTTCATAGATCTTCACGGAATTTAAACGTGTTTCGGTTTGCGATTGCATAGTGAAATCTGTCATTTGAGGAATGTTATATAGGCTCCAATTAGCACAGTGGCAGTGTGTTCGGTCGACATATCTTAGATCGTGGGTTTGACTCCGAGTGAAATAGAATTATTTTTTTTTCTTATTTTTTTTTTTAAATAATAAAAAGCGAATTATCAACATCACGCGATGTATTCGGAAGAGCGTCCCGCTATGAATAGCGGTACCAGCTGAAAAGTCAGGTGATGTTTCCAGTGGGTCAAGCCAACCAGCAGGAGTGGTTGAGCCAAAGATGAAGAGGAGGAGGAAGATGAAGCCTGCTCCGAACCCATTGAGGCGCACTTCCCTCTCAGCATCAACAGAAAAGCTGCCTGACGAAGCGAGGGAAGAGGCGCGCGCCATGACAATAAGAGCAGCAGCACGGCAGCAAGCAATGCAAAAGGCACTCAACGATCATCTCCCAAATGTGCCTGTTGGTAGAGAAGGCCAATATAATGAAGTTGGCAACATGTTCGCATCTGTGGTGGCTTCTGAGTCAAAGCTAAGCAAATAGCAAGGAGGGAGAAGGAGCGGCTAGGAGAACTTCACGACTCTCTGCAGCCACAACAACAGAAACAACAAAAACCAAACCAGCAGCCTAAACCTACACAAGCTCAAAAAAGATATCAGCAGGCACCACAACAGCAACGACAACAACAGCAGCAGAACAGCCAGCAACAACAACAACAACAGCAGCAGCAGCAGCATCACAGTGTAACCCAGTGGAGCGCTATCACAAAGTAAGAAATTTATTGAGGGATTCAACGACGGAGTTCTTCTCCTACACCCCTAAGGGTGAAAAGCTGCAAACAATGCTGCTGAGGGGGTTAGAACCGTCGACTGATCCGGAGGAGCTACTTGCACTGCTGAAAGAGAAGGAGTGCGAAGGGTTCAAATTCGTGGGGATCAAGCCGTTTGTCACGGCTAGAGCTAAAAGGGAGAAGCGGAAACTACCGTTCTTCCTGGTTCAGCTAAGTCCCGACAGCAAACTGGATGGTCTAAGGAGTATCAAAGTCCTAGACTACCAGGTTGTACACTGGGAGAAATTAAAGAGGAGCGAAAACATTTTACAATGTGTTCGCTGCCAAAGGTTCGGGCACGCCGCGTCGAACTGCGAAATGCAGCCTCGATGCGTGAAGTGTGGAAAGAACCACAAGTCAGAGAAATGCGCTCTAGGTAAGGACGGAGCGTCTGAAAAAAGGCAACTTTCTTGTGCGTTATGTAGGAACACGGGACACACCACAAACTATCGGGGTTGTCCCAAATTCCAATACATAAAAAGACTAAATCTGGCTCGGCAGCAGGAAGTGGAAGTTAAACGTCCACTCGTGCAGGCACAAACACCAGCCGTTACTCCCCACGTTACCTACGCCCAAATGGCGGCAGGTAGGGGAGGTACGATACAACAAGCAAAGGTAGCTTCTCAGGCCCCAGCGCCTAGAGCACCGAAATCTGTACCTGACATGCTGGCTATCTTGCTCTCAATTCAGGGGCAGAGGGTTCAGCTTCAGCGTCAAATACAGGAACAGGCTAAGCGAGTTGATCAAATATACGCGCTGCTGCCGGGCCTAACGCACCTCCAGTCGTAATGGGTACGAACATGGCGCAGCAAACCCTGAAGGTCCTCGCAGTGAATGTTAATTCACTGATTAGATTCGAAAGAAGAGCCGCACTGTTTAAGTTGCCTAAAGACCAAGCCCCTGATGTGCTTTTGGTTAGCGAAACTAAGCTTACCAAAAGACACAAAATGAGGCACAGAAGATATAAAATATTACGAAGAAACCGACCCAATTCCATTCAAGGAGGAGGCGTTGCGATCTTTGTAAGAAAAGGACTGTGTTTCAAAAGAATATACAGTCGTGTAGTACGTAGGTTCCAGGTTCTGGAAGCATGCGTCATGTACATCCCTCTCCGTAGTACAAAGCGGTTATACATGGTGTCTGTTTATGCACCTAAAGCTAATCAATCCATCTTATTCATCTCAGAGCTCGATACACTTTTTCGATTCCTAAGACTGGAATTGGAGGAGAACTACTTTATTATCGGCGAAGATTTCAACGCCAAACATAGAGATTGGGGAAATAATACACCAAATACTAGAGGGAAGCTACTATTCAATTGGTGGGGTCAGCACAGTATAATGTATCGACTCGGCCTTAAGGCGACGGATAGTCCGTCGTTTCCCAGACACGGTTCTTATTTGGACCTCTTGCTGTTCGACACACGAATACACCTGACGTGTACTAACCAAACATACCATAAACTGTCTACGCACGTTTGTGTATGACAGTGACCATTGTGGTCTCAGTACCAAAATAACCGTTCCGAACGAAATTGCGGAATTGGATGAGTTTGTTCAAAGGCATTCCTACAACTATAGTAGCGTGCGTTGGACACACTTCTCCAGAAAACTGACGAGAGCACTCTCCTCGAATTCGCTCTACCCACCGTCCAACAGAAATCTGTCAAACGAGGAGATTGACAGGTATCTAAAGCTAATGGACGAGACAATCAAACGAACAGTGGACAAAACGATACCTCGGTATCAACATACTGACAACGATGACTTATTCCGCAACGCAACTACTGACGCACTGCACCAACATAAAAGTAAACTGCTGTCAAGACTAAAAACCTTGTACAGACAGCTAACGGACAGACATAACCCGGAGATCATGACACTGAAGTCGTCGATTAAAAACCTCCAGATTTTAATAAAGGAAAATTACAGAAATTCTGTAAGTTTGTATTGGAACAACAAAATTCGGGCTGTAAACACCAGCAACCCGAATATGTTCCCGCAAATAAATAAGATATTTCGGAGAAATAATCAAAACGACCTCCCATGTCTCAAAATCGCCCGAACGACGAACAAGGAACGACGAACAAATACTTGTAGCAGCAGGTATCGATCCAAATGAGGCAATTGATGATGACAACTTCTTTGTGATCTAGGATCTGCAGGAGAAGGTAGAGGCTATAGGAGCGACTTTCCAGGAAGTTTACAAGGCGAATGACATCATTGGCCCGAACCACGACCTTAATTGGCGATTCGAGAACTCGGGTTTCACCCAGTTCAGTGACGCGAATATGGCAAATAATGTCATCACCAACGAAAGGGTATTACCACCATTCATTTCGAAGGAACAGCTCCAAGAAATCAGTGGGAACCGATGTTGGCCTTTTCTTTAGAAGAACAGTAACATTTAGCCCTGACGACTATGAGAAAACACGACAATCCGACACAGAGAAACTTAAGAAGAAACAAAAAACTGACTTAAACTACCACATAAAGGAAGACATGTAGCTAAACAATATAGTCCGGGACAGGTTATATATGTAAAGAAAAATAAAAGGTTAGGGACCAAACTCTCTAATAGATATCAGGAAGAAATAGTTAGGGAAAATAGGAATACTACTGTATTAACTGAAAGCGGTAGAATTATTTACAGATCCCATATGCGAAACTGATATCGAACTCTTTTACCGGAATTTATACTACACCAGCGCAGAGACTCAATTACTCGACTACAAAAACTCATAACTCATAGCCTTAAAGACAGGTATAGCCAAAATACAGGCCGGGCCGCGCTGTGTGCAAATATTTTAAGGGTACTAAAAAAAATAATCCCTTGAGCGTGCACAAATTATAAAAAAAAAAATATTGTAGAACTTGAACAATACAAAGAGATTCTAACTGACCTCAGAAACATAACGGAAAAGGAGACTGACCCTAACCATTCCCTTTACCCCTTCCTACAATACGAAATGCAACTGATTCATAATCACCTGCTCAGACTATTCCCAAAAACCAAAAAATCCAAAAGATCCCTTAACTTCATCGGCAGTGCACGGAAATGGATTGGTGGTGCTAATCATGTTGACTTTGAAATAATAGAAGAAAAAATAGCAACTACCAAATTATTCTAAATAAACTAACACTGGTCGAGATCGAAGAACTAAGAAATTTTACTAATAAAGGAATAAGTGAAAACTAAATCGAAAACATAAGGAACGAAATTGCATTGAAAATTAAAGCACAATTACAAACATTAAAAGAAGAAGTAATAAATCTTGAATCTGCCATCAATTGGGCAAAAACAAATGTCCTAAATTCTTTTATTTTATCTAATCAAGAAATAGAAATTATAAATAAACATTTTGAAAACGAAAAGATACCATTTATAAATATTGACGAGGCAATTGAATTTGCTGAAGTCAAAATAGCCTCAAATAGCTCAATTATTATTTATATTGTAAGCCTGCCGATAACTAATGCCGAAAATTGTAAAGCAATGCTGCTTAAACCGGTTAAAATTAAAAATTTAATTAATAAAATAAAATTCGAACATATTTTATATTGTAGGAATTCAATTTTAGGAATAAGAAGCAAATGTAGCACATTAAATGACGTTACAACATGTATGTAATAACAAAAATATAATAGATATAAATAATGACACATTTATAATTCCTTACCAAAGAGCCGACCAGCAGATTGTACAAAAATCAACAATCAGCACGTGCTTTCAGAGGTTGAGGAAATTCTTCTCGACACCTTACTCCTGAATAATTTCAGCGGTCCCGTACAAATCGATGACAACATCATCAACTTACAAGAACCTTTATTATACGACATCACAACTCCATATTAAGAATATCCAACCAGACCTACACATTAAAATAAATTTCAAAACAAAGCCTCTACTAGCAATAGTGCAGATAGATTCGTCATCTATCACTACACATGAACATCTATCACTAGAAATTATGAAAGAAATGAACGCCAAAAATACGGAACTAATCAAAACATTGAAAAAAGACAGCACAAAAGGATCAATAACGAACATCATCTGGCTGTCATTGACCCTGCTCCTCCTTCTGCTAATTGTTGTCAAGCGATACAAATCAAAACAAGCTAAATCAACACCTCAAAGCCAACAGGAAGGTGCGAAAAAAGCCGTCACCGCATCAGACCAGTCCCAAAACATCACGACAAGCCAAATTCCATTTCTTTAATTAGTTTGCAAACGAGGACGTCAGCATTTAAAAACGGAGGAGTTAACGTAACACGATGCACAAATAAATTAATAGTGCAAAACTCATATTACACCTGGTTCCATATTTTTTACATCACACAAAGTAGGTGACACCACAACACACCACAATAGCACCTGAGATCCCCGCATTCCATCACGCACAACAGCCAGCCACGCGGAGCAACCCGATACACCTGTGGGAACACATCCCAACAAAGCGAACCTGTGGGAACATGTGTCAGCAAATAAATAGTATTTAATCTAGAAATTGTAAGTAGAATTAAGTTCAGTTTTATCAGAGGCAGTGATGCTGCCGGATTGTTTTTTAATAAGTTTTTTTATATTGTTAACTAATAACAAAATAAATGTAAAAGACTTTAGTTTGTATATGTATATAAAATTAAAAATCATACGACACTTTAAGAACACGGAACGATTTTTGTACATACATATATCTTCAAGGTTATTTTTTGTATCCGCACAAGGTTTCCGTATATCGTGAAGAAATCAATAGGGTCATTAATGAACTAGAAACACACACATATGCAAATGAGATTGAGGCGTTGCAGTACGGAACACCAGGTCATCGATGTTAGCAGGACGTCAAGTTGGTTTGTCATTCCAACAGATCCAAAAGGAAACTTATGGTATGGCGCATGTCTGCCTTCTTATCAGCAACGGTATGTGAGCGGAAGAACCTACGAAAATTACCAGAGAATAGCTGTATTCCATGACTTCTGAAAGGCGGCTTGTAGATTTCGTACCAATTTCGAAGAGATCATCAAACTTATTATAGATGACACCATCTTCTTGACCAACTTCAAGGGCATGCTGGTTGCCGGAAACGAAATATAGTTGCTTCAGGGTACTTATGTTATCCAGATTACCAACGAGACAATCCAATCGGAAATAAGCCTTGCCAGTACATCCCTACAGGCTCTGCCTCCAGTTCTCACAAATATTAACTCAACAGGACAAAAGATTGACATTGGGTGTGTCCATACCATTAGTCTGAGTAACATTCATCGCAAGCCAAAACAGTAGATACCAATTCTCAGCGGTCGTCGGTTTGCGTTATTCCTACTGATATTCATTGATGGATTCGTCTTTTGGAGTAAGATCAGTAAAAGGATCGATATACCGCCCATTGAACTTCCGAACAAAATGGCCGATCTATCACATAACTAATTTCAAGAATAAAAACTATTTTTAAATCTACGGGACGTGGATTTTTAAAGTAGGAACAGTTATCACACCATACATTGTATCAGAGTATCACACACAAAACCATACTTTGCTTAGCCATCAGTTTCCTACGATTCCCGAGCACCGTAATACTGTTTCTGTACACGCACATCCGTTGAATACCTTGCTGAGTTAGCGGCTCGTGCATTGAAAATACATTTAGTGAAATAGGATCCATTCGAATCCAAGAGGAAACCTTGTAGCGAGAGAAATTACTTTAAGTTAGAATTAGTTCTAGTTTAAACCCAGCCACGAACGGTACAAAGAATAAAGAAATTAAAAGAGAAAAACGTGTTTTTCTTAAAACGAACAAGTTGAGCCGACTAATTAATGTAAGTCTGCGTTGTTTTTTTTTTTATTGTACAGAATTTAAAATCCTTAACTTGTTACTATGTGGGTGCTTGTTGAGGTTTTTTTGTTCCTGTTGTTTTTACTCTGACTTGGACTGCTGCTTCTAGTTTGAGCTTGGTTGTTGTTGCCGTGACTCTGATTGGCGATCTGGATTTCTCGTTCCCTTTTTGGCATTTATTTTTTCTTAATGGCCAGTACTATGAGATGTAGCTCTTTTCTGCTGCTGCTGAACGCATTTACTTCATCCTCCTCGTTTTGTCTCATATAGTGTCCCTCACCTCTTCTCTTTCCCTCGCCCCCGCCCCACGCAAACTGCTCAAACAATTCGGAACTTCATGGACCCCCTCCGAATGGAAAAGCCGACTCGAAAAGTTGAAAGAGGGAAACCATACAGCATTCTACGTTGAAGGGGCTCCTCAACACGCTGATGTTAGTTGGGTGCGGAATTTCTTTCACCGAAATTATGCCATCACCATTAGCGAGTGCGAGATGATTTCCCCTGCTGACTCCAATAGTTCCTGCAGCTTCAAAATCAGCATCCCAACCAAATATTCATGGTTATTCCCCACTTCCCCTGGTAAGGCCACTAAACCTGGGAAGATAAGTATCACCAAATGCTCTGAGGAACGAGAAAACCCACGTGTCGACGACAACCAAAATTTTAAAAATAAACGTAACGATAAGCTTAAAAAAAGACCGCTCCCAAACCCCCTTCCAACTAAAAAGCACGCTAATAAAAAACGAAGCTCTAATCCCGATCCCAAATGGAGCTTCAAAACGAATTTGTTCCCCGATTTTAGTCCCCCCTCTTCACTTATCCGACACAAAGCCCTTACACACCAATCCTCTAATCCGCTAATTTAAAATGTTCCACCCAAGCCCCCGCGCCAACGCGTCTCTTTCAACTTAACCATAACCACCCATATTATCCCTTCTCAATCTTCTACGCCACCGATCCCAGCAAACAACTCATTTCCTAACTTCGACCTACAAACTGGAGCTAAGTACCCTAATTTTATTAACTCCCATACCCTAAACCCAACATCTCATCCGGCGCCCAACTCCATATCCAACCACGAATCTCCATCTCCTTCCTCCACTGCCCCTATTCTTGATCCTCTTTTTCCCCCCACAGTTAAACTAACCCAGCAAACCAATGGAACTACAGAAAGTCGCTATGCACTCTCTAGGCTTAGAGAGAGAAAGATATATGAAAACATTCGTCTCTTTCTCGCCTATCTACACGACAAATCGGACTCGGTCTGCTACGAAGGGAAGACCAAAACCAGCGTCATGGTATCCATCCAGCAGGAAGGCCTCCCTACCGACCCTATCAGTCTCAGGAACCTTTATGTCAGGTACCACGAGATTTTCAGCATGTCCCCTCAGAAAGTAGCAGACGACCTTGCTGCTTTCGGCCACTACGTTCACTCTAAACGAGTCTCACACCTACAGCGAAGCCGAGCTGACCACGATAAATTTTTTCGTCCATAACGTGCCTTCCTAGTCAGCACTTAAACCATCCCGCCATACATCTCCACCCCACAACATCCCTCTTACATTTTACTACCAGAATGTAAGAGGTCTTCGCTCTAAAACCAATGCTGTCCTACGTCATTCGCATTCTCTTCCCTTTGATATTTACGCTTTGACTGAAACCAATTTGATTCCCGACATAAAGAACTAGGAATTGTTCCCCCCTACTTTTAATGTTTTTCGCGAAGACATGATGATTCCCCCTGTCGAGGCGTCCTACTGGCGATCCACAACAGCCTTAACTCTTCTCCCATTACCATCTCTTCATCCACTAAAGTCGACTTTGTCGCTATAAAAATATCACTCCCCTTCAAGTCCCTTTACGTTTTATGTTCCTACATCCTGCCAGCTCAACCTACCGAATCTTACCAACTTGTTGTCGATGCGATCGACTATTTAATTGACCTGTCTGACTCTGATGACGATATCTTTGTTCTCGGCGACTTTAATCTTCCTCAGCTACATCGCTTCAAATGCCAACTCAGCTAAGGAATGTCTCTTCTTAGATCGCTTAACAGACTCAAGTCTATGCCAAGTCAGTGGTGTATCCAACTATATGGGCAGGCAACTGGACCTTATTTTCACAACAGATTCAATTAACTCCTCAGTCTCACTTTGTCCCCTATCTCTCTCTACAATCGACAACTACCACCCCCCCCCCCCCCCCCTTCTACTTTCATTTTTTCATAACTCTTCTCTCCAGTCCACTCCTCCCACAACTCTCTCATCCTACGACTTTCACAAAGCAAACTTTCACAAAATCAGTGACTATCTTAGCAGATCCCCCTTTAACTTTCACAACCTAAGCGTAAATGATGCCTTATCCATGTTTTATAAAGAAATATTTAATTCTTTCAGCCTTTACGTTCCGTTTTCCCGCCTTAAAACATCATCTACTAGTCCTCCCTGGTATAATCGCAAGCTTCGTTCCTTACGAAACAAGAGAAATAAGTTATGGGCTGTTTTCCTGCGTACCAGATCCTTGTCCGACTATTCCAACTATCTTGGTGCTTATCTTCATTTCACCGAACTTTACGATTCCCTTTACCAGCGTTACCTTAACAATGCGCAAGTCAACCTTATAAATGACCCTAAGTCCTTTTACCAATTTGTTAACTACAAAAGAAAGTCCGATGGTTACCCTCCTTCCCTCTCTTTCAACAACAAGTCATCAACCGATCCACTCACCATTGCCAACCTATTTGCCAGCTTCTTTAAACAATCCTTCACCAACGACTCCTTTGTACCAGATCCATCCTATTTTCGTTACCTACTGAACTTCTCCAACGGCCCACTTCTCTCTCACATCTTGGACCCCTCCTATATCGAATATAAATTACACCAACTCAATGACGAATTTACACCCGGTCCAGATGGCATCCCTGCCATATTTCTTAAAAAATGTTCTTCGTCTCTTTCCCTTGCCCTTTCTGATCTCTTTCGTCTATCCCTTTCACAAGGAGAATTTCCTCAGGTTTGGAAAACCTCCTTTATAACCCCAATCCACAAAAAGGGATCAAAGAACGAAATAACAAACTATCGTCCAATCGCTAAACTCTCCCATATACCCAAACTCCTCGAAAGTATTTTGTATGAAGCTCTAAGTTTCCAATGCAAATCACTTATTTCCCCTAGACAACACGGCTTCCTAAAGGGTAGGTCAACCACCACAAATCTCGTTGAATTCGTATCCTTTACCATCTCTGCCCTAGAGAACGGCAACGAAGTCGATGTAGTTGCAACCGATTTTAGCAAAGCCTTCGATAAAATCTCTCATCGATTAATACTCTTCAAATTGTCTGCCCTCGGCTTTGAACTCATACTGTTAAAATGGATATCCTCTTACCTCGAAAACCGTTTTTACAGTGTTCGTTTTAGGTCAGCCCACTCCGCTCCATTTTTGGCCACCTCTGGAGTTCCTCAAGGTAGCCATCTCGGTCCCCTTCTCTTTATATTAACCATAAATGATCTCGATAGGATCATTAAATACTCGTCCGTCTCCCTTTACGCCGACGATACCAAATTTTTCAAAACCATTTCCTCTCCCCATGACTCCTTCCTTCTTCAACAAGACCTTGATAGTTTTTCGATCTGGTGCCTCAAAAATTGTTTGGAACTTAATATCACCAAATGCCAATCCATCACCTTTTCACATAAGCGGCTCAAATCTCCTCCCCGACTCTACCTTCTCCACAACCAACCTATCTCCTCCGTTGAATCTCTTCGCGACCTCGGCATTTTGTGTGATAGGGAGCTCAACTTCCGTTTGCATATGGATGGGATAATCCTTAAAGCCAATTCTGCACTAGGTTTTGTAAAACGATGGTCCAAAGAATTCACCAACCCATACGTGACCAGGTCCCTCTATATTACCTTTGTTCGTCCCCTCCTAGAGTACGCCAGTCAAGTATGGTCCCCATATCATCGCGTTCATATCTCGAGAATCGAAAGCATCCAGCGCCGTTTTCTTCGATTCGCTCTTCGAGGTTTGCCCTGGGATGATTCTTTTACTCTGCCCCCCTATCAAAACCGTCTCAACCTTATTAACCTAAACACCCTTGAGGAACGCCGAGATGCAGCCGACTTTCTCTTCATTCATCGACTTCTTTCAGGTCAGGTTGAATGCACGTCCCTTCACAATTCTATTCTCCTTAACACTAACCCTCGTAATCTACGTACCCCTCGTCTCTTCTATCTCCCAACCCACCACACCACCTACGGCGCGAACGAACCAATCTCCCGCATGCTACGAAAAATTAATTCAAACCCTAGCGTCTTTGACTTCCACCGCACCACTTCCTACCTCAAATCGGTTCTCCTTCACCAGAATAACCAGCCTTAGTTTTAAGTTTTAGTTTAAGTTTAATTTTAAGTTATACCTTGTATTAAGCCGAATAAATGGGGGCTTTCGCCCCCACCAAAATTATCAGACACGTATGGATATTCGTCCTTTCTAGATCATCTGCTGCCCTTGTTGATGTACGCGGCACCACTTCCCTTGCTCCATCTGGCAGCTTTCAGAGGAAACCGATCACGCCACGCCACTTGCCACTGTCTTTTTAATGAATCTTTTAAAAAAAAAGTCGCTGCATTTTTTTCGGGAATCGGACCCACGACTCTTGCTTTATCGGCCGACACCACTACCACTGGGCCACCGGAGTAATTGGCCAGAATGTTTCTAACACGCTTTGTTTACTTTTTTTTGACTTTGAAAGTCAAAACACGTCTATTCCTCAAAAAGGTCTCTGAAGGCCTGAAACCTACCGTTTGAGCCAGGCCACCCGTGTAAGAATTATAATGTTTTTTGTATATGTATCATTTTAGAATTGTTGTTGTTATCTACCTATTTATTTTGAGAATATTATTAGTAGCTTAGCATCTCCTTATGGAGGTATTTCCTTATAATTAATATTTGGTATTTTGTTTATCAGACCCTATTTTTTGTTTACGAGTATCAAGGGGATTATTGAAAATAGGAATCCTCCATATTAAATTGAAATTGACACTTAGCTTGTCATGTTTTAATCACTAAACCCCCTGTTTTATTATTAGCCATATAAAGAAAAAGGAAAGTACTCCGCCTTCTTAGAATTTCTGGATTTTGGAATGTTGACACATCAACAATACTGTATTCTCAAGCGACACAGGTGTGGACCTTAAATGTCTCTATCCATTTAGTACGGTCTTGTAGGTACACGCACCAAGTTGGCCGAGATCCTTTTGCACTTGAGCGAGTTCTTCCTCCCGCCTATATGTATCCGAAGACGGTCCAGAGTGATGATGTTCATTCGCTCAACGTCTTAGAAACCGACTTACACGCGTATGCAAAATTTTAACTCCTTGATCTAATAGTAAGTGGGTGAAATCTCGGTTACTATATTTGAATATTACTGAGTAATGAAACTAAATTAAATCATTGAAAAATTACGCTCTTGCTGTAGAAATTACTTTTGTTATTTAATCAGTTTCTAAGTCCACCGGAAAATTTTTAAGTTTAATAATAAATAAAAAAAAAACTACTTCGTATTTTATTTATACAAAATGAAGTTTGACAATGCGGACCTTATATTTTAAAAACAATATCTTCTAAATGCCGTCCATTCCTCTCAACATACTCTTCCAATCGGACAAGCGTTGGTTCAATGGCAGCAGCTTCTTGGCGGATATTTTCTTGTAGGGCCTGAATTGTTAGGGTATTGTTGCTGTAAGCGCTCGACTCAAGGGGGTATTCTGGTCCAGAATTTTAAAAAAATCAATTTTTTTTGTGAATATTTTCAAAGTATATACTTTTAAGAATATGCCCTCAAAAGGAAATTTTAAGATTCCAATCATTTACGGAGTTATAGTTGTTTAGTGCAGCTACGCGGCAACTAGGCAGGTCCTACCGGAGCGAATCGAATAATTGGGGTTTTCCTCGAAAATAGTTTTTTCAACCCTTTTGACACTATATCTCAAGTTCTAATAAACTGATTTACTTGAAATTTGGTACATACCTTCTGTTTTTAAGTAAATGTTTTTATTTGTTTGTGTTTTTGTAAGATTAAATGTATACGTCAAATGTTTAATTTTATAATTTATTAGTGTGTAATATGAATCAAAATTTACCAAACGACTGCTTCAGTTGACGGTCCAATTAGAAGAGCCCACAACTTTCATTTTTTATCGCCTTGAAGCGGTATGAAGCAAAATTTAGTACAAACAAAAATAAAGTGAGAGCAAAAGAGATTAGCAAACAAATAAAATATGTGAATATGTACACGTTTGGTTTTATGGTGCGCTAAGTACTGAACACCTTCTATAAATAACGCTCAAGACCTCTATCAAACTTTTGGTTAACAAATTTTTTTTAGTATTTTTAAAAAATTAAAAACTGTAAAAAAATACGAAAAAAAATAGTTTTTTTTAAACAGTCGAGGTAGGGGATGTTACAATATCTTTACCAATTAATAATATAATTATTATTTTTTGTTTGCGGTGAATAGAAAAGTTGGAATCGTGTCAATAAGGACGCACCATTTTTTTCAAGCCACCCTGTAACTTTTTGAATTTTTTTTGTTTTGTAAAATTGTTTTGTATAGTCTTAAATTACAAATAAATATTTAGCAAACATACGTTAGTAAAAATATTTTTATTTTTTTTTATCACAATTGAAAAAAACCCTAAAATTTGTGCCTCTAGACCACAATACCACCTTAAGGTATCCGCGTAAAGAAAATCGCAAGATATAAGGTCCGGTGACCGAGGTTTTTGGAAAACACAAACGTCTTTAATGGCGTTCCCTAAGGTTGTCGGGACACCGGCATCTCATGTTCTGTTTATAAATAGAGCCATCGATATGGAAATATACTTCGTCTCTAAACAATATGTTTCCAAGCGTTCGTGCTATTCGAAATCGTTCCAGCATCGTTTTCGCTAAGGTTTTTCGTAAAGAATATTTATTATCGTTGGGAAAATGCATGATTTGCATTTTGCAAGCTTCAGTTTCTTTTTCACAATAACGTGCGCTGTTGACTTTTTATTCCAGTGTAGCCCGCAATCTTCCGTATCGATCTACGCGGATTGCGCATAATTTTGCCTAAAACTTGAGCCACATGTGCTGACGTCGCTACTGAATTTGATAATCCGGGAGGATTTTGTTTTGGTTAACCCTTGTCCCTTCTTGTCTATACTTTTAAACTCACGGCCAGCTTAGTTGGGGGCTTGGCCTATCACATACTCGTCGAGCGAAGCGAGTACAAAACGCGCGACGCGCACAAACCAACGAATCACCGTATTTTAAGTATTGCGAAAGCGCGGACGCGCCGTGCGTTTCCAACCATGCCGAATCCGCAAATTACGAGCGCCGAACTCTCACTTAGCTCAGCCTGTTAGTCCCGAGCAATTACAATTTAAACTTGAAAATATCATTATTTTATCATATTCTTTCGCAAGGTGACACAAGAAAATCATTTACAAAAGCAAAGATGATGAGAGTTCTTCTTACAGTCTTACACTTTTCAATACGGATCGGTAAGCAGACACAGGAAAATATATACTGTTAATATCATTCTTCTCATTCTTTCCATCTATTTTAGAGTTGATTATGAATGTCGGTACTGGCAATTTTTGTGGTGAGCTCGTTGAGCAATGCAGTTTTCAAATGAAACCAATTTTTGCGCAAAAATTCTTTTACAAAAATTGCCGTTGTTCCGGTGAGAAGACGTTTTCAGTACAAAAGGGCGCAGGCAAAGGTTGTCATTGCCTGAGAAACTGTACATACTCGTACATAGATTCCTCTATTTCTTTGAATTGGAAAAATGAAGCTTTTGAATTCGCTGATTCGTCATCACAGGAAAGTTCCGATAATCGATGCTTTGATTTTGCGATTTCTTGCTTTTTTATAAGTTGTTGTCTAAGACGCTCAACTTCCTGATCTAGATGACCATCGTACGACTCCAATTGAAGATGATGTTTAATTTTCTGCTGCAATTTCAGGCACACATTCATTAATTCAGTTCTTGACATACTCTACCATGGTTCTTACAAACATAAAATAAGTGTGGGCTTATTGCCAGTGGTCCTCAAGTTCAGGTCATATAATTTTTCTTTCAATTGGCACATTGTCAACGTTTTTAAAAAGACACGTACAGGATTCGACATTTCGCATTCCATTTCAGATATTACAGGTTCTTCTAGATATTAAATGTTCAACTCAAATACATAGAAATGAACAGAGTTGCTATTGACTGCTTACAGATCAAATGTCAAATCAGCTGTCACATTGAGCTGCCAAGCTACATTTATTTTCGATAAAATTTATTTCCAAAATCGAAGCGCTGTTCACAAAACTAATGGAGTACTCCGTGAAATTTACAGCAGACTTTATCGGCCATATGAACGTGCTATTTATCGTGTTATTGAGAAATTTTGCACTCAGCTCACGCACCAGCAAGAATGAGAACGGTGCATTCGGAGGAAAATCTGTCTTGCAGATCAGCCCAGTTTATCGATTCGTCGTCATATTATTTTTTCTATTTTAAATGCATTTTTATTTAAATCCATAAATTGACCCTTACATGTTATTCAAAAAAACGCTTAAAGTTTAGCCTAAATAGCTTAACCCTCTACTGCATGAATTAAAACCTGAAAGGGAAAGAAATTAAAGTCTCTTGAAGCGACTTTGTTTAAGGATTATTAACCAACTTTTATTAAAATAAATTAAAAATTGTTATTTGTTTAAAAAATAAAGAGCCAAGCCATGAATGGCTTTGTATGTTTTAAGTGTTGCGAGAATAGTGTAATGTTTATATTATACATACATTTATCAAATCTGATTGCAGCTGACCCAAGCGTGGAATCCAGCAAATCAACGCCACCTATACTCGTATACATGTTATAAACCTCAACAGCTTGATGAGCAGGAATATCTCTGTACTGCTTTTCTTTTCGCTGTTTGGTGATGAATGACCTGCTTCCAACACAATATGACAGCATGTTTGCGGGGTTTTTATCAAACTAGGATACCGGTCCCAATTTCGCTCCATCAAGTGTAGTATTTTTGTCAATCATGCTTATATTGTACAACCTTGTTTTTATAATTTTTTTTCTCTGTTTGAATTTTAGAATTGGGGGCTCGGTTTAATCTGACTGTGCCCAAAGATAGTAATCCATTTTTGTATAGGTGAACTTGCAATTTGTGGCTGTGATACCAGTTATTTGAAAAAATTGATCGCTAAGTTTCCATTGTTTCCTAAATTAAGTACATTTCCGGAGAAGGTGTTACTCTGCTCTCCAGCAAAAATTTTGAAGTCCTAACTGATTCCGGAAACTCCACTTAGAACTTTGTTCTTGTAAGCCCACTTATGAAGTATTGTAGAATCCGTTGACTTATTTTTTCCAAAAATAGTCTTATTTTAAAAAGTTTGTCGCATCCATCCATTCCAAATGGCTTCAAATCGTTTATTTGTTTTTATTGTTTCCCACTTGCTGCATGTTATTGTGTCAAAAAGATTTTACTGGCCAATAATAGGTGTTTTCTATTATGCCCAATGATTCGGATCACATCAATGATTTGTATGTATTACAACAACAATACTGGATCCAGCTACTGATTCGGATCTTCAATCATGATCCAAATGTCTGTTTCCATTTCTTGCAACCAGAGCAAAGTTTCATTAGTCGAAGTTGGTATGTCTGCAAATCAATTTTATTTAACAGCATTGCCTGATAAGCATGCGCAATATAGTCTACTGGTGTGAATTTGGTTAAAACTTTTCAAAGCTCATAACAAATATTATTTTACTGATAAAAATTTACTTTTAATTTTTTAAAACCTTGAGTGATTTTCACATATAAAGCTTCTTCCAAATGTATGTGAACTAATAATTATAAACATTAGCATAAAAAACCAACGTATCAAATTTTCATGTAGATAATAAAAACTAGTTGGCATGGAAACTCCATACTCAAACGTCAAAATCTATTAATGCATTTACTATATAATATATTGTACATAAATACAATTTCTTTTGCAGCAATTTAAGAAGAAATTGGACTGCTGCGGAGACGAAAGCTTTTTTGGCTGCTTACATGTTGAGGAGTTTCAGCACGCCGAAAAAAAGAAATATGCATTACAAAATGTGCTAGAATATTTGCTAGCACAAGATGTATTGGTATGTTGTAAAAGATTGCATTTTCCCATTTTATATTTATATTTATTTATATTTATATTTATATTTAAATCGCTGTTCACATTAAGATGAATCTTATAAATTAGTGAAAGCTTTAATATTAAGTTAGCAAATTTTAAATAGCAAGGTGGAAAAAATGAAAAATATGAAAAAATGACAGAACTTAAAAGATAAAGCGTTCCTAATTATACAAACTGCCTAAGTGACTTAAAAGTAGAAACTTAAAGTTTTTCGTGTTTCGTACTCCTCTCACTTCAGTAGGCAAGGAGTTCCACAGGCGGACAGCATGAACAAAGAACTGGCATTCCAAGGTTAGACATGAGTATGTTGTTGGAATCAAAGCGAAAGTCCTTTGCGAACGTGGAAAAGATAATCTACAATATATGTAGGTACTCAGGTTAATGTGTCTGTATTATATCATGCAAACAAGATAGAGAGCGGAAAACTAAGAGGTTGTCAAATGAGCAGCCGACCAGACCTTTTGAATAAGCTGATACGTGACCAAGTCTTCGAAGTCCATACACATAGCGAGTGATATTGTTGTAGATAACATTAAGCCTTCTTTTACTTCCACAATCAACCTTACTATATAAACCTCACATCCATATAGTAAAATTCTCAATAAGAGCGTTTTTGCCAGCATTTTCCTTATTGTAGGTGGTGTAAACAATTTCATTGACTAGAGCAATCGAAGACCTCCCCAAACCTTTCCGATAACAGCATTAATATGGTCATCCCAGGTAAGGGTGTCATTAAAGATAAGTCCAAGGTTTTTAGCAGTTCTGACATATGGGACGATTTCTTGACCAAGTTTAATCGGCGGCTAAGGTGAAAAGTTTAGTGCTTTCCTATTTATGTCAAGGACTTTATATTTTGTGGGGCTTAAGCTCAGGAAGTTACGTTGGGCCCACAGCAAGACATCATTCAACTCTCCGTTAATTTGTGCAACGACTTCATGCAAAATATCAACAGGACCACCCAAAGACAATTGGACATCATAATATAGGCCTAAGTATTGATCTTTGTTGAACGCCGCATGAAACTTTAAGGAAGCCGGAAGACTTTGCGTTAACCACAATACTCGTACATTGCAATCTCTTTACTAGGTACGAGTATATTAGCTTTGCTGGCTCTTTTGAAAAATTGTACATGCTCTGAAGTTTTCGACATAGCAGAACGTGATTCACCATATCGAAAGCTTTGGAGAAGTCTAAAAGTATCAAAAACGCTACAAATTTTTTATCCAGGGACCTCCTTATCTGGTCAACTACGGACAACAAGGCAGTTTTGCAGCGGTGTTTAGGACGAAATTCCGACTGAAAACTGCTAAGGAGTTTTTTCGATGTCAAATACGTTTGAATTTGTTTTAAAATTACTTTTTCAAAAACCTCACTTAAAAAAGGCAGAACTGCAATGTGTCTGTATTCACTACTTCCTTTTTTAGGGATTGGAATAATTTTTGCCTTTTTCTATTCACGCGGATATTCAGAGGTGGTTAAAAATATGAGTAACGGACGGCAGAATATACGGAAGCAGAAGTTTTATGAATCTGGGATCAACTCCGTCGATACCTGTTGCATTTGACTTTATTGGCAATACAGCCTCAATAGTGTCTGCATCACTTATGCATATGAAGCCGAAAGATTAATTGTGGGCATCAATTTCTGATGGCTCAAAGGTATTTTGCCCGGTTTCGGTTGCGAGAGATGTAGGCATTGTGACCAATGTTTGATTAAGAAGGTCGCAATCGATTTCGTCAGGCACTTAAGGTGCTTTTTTCCAATTTTTAGCTCTTTTAAGGTTTTCCATGTGTTTTTCGTCGATCTATTTTCGTAGTAAATCGTTTTCGCAGCTATTATCTCTGACACTGCTTTATTACGCAGACGGCAATACGCACGATGTAGTATTTCAAGTTTGTGTCGCCTCCAAAAATTAAAAGATTTATCTCGCTCTTGCATCAGTTGTATGATACTACTGCTTAACCGATGATCTACGAACAACCTTAGACTTCACAGTAACATTTTTATCAAAAAGAAATCTAATCTGCTCTTCAAGAGATAGTACTTTATCACCAATTGACCATAGGAAACGAACATTATTCCAGTCAGTACCAAACCTTGGTAATTTAGATTTTTAAAATCTCTGAGCTGGTACCTAAATTTCGTCGGTGTATTTTGAAAATCTAAGGTTAAAAAGATCATATCGTGTCTGGAGAAGGCAGGAGCTGAGATTTGATTGTAGAGTATGGCCTTATTTGTGTCGCTGACAAAAAAAATTATCAATAAGTGTATTTGCGTTACCCTGGAAATAAGTCTTCGGAGCTTTCGACAAGATAGCTTTTTGTGTTCTCCGATTTCTTGACGTAGAGAAACGCATGTTTTGTGTGTGCAGCGAACTGCTGATTCGTTCGCCTGAATCCTAGTGCATTGTGTAGCAGAGTGCGTGTAAGCCTGGTCAAGCTTTCGTTCAGGTAATACCTAGCTTCGGAATCGATGCCAAGATCGTGGAGACGCAAATGTGATGCACTTTGTTTGCGGTAGTTTGCAGCGGACGTAAGGACAGTGTTTCTCTCTTGCAGGCTGCTGAATTTTAATATGATTGGCGGCATTGTTGTTGTGCTTTTGTTTTTGTGCTTTGAATTAGTGTTAATACGGAAAGCATTTACTGAAGCAATTTTGTGTGGTTGAAGATTTTCTTCAAATTCTCATTTGGAATTGTTGGTACTCCAAAGAGCACAGCATCACAAGCGGTCTCTCTTCTCCCCAGTCCATTCAGCCGTTGCCCAAGTGATGCGATTTGTGCATGATGCAGCTTAGTAGCTGTTTTTGTCTCTTCTTCGATGTTATCAATCTGTTCAGCAAGGTGTGATATCGCTTTGTTTACATCATCGAAGCGCCTATCACAGCTGTCTTTGATTTCCTCGATTTTTAAGAGAAAATCACACCGCATTTTTTCGATTCCTCCGCGAAGCCAATCCTTAATGGCTCAACTTGCTTTTTGAGATGTCTGTTCAAGATTTTGGCGGTGACTGCGTTCTCATCGCTTTTATACACTACAGAGGCGCAAGTTGCTTTTGTGGGCGTTCATGGGAGACTCTTCAGACCAGCCTTTGAGGCGAGTTGCTGACATGATGCTTAAGAGAAACGTTTGCGGTAAGGGGTACAGGGGCAACGGAAAAAAAATTTATTCAAAATCGATGATCAAGAAAACAAAACAAAAGAATAATGAAATGGCCCTACGGAAAACTCTTTAGCGACAAAGTAATCGGCGGAAATTAGTGTAGTGTGCTCAGTTTTATGATTATTAACCGAAAGATACTAATGCAATTAACTAAAAATGTTGGACGCAAAAAATACTTCCACTTCCTACTACAATTCTTACTTCTTTACTAACATATATTCCTTATATTTTAGACCCAGCCGACTCCTGCCGAAGTGGTTCAGGTAAAAATTAAAAACCTACTTATAGCACATAAGGCAACCTCAGACTCCAGCAAAAAAAACCGGAGAAGGACGAAATGGATGCCAATATTCGGGGACAGTCCGAAATTCAGAACAGCCACACCCTGAACTTGTCAGGGGCAAATATTGAGGCACTGCCTATATCAAGTAGTGCCTGTAGCATTGAGACAAGTAAGCATTTCTTTTTCAAACAAAGTTTTTATCTAATAGATTTCGATTTTCAGTTGAGTTCGAGTGTGTGCCCTTAACACATATAATTTAAGTGACGATAAATGTAGGTATTTATACATTTTATAATCTTAGAACTAATGGTTTAAATTTGTATACTTCAATGCGAGAATATGTCCCCAGCAGCGCGACTACTTCAAGACAAAAGAAGCGACTTTATTTCAAATTAACCCTCCAGTGGGCGCGCGGTAAAATGAAACGTGAGTGGGCGCGTGGTCTACGAGTGTAGACCACTTTGAATCGCCTATGAAATTGTTGATAAGGCGTTCTAAGCATCGAAATCATGCTCATAACTTAAACTATCATATAGTTTTTCATATATTTTGATTTCAGTCCGATGGTCATGGATACGAGTACACCGAGAAAAAACAAAATTTAAAACAAAAATAACTCATTTCTGAGTTGTTGAGTTTGGGCTTTTATTTTTAAATAATGGAAAAAAATGCTTAATGAAAGTTTATAACATAAAAAGCATATAAGGGGTTTGTAGAAAAAGCGAATTCATAAATATTATTAAAAAAAAAAATACTACACAAACAAAAAAGTTTTGGGCCTTCAAAAAAACACAAATTTTTCAATCCATTATAAAAAAAATAAATTAAATAAATAATTTGAAGCAAAAAACAATAACAAAACAATTGTTAAACATAAAAATAAATTCATTAAGGCTAAAATTCGCAGTCGGTGCAAAGATTTCTCATGTGGTCTTTGTAAGCGAATTTTCCACATTTCGCGCACCTCATTCTTGAAGACTTGTTTTTTTTTTCTTGAACAAATGGAAAAACGCCCAACTTAGCTTCCAGTTGTTGACGGAATTGGTTGTTGAATGACCTCGGCGATCCCTAAAAGCGCGGAGGCTCTTCGTCGCATTTCCCTTGGCAAACACTGAATCGATAAACGTTCTTCAATTTGCGGTCTTATTAGCTCCCAAGCAAATTGTTCTGTAACATTACTTCGCGATATGACTTTTCTGGGTTGTTCGCTTTACACACACAGAGAGCATTTAAGCCAGAAATATTAAGCAAATCAAAGAAAATCACCATAGGCCATCGGCGCGTATTTCGTGCGACATCGTAGTTTGCGCATAGTTGGTCAACCATATCAACACCAATTTTTGTATGGTTATAATCGGTTATCATTACTGGCTTCCTTTGATCTCCAGTTTCTGTGTTGATTGCATTATCGTGGTGCATTGAAGACAGCAATATTACTGCTTTGTTCTTCTTTTGGCAGTAAGACACTAGGGTGCAATCTTCTTGGAAACCGAAAAGCGATGAGTTTTCTTCTCTATTCTTTTTCGGCAAAAACTCTGAAGGAACTTCACGTCTGTTCCTGCGTATGGTTCCGATATATGTCAGTTTTTTGGCTTTCAGCTTTTGAACAAGTTAACCAGTTGCCTCCCGTAATATTTCTATTAGTTCCTTCAACTCGTTCTACCATTCTTAATGTTATGTCCTCCCCATTGTTTTTAAACTTGATGGACCATCAGGCTGAGTACCAACATACGGTTCAAGATTGAAGGTATAAAAAGTTTTTGCATCAACCAAAGCAAACATTTTAACACCATATTTTGCTGGTTTACTAGGTATGTACTGCTTAAATGTACATCGGCCTCTGAAAGACAGCAACTGCTCATCAACTGTCAAGTATTAGCTCGCAATAAAATTATTTTGGAAGTTGGTCAAAAAGTTTTCGAAAAGTTGTGGCGTCATCATCTTAAACAATTAAAATATTTTTGTTATAATTTTATTCGCTATTCAAAGCAAAAAGAAAAATGCAGTTTACGAACACGTATCCGTTCTTTACCAAGTGGGAATTTTAGCCTAATTGATATAAATTTTCGATATATCGGTCTTTCATTTTGATATCGTAGTTACGATCCAAGATGTCTTAGATCGTAAACGAATGATATAAAAGTATGTGCAATTTTTGGTCATTCCTTTTTGCATTCTTTAGTTCTATCTGGCCAATTGTACATCTAACACATTTTATAGTGACTACAGCAAAACGAAAATTCCAAAAATTGTTTCAACGTTAAGTGTAAATTCTGACAGTATTGTGAAGTTTGTTTTCATTGACCATCGAATTATTACAGAGACCTTAGCAGAGTGAAAAACAAAAAGCCAAACTTCATACTGGCGCTCCGCTAAGGTCCATCAAAAACAATAAAAGAAAATAATTTAAATAAGACATTCCATGCAAAGACAAATTACATACATCTATTTTATTACATACATCCACATATATGTATATATGTATATACGTATATCGCGTCAGATCAACTGTATCATACTACCTCATATCATTGAAATAAATCTGCTCTAGGAGCAACAGTACATCACAATAACAGCAAATAACAGGACAAGATAGAAGATCAGCATCGTTCCTCAGTATACCACCAGTAGCAAGATTGTGTTTCCTATTCTTATTAACAAATTTATAGTGTTATTTTCATATCCAAAATCATGTTGTATTTATAACCGTACAGTACCGTTAGCACTCTTACAGAACTGTTAACACAATTACAGTACGGGTCAATAAGTCCGTGACTTTTGGATTAAAACACAGATTTTTTGATAAAAAAATAATTTTATTTTTCAACGTAGTCTCCCTTGAGCTCTATACACTTTGTCCAACGCTTCTCCAATTTTCTTATCCCTTCAAAAAAAAATGATTTGTCGAGGTCCTCAAAATAGGCCTTTGTTTGCGAGATGACTTCATCATTGGAGTCAAATCTTTTTCCACCAAGCCATTTCTTCAGGTTTGGGAACAAGAAGTAGTCGCTCGGAGCCAAATCTGGAGAATAGGGTGGATGAGGGAGCAATTCATAGCCTAATTCATGGATTTTTGCCATGGCAACTGCACATGTGTGCACCCTTGCATTGTCTTGGTGGAAAAGAACTTTTTTCTTGGCCAAATGAGGTCGTTTTTTTTTCAAATCGTCATTGAATCGGTCCAATAAGTTGGCATAATATTCCCCATTGATTGTTCTTCCCTTTTGAAGGTAGTCAATGTGGATTATCCCGCGTGCATCCCAAAAAACAGTCGCCATAACTTTATTGGCTGACAAACCCACCTTGGCCTTCTTTGGCGCCGATTCACCCTTAGAAACCCACTGTTTTGACTGTTGTTTGTTCTCTGGTGTGTTGTGATGGATCCATGTTTCGTCCACGGTTACAAAACGGCGCAAAAACTCCTCCATATTGCGATTAAACAACGCCAAACCCTCCTGTGAAGTTGTTACACGATTGCGTTTGTGGTCGACTGTGAGCAAACGCGGCACCCATCTTGCGGAAAGCTTTCTCATGCCCAAGTGATCATTCAAAATTGAAACCACTGAGCCATGCGAGATCCCTACGGCTTCCACAATCTCTCGCACTTTCAATCTTCGGTCGGCCAACACCATATCGTGAATTTTTTCGATTGTTTCGGGTGTAGAGACCTCAACTGGGCGTCCAGGACGTTCGGCATCTTCAGTGCTTGTACGGCCACAACGAAATTCAGTAAACCACTTTTTTACCATTGAAATCGATGGTGCAGAGTCCCCATAGTATTTATCAAGCCTTGGTCTCGGTAATGGTTTTTTTTCGCAAGAAATAATGCTTAATAAGCACACGAAATTCCCTTTTTTCCATTTTCTCCTCAAATTATTGAGTAGTCTGATAAAAATAGCTGTCAAACACAAACTAACTGACGCAGCAAGTTTAAATTTTGACAGGAGTCAACTGACAGATGCCTGTTCACAGGAGCAGTGTTGCTGTTTCAGTAAAGAGGTCAGAAATTCAAAAAGTCACTGACTTATTGACCCGCCCTCGTACTAACAGTTACATTGTTATTCCAATTTTAGTAATCTAACCCGTTCGCGTTATCTTAATCAAATCTAATCTATACATATATATGTATATTTATAAATACGAATAGTTGTAAAGATAAACATATATATGTATGCATACATACATACAATTTAATTCGTAAAGCCAAAAAAAAAGTGAAGCATAAAACAATTCATGACGTAAAAAAAAAAAAACAAAAACTACATATCAAGATCGAAAGACAGCGGAATATTGTGCACAATCTTCAGCTCAAGACATCCAAAACTATTAAAACGTGAGTACTTATTTTTTTTTTTATTTCCATATCCTTTCTTTGGCTTCTTGTAGATTTTGTTAAGAATTATTCCTTTTCAATTTTCATTTTCATTTAATTATCTATATTTTACACTTATCTTAAATGCTTTTGCTGCTACATATCTAAATAAGCCTGTACAGATTGAATTTTTTTTTTTATGTTTCCATTATAAGTTAAACGCGATCTTTTCTTTTTTTCCAGCATACATACGTAAACATAAATTATTTATGATTTCATATCTTACAATAAAAATAATTGAATTACTATATGCTATTTTCTAAAATATATAATAATAAACAGTTCATAAAATGAAATACAAAATTAGTATTAATTGCTGAGTGAAACAGTTCAGTTATGCCCTAATAACAAAAATCGTTGGGTATATTGCTTAGGGGCAGTGCAAGTGGGAATAGTCATGGTGCAAGTCATACTTGCAAGGGGAGGGTATTCTCAGACGTTACAAACACCTATAACATCACTTTAGATCGTGTACTTATTTTCATATAATCTTATTCTTATTCCGGTACTTAGACTTCCGTGTCGAGCTACCTGTTTTTTTTTTCCTTCAACATGGCATGAATTCTTTTTGTAGTGAAGAAAGAGCGGCAGCAAGATCCCACCCCTCCAACGAGCTGAGCCCGTGCAATCGCAAGCATGCCGACTGCCGCACAAACGCAAGGATCACATTCCATCTATGATATTTTCTTTCCTCCTCTTCGCAACAAGGTGCCAATTTGTCTATTTCTCTTCTTTGAGGCCTGGTCCGGTAGTCATCGAATCTCAAACACCTCAAAAGGAATCTAAATCTTTTTTCGCTCATTGCGAGGTAACACGACTCAATTCTGCTTCCTTTTGAGTTATCCCAAATTTTATGGGTGTTTTTCCTGGAACTTCTTAGTGTTCCTATCAAAAATAGGATACCAATAAGAGCGCTAATTTCTCGTTCATTGGTACTTCTGGCATCCCGACCTCTCTGATATTCAAGCCTCATTTTCTGAATATATGTATTTGTACAGTTTGTTATTATTTTTATAACAGTATCATTTATGAATAATGAAAGGCACTCAATTTCTCTTTTCGCATTACGGCCCTCGCATTTAGTTCCGGGAAGCAGTTTTATAATATTGTGCGATCGCACACGCGTCTGAAGATTGGGTCGATTTTTTTCCATTTTGTTATCTTGTCTTTACCAAGAAAATAATTTGCACTTAAACACTCCGTAGTGGAGTTTTCTTCGTCTTCTTCAGACCACTCCTGCTCAGAATGAGTATCGTGTTCGCTTTGTTGATCACTTGCACTCATACTCACACTCGTCTTCATATTCATCAACGGGACTCTCCTCATCACTTGATAAGTCGCCTAGCCAACAATTCCATGCCGTAGAACGTCTGCCGCCATTTGCACTCCTTGAAGCCATAGTCTGTTTCAATTGACACTTTTTCAATCACAATAATTGGTAACAATTTTTTTTCTTTTACTTACAATTCTTAGAAATATAAATAAACTTAAGTTTTATTCCTCAGCCGTAAATCATACCGTTAGTGGGCGCGTGGTCTACGATCGTAGACCAGAAGACTTTGAACACGCATAAACTTGACGTCTGTCCTCGCCAAAAATTGAAACCACACTAACCAGGTAGATCTATCACTTTTAAACAGCTATTGTGAAGGATGCTTCAAAATAAATTTTTTTCTGTGTTTGGCTGCATTTTAAAGACTGTTGGTCTACGATCGTAGACCACGCGCCCACTGGAGGGTTAAAGAAGGAAATGAAGCTGAATCAGAAAGTGGCTGATGAAAAAATAACTGTTCTCAAAAACTACGCAGCCAGAAAATTGGCTTTGATGGAGAACAGAAAAAGGGCAAATACCGAAAGGTTTGAAAAAATGCTTCAAGTCTTTCCGGAATTCTTACAGAAGTGACAAATTAACATAAAATGAATTATCTAATATGTGAATTATGTTCCTGATTTTTTTGTTGGTGTATGCATGTTTGTATTTATGGAATGCGTTTTGATTCTTTTTGTGGTAAATGTACTTTAAAAGACTGAATTATATTTTTAGTTTGAAATAATATTTATTAATAAATAAAAAGATGAATTAAACAATTATGTTTTTACTTATCAAGTAATCTATTAAAACTTGTCTTCTAGAACTGCTAATTGCTTCGTTATTTGCATTAGGTGTATGAACATTTTCAGGATCTACGTTATAAAATTCGTCGTTGTTATCAATGCACATATTATGTAATACGTATGCACACACCACTAAATTTATAATCATGTTTATGTTCCTCTGCTCATTAAAATGCATCAGCCTTCGAAAACTAGTTTTCAAAAGGCCAAATGCATGTTCTACGGCGACTCGACCATTAGCAAGAAGTCTTTTAAACTGACGTTGAATACTTGTCTGCATTCCATTATCCTTAAACGGTGGAACAAGCCAGTCTAAAGACGGATACACCGAATCTCGGAGTAAGAAAGTGTTATATGGGAATAGCTGATTCATGTCTTCAGAAGCCTTTTGATAAAGCTCAGATCTTCGTAGAATGCGACTGTCATGCAAGCTTCCTGGTTCACCACAAAAGATATCAATAAATTTGTTTTTGAAATCAACTACAGCTTATATTGAGATACTATATGTAGAATCGCTTTCTATTGTAATAACTCTCTTTGTTGGTAGTGAGGGCTTTAATTCTAATGTACAAGCCGTCGATACACCCGAAGCTTCCTGGTATTTTCGCTTTCAGTTCGAACAAATTGGAGCATTTCATTTACATTTGGCCATTTAACGTATTCATGGTCTATGGATATTATCCAATAAGTTACCCTTTTAACAACATTCCAAGCAGTGTAAATAGAATTACCAAATTGATTAGCAACTCTCGAAATGTATTTGTATTAGAAATATATTTTAGTGTAGCATGAAACCGTTCGGCTGACTTGTAACGATCTAAAAACAAGTTAAAATTAGTTGCAAAACATATAACATACTATACTTGATTGTGCGATGTTATCAAAGCACCTCTTAAGATTTCCGCTGTTGACCTGCGCAATCTGAAATGTTTTGTGAAGTCAGCATTGTTGTAGTTTCGATATCCATTGTTGAATAAGTATCTTCACATTCTTCTCTGTCAAATACTGAAAATCCAGATGAGGAACTTTGATCGGAATCATTATCACCATCAAATAACCACTGATTAAATAAATAATATTAGTATTTAAAATAAATAAATGGTCCAGGGATTATATACCTCAGCAACAGCTTCCATTTTTATTTATTTATTATTTTGAAATGTCAATCGGTTGACAGAAGTAAATGTCAGTCTGTTACCACAACACAAAACTAAAATTATTGATGATCCAGGCTGTTTTATTATGCCAATGATCTGATCCGGATCAGTGGACATAATAGAAAAACACCTAATGTCGCGAAGATGACTGCTGAACACAAAACATGTAAATCTCCATGTCAACGGACTGCTCCATTTCGGTTGTTATTATGTTTCCTTGCTAAGTTATGTCATATTGAAGGCCTTTTAAGTTTGACTGATCGACGATAAATTGAATTAACTCCTCCGTGAAAAGGACAAAAAATAATTCCCTGTGTTTTCAGTCCAATCACCGATTCTGGCTATTTAATACCACCCGTAAATTGAAAATACTTTTCATCGTATGGATTCAATTGTTCTTTTCTCCAATACAAAATATTTTCAGGCTTGTCTTTTTTTGTTTTGAAGTCAATGCAATTAGTTCGATTACAGGCTCCGACTCGGTTTCAGTTTGGGACACAATAAGGCAGTCGCTGTTGTTTAGTGCGGTCTCAAATTCCACATCAGAGTCTGCTACTTCATCATCATCACAATTGAAAACAAAAGTTTAAATTATCCATCTCTGAAGAAAATTTAAATGAAATATTGTGAATAAAAACATGGGAACAAAATTTTCGAAAACGCAACTCTTAATGCATACGAAGCTATATATGGATAGCTCCGCAAAGAAAATCGCTCGTAACGGTAGACTTATAGCACTTAAAATCGTAACTTCTTTTTTACTTCGGTTTTTAATACGTGCTCGTGTTAGGATTACCTATATAAATGGATGTCATTAGATATAAATATAAGGCAGAAAGAGAAAGTAATGTTTTTTGAGTAAAAGGATACACACCAATGGATAAAAGTAATTCTAGGTCATTTCGAAAAGGTTTTCTCGGAAAAATATGCAACAATAATTGCAAATCCTAATTTGGCTTCGTATGCGGTAGAGGGTTAAAACTATCTTATTTTGACTTACTGGCCCCATGCGGACACTCTAAGTTAAACATAATAATAATAAACTACATATGTTTTTCTATCTTTCTAACGGAACATATTTATTATTAATGTTATATTTATTACAATTAAAACTAACAAAACATTTTTTAACAGTAAAACTTATTGTTGTAAATGGACTTATTTCTTACTTCTTTTTACTTAGAATAGAACTTACAAGCTATCTCCAAATCAAATCTTAACCTACTTAAACTAGCTAATTGTATAAGAAATATTTTGTCTTGTGTGTGAAGCGTGTGAAATTTCTATACGACCAAAAACTGAGGCAAAAAATACTGCAATGTCCCAAAGGCAGTAAAAATGTTTGGTCATTCGTCAAAAACATTACAAATTCTGCCTCATCCTCCATCCCAACGCTCATTCACAAAAACATTCCAGCTGTCAGCTCTTTGGACAAGGCCAATCTGCTTGCTGCACACTTTGCGGCTAGCTCAACACTCCCAGATTGTGCTTTGTTCCCGCCTACGCTTGAGTGCGTCGAATCTACAATGGGACGAATCCACTTTCGCACTCGTGTAGTAGCAAGAGTGCTTAAAGATCTTAATATGCATAAATCCGCTGGTCCAGATGGTATATCTCCCCTTCTTCTGAAGAGGTGTTCTTCTACGATGGCAAAACCGCTGCGTAAGCTTTTTCATCAATCCTACTCGTTAGGACTCTTTCCGAGCAGATGGAAAACAGCGTTTGTCCAGCCCGTCCCTAAAAAAGGCGAATCTTCTTCTCTCTCCTCTTACAGACCCATTGCACTTACGTCCCTTCTTTCCAAGGTCATGGAAACGCTGATAAACCGTCAGCTCGTGAAATATCTTGAAACACGAAAACTTCTCAATGACCGGCAATATTCTTTTCGTAGCAACAGGTCCACTGGTGATTTGATGGCATGTCTCACCGAAAAGTGGAACCAAAGCGTACATCGATCTGGCGAAAGCAAGATAGTTGCACTTGATATTTCTAAGGCATTTGACAGAGTTTGGCATTAGGCTCTTTTGTCGAAAATGCGTGCTTTTGGGATCGATGACTCTTTTCTTCAATGGATTAGAAATTACCTCTCGGAACGTTCAATTCAAGTTGTCTTGGACGGTTTCAAGTCTGATATTCACAAAATAAATGCTGGTGTACCCCAGGGCTTCGTTCTGTCTCCGACACTCTTTTTAATTTTCATTAATGGTCTCTTGTCTGTCACTTCTAATCCAATATATTCCTTTGCTGATGACAGCACTCTCTGCTTTTCGTATTCGTTCCCGGACTCACGTCCCTGCTCTTCGGCTTTAGAACAGGAACGGTAGCATATGTTAAGCTCATTAAATTCCGATATTAACAGCATAACCAAGTGGGGAACTATCAACCGAGTGGAATTTAATGCTTCCAAAACTCAATGCTGTCTGCTGTCATTAAAGCGAAATTCAAATACCCAGCCATTATCCATGAATGGCACTTGCATCGTCGAAACCGATAAACTTTCCATTCTCGGTATGTGTGTCAGTGACAACTTACGTTGGAATGACCATATATTCGATGTCGCCAAAAATGCTGCGAAATGTCTAGGTTTACTCAAGCGATGTAAGAAATATTTTACCCCCTCTGATTTGGCCACAATATATAAGGCATTCATCCGCCCTAAATTGGAGTACAATGCCCAACTCTGGTCAGGTTCTCCTAAAACATCTCTGCACCTGCTAGATAGGATTCAAAACCGTGCGATAAAACTCATTGGTGATACTAATATCAGTCAGTCAATTGACACCCTCGAACACCGACGAAATGCCTCCTGTCTCACTTTGTTTTATCGCTATTTCCACCACCAGTGCTCCATTGAAATCGCCAGTAGGATTCCGCCCATTCAAACTTTCAACCGTAACACCCGTCTCGCTATGAATGCTCATCAGTATACCCTCAAGCCCATTTTCGGACGTACTCTAAAATATCGTGATTCTTACCTAAGCCGTACAACTCGCTTATGGAATGCCCTGCCGATCTCTGTGTTTCCTGGTCGTTATAACTTACAAACATTTAAAAACAATGTACATCGGTACCTGTCTTTTCTTTCTCCCTAAATTTCCTTCGCCCGCGCTGTGCACATACATTTTAAGGGTACAAAACCCCTTGAGCGCGCGCCGATTATAAAAAAAAAAAAACGGTATTAGAAATTGTTACTCTATTTTTGTTCTTTATTTTTTGTTATTATTTTTTTTATTTTATCATAAAAACTACCCTAATTCTACTTATATTATGTAAGTCGGCCATGGCAAGAATATCAAACAAACCAACCTCGCCCTCGTGGAGCTACCTAAAACTAGAAGGAAACAACGAGCGATTTTCCTCTCCTTTACTAAGCCACCAAAATTCATGGCGCTGCAGAGCACCAGTCTAATTATGAAATTGTCCACTTTTGTTATGAATGCCCTGTTGTACAAGACCTAGGACAATATTTTATGTACGACTCCGGTGTTCTGTACAAAGGAAGATAAGTTCTAAGACAAGCCCTCTCAAACACCCGAAGCTTTTCCATTAAACTGGCTCTCACGTTGAACCACAGGTCAGATAAGGTCTACGTAGAAGACAACCTTCTCCCTTGCATCGAGTTGTCTGTTATAACAGAGTCCCTTTGTGAGGGCAAAAACACCTTTGGCGCTAGCCAGAACAACATCTATATGTTTATTAAAATATAGATATGGATCTAACAAGATAACAAGGTATCTGACTACATTGCAACAAGGAAGTGGTTGCCCCTGTTATCCCGGGATTGAAAACTTTCGCCAATTCTTCCTGGTGTCCTAAGAGGCCCCAGACAAAGGCGTTCTAAAAAGAATGGCTTCCGACTTCTGAAAGTTGATCTTTAATATATAGTCATCGTAATATCGCTTAATCTTATCGAAGTCGCTTTGCAAAGAATATTGATGACATCGATTTTGAATCTGATCTTTACGCGATCAAATTGCCTGCGTATGCTATGGCATGATGAAGTGAACTCACAAGATCGCTAGTGTAGATGTTAGATAGAACCGGCGAATTAACCGCACCATCTGTAGTCCAGCAGAAGTCGCATAACGACGAACTGTCTGCTGATGAGCTATTAAAAAGGATATACAGCAATGGTTTACTTATGCGAAGCCTGTTCTACTTGAAGAAGATCATACGAATACCTCGACCGAAGATTCGCCGAATTGGATGTGTCTTTATCTCTTTTGGGAATTGGATGCACCACCGCTGTCTTCCAATGCGACGGATAATGCGCATTATTCAAAGCATTGCTAAATAGTGGGGTGTAAATGCCCCCTGGTTCTAATGGGAGATGTCGAAGCACAATTTTTGATATCCCATCGTTACCCACAGATTTCTTACTTCTCAGTGATCCGCTGATCATTTGGAGCTCTTACTTCGAAACGAATGGAGGTAGCTACCTTTCGTTGGCGACGACATTATTTGCCATATTTTCGTCATTGAACTCAGGGACCCCTGTATTCTCGAATCGCCAGTTCTCTAGTTCATTTCGAAGGTAGGAATTGTGCAGAGGGTCGCGGTTTTCCAGATCGTTGTTAGGGGGAGTGAATTCATTCGCCTTATACACTCCCTGGAAAAACACTCCTATGGCCTCTTCTCGACAGCTTCTCCTGGACTTATGCCTGCTGTTAACAATAATTGGTCGTTGTTCATCATTTGGGCGATCTTTAGACATGGAAGGTCGTTTTGATTTTTCCCCCGAAATATTTTATTTATTTGCAGAAATACATGTATTCGACAAATTTACATTACTTCTTTTATTAATACTTGATGGTTTTTAATCGAGTGTCATGATCTCCGGGTTATGTCTATCAGTAACTGGTCTCGACAGCAGTCTACTCTTGTGTCGGTGAAGTGCGTCAATAATTGCGTTGTGGAGCAGGTCTTCATTGTCAGTGTCTCCGTACCTAAGTATCGTATTGTCCATCGTTCGTTTTATGGTCTTGACCATTTGATTGAGGTACGCAGCAATCTCTCATTAGGCAGATTCTTATTGGACGGTAGGTAGAGCGAGTTTGAGAAAAGTGCTCTTGTCAATTTTCTGAAGAAGTTTATTTAACTGTCCCTGCTGTAATTGTTTGGTGCTTCTGTGTTGTTGTTTTTATTGATGTTGTTGCTGTTGTTCGACTGGGAATAGAATCCGTTGCCTTCGATTTTCTATCCGGCCACTTCTACCACTTTGGCCCCAAAAGGAATATGTCTTAAAATTAATTATGCACTTTTCTATTTCTCACTTCTGATCACTTCAAAGGCCCATGAACGACTCGTCGATTTGTCGTCATTCGTGGCAACTTGGCCTTTGTCCATCCACTATATGAAAAATTCTGACTTATAAGATCCAACTGATGTAAGAGCTAAAGACCCGTGACAATTTACTGCGTCCGGTGTTTAGTGATTGAACTTTAAATCAACTGGAAGTAGACCCAGCTTTTACCATTAAATTTTGTTCAGCGATGAGACTCATTTCTGGTTAAACAAACATATTTGATACGAGAACAATCTTCCAGAAGTTCACCAGATGCCATTGCATCCAGAGAAATGTACCGTATGGTGCGGATTGTACGCTGAGGACATCTTCGGTTTCAAGAATGGGGCCGGAGCAGAAGCTACTGCCAATAGACATCGTTACAATGCGATGATCAGCGATTATTTGCCCCAAAATTTGCGTTGTATCAATGTGGTTGTAAACTGTGGTTCCAACAGGATGGAGCTCCATCTTATAGCACTAACAAAACGATCGCTTTATTGAAAACACCATTTGGCAATAGAGTCATTTCAAGTCTATTGGTCATTGAGATCATGCGATTTTACAGCACTGCATTATTTTGATTGAGGCTACATCAAGTCACTAGTTTATAACATTGTTCGAGTAATACGAGATATTCGACCCCAATTGCTCGACAAAGTATCTGAAAATTGGACTTCCAGAATCCCGTGGAAACATGAAATAATCTTTCGAATAAAATTAATAAACCCTTTTAATATAATTTTCTTACCTCATCAGATTACGGAAAGATACTTAACATATATTCATCATTATGCAGGATTTCAATTTCAGAACGTAAACAGGACTATACATATGTATATAATAGTACATATGGCATATGGAAATAAGCAAATAATTCGCGTTTTAAATAGTTTTCAACATAACATATTATTATTGCGAACTATGCAAAAATATAATTGTAATATTCAGCCATGGCACCCCAGCCAACAGTAACAGTTTGAATAAACATACATAACATGTACATATGTATGTATACATGAACGTATGGATATTGAACCGAAGACTAAAATACAAAACATCGCAAAATCAATAATCCACAGGATTGCATACATACTATATTTATGATGGTTGATTAATAGGATTAGTGGCAAAGGTGTTTATTTTTTTATTCTTACTTTAAAAAGATCAGTTGAGGTTAATAAAAAAAAAAAACAATATTGCACGTTTTACAAATACAACATTGTTTTGGTCCTACATATTACCTATATAACATACTCGGACATATATTATAATCAAAATAGAATTGTCTGATAAGAAAGTCTCTGTTTTACATACCTACTATATATTCAGCATTTCATTAAATTGCTTATCAATTTAAGTAATAAAGCTTTCCAAGCATATTTATAGACACATTCTACAGTTCTTACTAACTTTGAGTGATAATCGCTTCCTGCAACGAAAAAAATTAAATATAATAATTCTCAGTTTTCATCTGTTAGCGTCCGAGAGATTGTTTCGATGTGAATTAAATACAAATTTATTATATTTCTCCTGAAATTATTTAAATATACAAAATATGGACGTGTATACTTCCGATAGTAGCGATACCGATTCTAGGGAGCAAAAAACACTTGATTATGGTCGAAGAAATTTAAGCGAAATTGCCCTTGGTGAAGACCTATATTCAGAAACTAAAAATAAATTGATTAGTCGAAAAGACATCGAAACTATGCTCTTAAATCATAATCGCCTAACGTTCATACCACCAACCATAAAATATTTTGTGAATTTGAAAGTTTTGGACTTAACATCAAATACTTTAACAGCATTGCCCGACGCAATTAACTCCTTACCTCTGGTCACATTAATAGCAAAAAATAATTTACTTTCTAATAAATCATTACCCAAAACGTTTGTTTCAAAGAACTCTACTTTAAAGGAATTAAATTTAAGTGGGAATTTACTAACCCACTTCCCGGATCAAATTTTGGAACTGAACGACTTAAAATATCTTTACGCTGGCGGAAATAAAATATCAACAATTCCGAAGGATATCTGGAAATTGCATAGGTAGGTAGTTTAATTATATTTTTTTTAGATTTAAACGTCTAGCAAAAATAAAACAGATAATAGAAATGTATGTAACTGTGAATTCTAATTACTGATTGTGCAATGATAAACCTATGTATTATACATACGAGTATATATAAACAAATAAGACATAGACAAACTAATAATTTAAAAAAATAATTGACCCGTATAATTAATACTCTGATTTGTTCCTTGTACCCAGTTCATTTCCCCCACCTTGGGATTATTCTATGGTGCTTATTATTATTAAGAAATCGAGTTACGCCATTAGTATGTACATTTGTCATTGTCGAGAGTGCACTAAAGTAAATGGAAAATTCTGCATGCAATAAGTTTCATTTTTTGTTTATGTATGATACATATTTGGTTTTTGATCCCTCTATTTCTAATTAAAAAAAAACCTTATCGGGAACAAGACATTAACACAGCATTATATTTGTTTTTGTATATGGCTTTGTGAAAAACAGTCAATTTCAAAATAACTGATTTTAATAAAATCAGTCTTGAATTTTGTATGATGCCGGATTTAAACTTTACCTGGGAGTGTTAAATTATCTTCAATTTATACTAAATTAATTAATACCAATTATTGAGTTTAACATTTTTTCTAAAGCTTTCAAATTCTCAAGATAATCATGACATCAGATGTTCTAGGAATAGAAACGTTTGAGTTATATTGATATATGTTTCCAAAATACGAGCACGAATATCTGTCTCATGTGAAAATGAAATTAGAAGAAGAGGAATAATAAGCTGATTTTAATTCAGTCGAGTACTTTATTGAAATTTAAAAACAATAATTAAATAAACGAAAATACTCACACGCAGGCGCCACAACGCGGCTGAAGTCCAGTAATTTCCATTGAATACTTTTGATCCATTTTTCATTTACGAATAAAACAATTAAAACGATTATTTCAACTTAAAAGCTAACATTTTAAACTCATGACAAACTAGTCGTCATGTTTCTCTATCATTAACAACATTGTGCTATTCACTTTTTTTGTATAGCTTTTAACTTTTTTTTTAATACAACTCATAAATACAGCGAAAAACAACGCTTCTTTGCAACTGTAGTAAGTAGGTAATGAAGTCTTGGCAGAGCATTCCACTGTTGTATGGCTTAGGAGAGAAGCACGGTATATCAGCGCTAGTTTGATGATGGGCTTAAGGGTATATATGTATAGGCTTGAGGGTTAGAAGAGCGGAATAGCCCTGACAATTCTGAGTGTTGTTGAGTTTTCTTTGCAGAATATAGATGCTACAAAGCAATAGCTTAGTGGGTGTAACCTTTACGAAATTATTTATGTTTAACAGCACAAGAGTAGATGTTGGTAAATTGTTACCACTGATAACACCTAAAATGGATTCACAGAATGACTATGACCAACGACAAATAAATTTTACTGCTGTAGTTCGGAGATTTAAATAAGTTTCTAGAAAAACTCTTAGCAAATCAGATAATCTAAATACTGTTACAAAAAGAAGCTGATTGACCCCAAAAAATTTCTCGCCGCCACTACGAATTAAATTAATAAAAATTCTGGTTCCCGAGAGGTTTAGACTTTCATTTTTAATTGTTTTTTTGCTTTTTTGCTTAAAGACTACGCCTTTCTCCAATTTCTCTGCTTCTTTTATGTGCCATCCTGTTTTCCACACTTGCTGTGTGAAATTATCCACTTCCTTTATTTTGTTTCCGTTGTCACGCTAAAATCTACCACACATGCACAAACCACTTCTACTTGGAGAAGAAGAATAGCAATCTTCTTGACTGTATTGCTGCCAAGTCCGTCTAACATATATCTGCTGAATGCACTGAAAGGGTCTACCCATCCGTGATACAAAAGTATGGTGCGCGCATTTTGTGGATTTTACAAACATTTGCAAAACTCTTTCTCGTGATATTGCAGATCGTTTTGAGTAACACTATCCCCTTCTTGAAACTCAAAGCTCTGACTGAGTTTCCGATAAGCGGATATACGGGCAAGGCGGTTGATATGCACAACTCTTTGCTCCATATTTCCTGGTGCTTGGATGCTGTAGACAAGATCTTAGCAGGACCGATCACTTTGGAGTTTAGGATAGAGGCTCTTGCGTCTTTTGGGATTGTACAAGCAAACGTTGTCTTCTGCAGTACAGGTAATTGCGTTAGTTTTTAAGTTGTACATGTCTTCTATTATTTCTGTAGTGAGTTTTAAATTTTGTGGCGCAACATCCTGTACCTTCAGAAGTCGAATTCTCAATTCCATCGCGTATCCCTGACTCTCGTAGGCTGTTGCTTGTGGGGTCCGAAAATTATATTAGTTGGTAATTTGAGTTCTAGTTCAAAGTTGAGCATAGTTGGAGAGAAACCTGTTGATTCGTGTTCCGCAGCCCAGTAAGTCAATAAAGCTGGTTGCAAAAGCGAATATTTGTCTGCTTGATGTGGACTTACAAATTCCCTAAGTAATCCAATAGCGTTCTATTAAAGCGTTCGATCATATCGTCGTACTGTGGTTGGAAAGAGTTGTCCGAGTTTTCCGGGTGCCTGTTTTTTTTTTTGAAAATCTCTGACTCGAAGTTCGTTGCGTGATCAGAGTGAATGAATTGGCCGACCCAGAATTCACAGAAAATATTTTGTATTGGTTGGTCTACAATTGCCTCTCCAGTTTGGTTGAGTACATCAAAACATTCCGGCCATTTGGTAAAGTAGTCCATATGTACAACCATATAGCGATTTCCGCTTTTTGTTCGAAGGAGTGGTCCAAGTATATCGATTGCAATCCTTTCAAATGGGTATCCTGGCCGCCTGGGGTTCAATTTTCCCCTTATTTCTCGAGACGACCCTTTTCGAGCTTGACAAATGGGTACAGTTTTGGCATCACAATTTGGTATTCATTACGATGCCGATCCAAAAATACCTCTCTCTGATTTTCCTTAGTGTTTTTCGCTGTATCAGATGTCCTCCGCTCGGACAGTTGTGGAGCTCTTTAAGGATTTCTGGCACAAGCTTCCTTTTGATTATGAGCAGAATCGTTTCTTCTCCGATTTCTTTTTCCTACACTCGATGTCATTGGTCGACACTCAACTTCAATTGTTGGAACATAGACCAAAAGCTCTTTAACTCCGATTTTTCGAATGAGATGTTTTTTATTGGGTCGAAGTCCTTCTTCAAGCCACTTCATCACCTTCATCAAAGTCTCATCTTGTCGCTGTTCTGCTGCTAAAATTAGTTTGTCCAATCCAACGTGTAGGATGTCGCACTATTCTCCTTCAAGTTTGCATTCCCCACATGGTCTTCAAGAAAGGGTGTCCGCATTGCCACATCTAGGACCTGGCCTATGTTTAATATCGAAGTTATATTATTGTAAACATTCCATCCACCGAGCCATCTGGCCTTCTAGCTGCTTAAAATACAAAGCCAGCAATGGGATAACGGTGGAAATGATGCGTTGCTGGGACGACGGCCGGCAACTCCCTCATCGTGACGTAGTAATTTCTCTCCGTTCGGTTTAAAGTGCGGCTGTAATACTCAGACACTATGTCCGAGTTTCCGTCATTTGGCTGAGTACAGCACATGCCCACGTTAGATCCGTCTGTATCTAATATGAAGAGATCATCCGAAGTCGGGAATGTCAGGATTGGTACAATAGTGAGTTTGTCCTTCAACATACCGAAACCCTCCTCACAGTCCTCATTCCATATAAATCTGCATTTCTCTTCTATGAGTTCCGAAAGTGGTTTTGCAAGTGTAGAGAGCCGTTTCATTTTTAGACAGGGCCGGTCGAAACAACGTGCCCCCAAATGAGTAAGGCTTGTTTTAAAAAATGTGCACTTAACTGGGCTTAGTTTCAAGTTAGCCCTCTGCAAACGTTCCAGCTTTTTAAGATATTCTTCAAAGGCACGGGAGTAGACTATGAAATCGTCCACGTATACAAGGGCAGTGCGCCATGAGAGCTCGTGAAATACTTTAAAATTTACAGAGACCAAATGGCATAACAGTAAGCTGTCATAGCACGTTTCCATTTGTAAAGGCGGTCTTCTCCTTATCCTTGGGATCCATTTCAATCTGCCAGTAGCCGCCCAGCAGGTCCATTGGTCCATTGCTCCAGCCGTTGTTGAAAAAAATTCATCCATGGGGAGCAAAGGGTGGGAACCCTTTTTTATCACTTCGTTCAGCTGTCTATAGTACACGCAAAATCTGGAAGTACCATCTTTCTTTTTTACCAAGACGATCGGTCCAGCCCAAGGACCCTTCGAACGCTCTATTACTCCTCTGCTGTGCATATCGCGAATTAGGTCTTCCATCTCCTCTCATTTTGCCAACGGAATCCGTCTAGCCGGTGTATTGACTGGTTTTGGTTCTCCTGTTTCAATGCGGTGTTTCGTTAATCCTGTGCGTCCAACGTCTGCTGGCCCTTTTGAAAAGACCTCTTTGTAAATACCAAGTGTAGTAGTTTCACAAACTACATCAGCAGCTCTTCAGATATCCTTGAGTACCGTGTCGACCACCGACGAGTGAAAATGTCAACTAATGCACTCGTGTGCTGCACAACGAAAAAAAAAAATAATAAAAAATAACCACGCAGCTTAAAAAAAAAAACAAAAACAAAACCACGGCGCGCGTGTGCAAAAAAATAGTGCAGTTTAGTGAAATAAAAAAAAATATCACACCTCTTCCGCTCCTAGTCGAAGTACTCGGTCACTGCAGTTACTGTATTTATCATACGGTACGGGTAGTGACTACGTATATGTAACAACTGATGGATATCGGTTTGAGAGTGAAAATTTTGTTGGTGCACTGTTTCATATTGTTGTAAGGGCATAAAACCTACAGCAATTTGATTCGATAAACCAACGTCAGAATTTTCACTTCGCAGCCTTACTTAGTGTCGTTGGTGTTTGTGTTTACTGTGTTTGTTTGTGATTATGACTAGGGAATTCAGGGTAGACATAGCCAATATTTGCGTGCGTACTGATGCAGCTTATCAAACTCCACCATAATCCCTGTTCCAATCCGGAATTCAATTTCATGGGGTTAAACTTCCATCTCCGTAAGCAAATCATTCACTATTGCTTTATTTACAGAAGCCCCAACTTGGATAGCAGTTCGACCTTTAACGAGTTTGATGTGCTGTCTGGCTCCTTACAAAGAATTATATCCCTGTATCGTGATTACAGACGATTTCAATATACATAATTCTGGTTGGCTTCGACATTATGGAAGGACAACAAGTGAGCCCACACGAATACCAGACGTTGATAGTCATACCGCCATCATCCTGAACTTGTTTTTAACTTCTCACCCTGATAAGTACACCATTGATGTGTTCTCCCCTCCAGGCTCGTCAGTCCATTGTGTCGTATCAGCTAATTTCTCGTACACTCACCATACAATTAGAGAAAAGATTCCTGAAAGAACCGTATGGCAATAGGAGAAAGCCAATTGAAGCGGACTTAACAACTTCTTTAGGAATTGCAACTGGACGTTATGTTTCCTCGATAACGATGTGGATGCCGCTGCTGACATGATCACAGAAACTATTCACTTTGGAATGAGATGCTTTATCCCTCATCGGATGAAGAGTATCAAACTAAAAGAAAAGCCATGGTACGACTCGAGCTGGAAAGAGGCTGTCAGGGTTAGAGAAACGTTTTTTCGGTCCTACAAGACCAACCCGACAGAGGAAAACCGAAAAAAGTTTAAACGAGCCAGAAACTGAGGCAAAAAATACTGCAATGTCCCAAAGGCAGTAAAAATTTTTGGTCGTTCGTCAAAATCATTAGACATTCTGCCTCTTCCTCCATTCCCACGCTCATTTACAATGACATTCCAGCTGTCAGCTCTTTAGACAAGTCCAATCAGTTTGCTGCACACTTGCACAAGAGGTGTTCTTCTTCGCTAGCAAAACCACTGAGTAAGCTTTTTCCATCAATCCTACCCTTTAGGACTCTTTCCGAGCAGATGGAAAACAGCATTTCTCCAGCGCGTCCCTAAAAAGGCGAATCTACTTAACTCTCCTCTTACATACCCATTTTTTCCAAGTGTCTTCTTTCCGTCAACTAATGAACTATCTCGAAACATGAAAACTTCTTAGTGCCCGGCAGTATGGTTTTCGTAGCAACAGGTCCACTGGTGATTTGATGGCGCGTTTCACCGAAAAGTGGAACTAAAGCGTGAATCAATCTGGTAAAAGCAAGACAGTTGCACTTCATATTTCTAAAGCATTCGACAGTTTGGCATCAGGCTTTTGTGCCGAAAATGGGTGCTTTTGGGATTGATGCCTCTCTTCTTCAGTGGATTAGTTATTACCTTTACGAACATTCAATTCAAGTTGTCATGGATGGTTTCAGGTCTAATATTCACAAAATAAATGCTGGTGTGCCCCACGGCTCTGTCCTGTCTCTGACATTCTTTTTAGTACTCATCAACAATTTCTTGTCTGCTACTTCTAATGCAATATACTCGTATTCCTTTGCTGACGACAGTACTCTCTGCTATTCATTTTCGTTCCCTGGCTCACGTCCCTGCTCTTGGGCTGTAGAGGGGGAACGCCAGCGTATATTAAGCTCATTAAGTACTGATATTAACAGCATAACCAATTGGAGAACTGCCAACAGAGTAGAATTTAAAGGTTTCAAAACACAATGGTGTCTGCTGTCGGCTTCTATTTGTTCCATTAAAATCTAGCTTATCATTAAACGCTTACAAGATAAAAAGCGGACTTGTCGAACTTGGACAAACCAATAATCTGGGAAAAGAGAATACAAAACGACGCTTCGGTCCATATAACGAGTAAACAAATAATTGCAATATGAAAATAAGTAGTTATATTTACGAGTATATACCATAAGTGGAAAAGGGTGATACAATTGATGCTTAGCATTGACGTATAAACAAATGGGTGGAAGAAAAATTAGGAAAAAGACGCTTTACGCATAAACAAATGGGAGGACAAGGAATTAGAAAAACATAGGAAAACGTGAATACACTGGGTTAACGATGACAAGTGATGTTATCTTACTAGGTGATTTACTAGGTGCGATTATGTAGCTAGATGACTAGGGTTACCAAGACGTAACTTCTCCCCTCGAGGAATCGATTTAACACGATTTCTGTACAAAATCGTTAATACAAATTGAATGTTTATAATACATATATAATGTAATGTAACTTAATGCAGTTAGGTGAAAAGTAGCCTCCTTGACCGCCAGAATGCGCTGCTACTGCAAAAAAGGTTATGGTGCCTTGAAGTCCGTTAATATTTAGGCAGACGTGCCAAATTTCAGTGCGATACTGTCTTTAGTTTTGTTTTGACAGCTGATTGTTGTTGACGTGTTTGTCATCATGTTGAGTATGGACAAAAACGATTTTCATTCTTTCATAAAACATTATTTTGTTAGGGGCAAAACGGCGAAGGAAACAAAAGAAAAGTTGGATAAATATTATGAGGCAAATGCTCCGTCAGTTTCGTGGTGGCCGCAACTCCACTACCGATCAAGTCCGCAGCGGCAGGCACTCCGATGCGGCTACAGGGGACAATGTCAAAAAAATACATGAAATGGTGTTGGCTGGCCGGAAAGTGAAAGTGCGCGAGCTATCAGATACCACAAAGATAAGTACTGAGCGCATACGCCATACTTTGGGCAATATTCTGCATATGAAAAAGTTGTCCTGCCGCTGGTTGCCGCGCATGCTCACTCCTGACCAAAAACACGAGCGCGAGAGCACTTCGAAAGAGTGTTTGGACTTGCTGATGCGGAATCGGGCGGACGACTTTTGGCGTCGATTGGTAACTGGATTTGGATCCCTCGGACTATTATCTCTTCCTAAACCTCAAAAGATGGTTCATCAATAAAAAATTCAGCTCACGCGAGGAAATCATCGACGCCTCGGAGGAGTATTTTGCAGACCTTCTGGAAAATTACTTTTCAGACGGGATGTAGAAGTGGAATAATTGTATCAAACTGAGTGTATCAAACTAAAAGGGGACTATATTGAATAAAATAAAAAAACATTTTAAAAAATTTTTGTTTCTTTCCCAAGGAGGTTACCTTTCACCCCACTTAAGACTTATGCAGAATGTGAATATATTTGTTGCATATTTCGCATATTTCATAGATACAAATAGTAATCCTAGCTTTTTACTTACAGTACTCGTATAGTTGAAAATGGTAGTTGTAAGATACATAGATAGCCAATTATATAAAACGCTCATAGAACTCAATTGATATATTTTCTTTTATGTTTAATTTTTGGCTTATGGATTTTCTGATTTTTGGTCTCGACAGTAACTTTGTTGTTTTTTGTTATTTCAAAAATTGTTAAATTTGGCAGCGAGCTTATCCCGTCTGTCGTCGCGTTCAAAGATAATATCACCAGGTTTGTAATTTTGAGGGTCGGTGCGATTCTGATTATGCTTGGAAATGTAGTTTTGTTTTTTGTTTAGACTTCGCTCGTATATAACATACATAATTCTTTTTAAATTTTCGAAATTTTGTTTATGTTTTTGAAGATATTCCTGCTCACTATTAAAAGTATCTGAGGGTGAGAATGGCGCGTTAATATTGATATGTCCTGTTATTAGTTCAAAGGGGGTAAGTTTAGTTGTGGAATGGATTGAGTTATTGTACGTAAGGACAGTTTCGTCCATTATTTCGGTAATGGGAGCAACTTTCTTTTGAGCTTTAATTATTCCTATAATTTCTATTAGGGTTGAGTGAAATCTTTCAATAGGAGAGTTTCCGTCTGAAGTTTTTGGGCATATATTATGGAATTCGTTATCGTAGAGTTTGAGGAAATCTTTGAAGTAGATCGAAGCGATTTCTGCACCATTATCGGACACGATCTTCTTTGGAATCCCATGGTGTGAAAAAAAAATGGCGTAGATCCTTAGTAATGCTTGCACTTGATCGGTCACCTTTATGATATAAGCTGGAAAATTTACTAAATTTGTCAATTATAGTTAAAAAGTTTTCTTTAGGTCAACGGCCTCGCCAAACTGAAAGCACCGTACCCCGGCGTTAAATCCCGGACCTTACAAATTGATTTGTATCGCTCCCTTGATAATAAATAAATAAATAATAAATAAATAAATAAAGTTTTCTTTCGATACACTGTAGATGTCTATATGTAAAATATCCAAAGGTTTGTTTGGGGTTTCTTGACTTCGACCTTAATTTTTTTCGTGTTTATATTGCATATATCGCAACTATTTATAATTTTTAAAATGATTTCCTTCATTTTAGGAAAGTAAATATCGCGTTTTAAATGCTCGGTGGTCTCATTTATTCCTCTATGTTTGGATTCTGCATGGTATTATCTAATTATTTCTTCCTGTTCGTCCCCTTCCGTTATATCCCTCATTGAATTTAGCGCTCTAACTAGTTTTATTTTGGGCCTATGAAAAAATTTTGAGTAGACTGATTGTATTGCTTTAACAGTTTTATCGTCTGATAGAACGGCTACTGCTCCTTTACCGTTCAAATACTTTTCAAAAATATTTATTATGAAGTTTTCGTTTGCAGGGTCATTGTGTTCTATTATCTATCGTTTCTTGCTCTTAAATAAGACCCACATTTTTTCAAGTGCAAAGTTTTGTTTTATAATGACCTGGTGAGAAAATTCATTAAGACGTCTTTCCGATATTGGGACTCCATCTCCTAAATTTTCCGCAGATGATTGTATAGTTGAACGAATCTCTTGGGCGTCGAAATTACCACAGACAGATGCATCCTCTAAGAGTTCGCTTGGGAGGGTTTCATTTACATTAAGCTCAATACGAGATAGAGCATCGGCATTAGATCTTTGTTTGCCCTTCTTATATTGTACACTATCTCATAGTCAAACTCCTCTAGTCTAAGCCTCCACCTGACTAATTTGGAGTTTGGCTCCTTTGCGAGAAAAGGCATATTAAGGGCTTATGGTCCGTAACTATCTTAAACTTTCGTCCGTAAACGTATGGACGAAAGTATTTGGTGGCCCATACGATTGCCAGGAGCTCTTTCTCAATAGTGCTGTAGTTTTCTTCTGATTTGGATAATGTCCGACTTGCGTAGAAAATTGGTTTATCACTTCCTATTGGTTTTGCGAAGTCCGGGTATATAAGAATGGGGTCACTGATGAGAAGAGCCTTACAGTGCAAAAAGCACTCAATATATTTTGAATCGAGCTTAAATCATTTTCCCATTCGAAGGCATTCTGTCATTGGCTTTGTTAAATACGAAGAGTCCTTAATAAATTTCCTATAATACCCAAGGAATCCTAAAAAAGATTTAATCTGTCTTTGAGTCTTAGGTAATGGAAACCGTTGAACCGCAATTATCTTGTCGGGACTTAGCTTTACTCCCTCTGGTGTAAATAGTGGCCCAGAAAGGCCACTTCTTTTTGCAGGAACTGCGACTTTTGCATTTGAACTTTTAGATTTGCGTCTCTGAGTTAAGAAAAACGGCTTCGAGATTTTCTATATGCTCTTGCAATGATGTCGAATAGACGATTATGTCGTATATGTATACCAAGCATATTTTCCCTTCTAAGCCCCTGAGAACATTGTCCATTACCCTCTGGAAGGTCGACGGAGCATTCTTTCTGACTATAAGCTTTTGTCTAGTTTGTCTAGAATATCGGTGATGTTGGGAATAGGATATTTATCGTCGATGGTTTTCTCATTTAGTTTCCTATAATCGTCTACTAGCCTCCATTTCTTCTTCCCGCTTGCATCCTTTTTTTTAGGGACAATCCAAATTGTTGAAGAGCATGGTGAAAAGTTTTGTCGAGTTAATCCCTGGTTAAGCAAGTCATTTATTTGGCTACGTATTTCATCCTTGTGAATATAAGGGTACCTGTAGGACTTGATGTAAATCGGTATTTCGTCCTTAGTTTTGATTTGGTGTTTAATGCTATTTGAGAACGTTAAGTTCTGACCTTCCTTAAAAAAGTATATCGTTGTATTTGGAACAAAGGCTAAGTATTTTTTTTTTCCTCTATGTTTAAGTGATCGGTACTAATAACCTCTGTTTTTTCGGATTCATGGCTGTCTTGAATGCAAAACTTATAGATTTCGAAATATCTCCCTACTTCCTCTGCTTTAATGGGTTGTTCTTCAATGAAGTGCTGCTCGAAATTTGATATATTGATAAGTAGGAATACCACTTTTGGGTGGTATATAGTCCCTCTGGGATCAATAATTGCGGGTTTATGTGGGTGGGTTTTATATATATGTGGGATAGGTAGCCAGACCGATGCGGAGATTCCCTACTGAATGTACGACAAACTTATACATAACACACACACATAACTACGTAGAAGACGCATACAATTCATACCCAAAGGACGACAGAACAGTAAAATCATCCGTCGCCAAACGGAACGAAGACCACATGAAATACAACAAAAAACACAAGAGAACATCCGACTGAACGGTGCATACATAGGGCAAGCACACGACAGATAGACCGACGACACTGCAACCAACGAATAAACACACAGATCGAGACAAACAAGCCAGAGTCGACCGTTACCTTTTAAAAAATCCAGCAAGCAAGTAGAGTAGTATTTGAGTCTTATTTGAACCATTGCGCTGGCCGGTCGCTTTTTGTCTTTTCCCTTTAAATAAATATAAAGTATAGCAATAAAAAGTCGATAGTGTTTTCATTGGGATTAAAGTCCTACATATATACTGCCTGTTTCCACATCCACAGGTAAGTGAAAAATAAGCGATCGGCCTTATTTCACTTTTCATTGTTTTTAATATTGTATCAATTGTCATCATATCATGCTAAAGCTAAAAATGATTAAAAGAAATGGTATCACGTCACTCGACCAATTACAATTACAACTAAAATAGAATTGCTAAGAAGTGGCAAGAGTACGATAACTTAGGCGCCAAGAAATAATAACGGTTTTTTTGTAGAACAGGTAGGGGCAATTTAAAAAAAAAGGGAGTTATTGCGCTCGGTGTTATTTCACGGCACCGGATCACACCCCTCGTTGCTCAAGGCGCGCTAAAATCGGAACGTTTTTCTCCACTAGCGTTGAGATTTCTCTTGGTCAACTCGGATTTGAGTTGGACAAGGGTCAACTGCATTAGTTTCCGACCCATGACAGCTTTAACACAGACACAAAACCACTATTTTTCTTTTACACACAATAAGCCCTATCTCACTTCTGACACAAATGTAAAATGTTTGTACGAACTCAAAAGATAGAAATTAATTCTGTTAACACAATCGCTTTATTTAAAATCGCAGTATAATAACAATTTAAATTTCAATCGCCTCACGATAAGGTAAAACATTCTTAAGTTAGGGATTAATAAGACAAAGGATCGTGCAAAAGAATTGGTCTATTGTTCGCCAATGATGCAAGAAATAGAGCAATTGATTTGAATTTTTTTTGTTAAAAAAAAACTTAACGCTCAAGTGGGTATGAATACACTTATAATGCCTCAGCATGTGTTAAGTTTTTTTTGGAAAATGGTATAGAGAGAGAAAGAAAGATTTTTGGGTTCAGTGGTTATTTCGTTCCATGGGTGGCATTCAACATTTAATTGGGAAACTAAATTCTTATAGGAACTTGGCTTATTGTTGATTTCTAGTGAACTAATCATTTTATTTCATTTTTGTTAACTGAAAAAAATGAATGTTTTTCAGGAGAGGTTGGGATTCGAACATCGAGCCTTTCGATTTGGAAGCCAGTCCACTACAACTTGAGCCACTTTAGAAGAAAAAGAACCAATAGTTTTTCAAGAACTCCCAACGTATAATTTTTATGAACTAGGCATGGATATAATGGAATGTAACAACGCATTTAACTTAGTCATTGGTGAATACTTTTGAAAATGGATATTTTACAATTGGAAACAAAATCCGCATCTGAACCAAATTTGGAGAATGTTATCGTCTGCGACAATAACCTTTTTAATTCTTTCGAGTTCAAGAAGTTTGAAAGATGTTTAGATACTCTAGTTTTTCTAGTCTCTAATATGTCAAATCAAACGGATTTGCTGAGAAACTTCGTTGGTATTGCCAAGTGTCTAGTGAAAGATACTGAAGCAGACAATCAGGATTTATTTGTAGCACTTTCAGAGTTAGAAACGCGCACATAATAACCATTACCTTTATTTTTAGTAGAAGATGTAGTACTCTAATACCCGTGCACATAAGCAAACGTAGTATTCTACGATTCCTGTGGCGCCGCAAAGTAAGTGTCTTACAGGTGCGTGGTCCGCTTCCCAGAAAAAGGGGTTTCGACTCCCTCTGCGAAGGGTTTAGGCGCTCACGCGATTTCATCGGTCCGCTAAGGCTATGTCAACAACTGTCTGGCAGGCACCTGGCAAAATTCGAAAACCAATTTTTTGGTGGTCAGGGGGCTTCGCTCCCCCGCAGGTGGCTCAGCCATTTTCTACATATATAAACAATATGCAGACTTTCAAGTTCGATTTCCCATATTACTCGAGGTCTGCTTTATTGAAAACCACGCAAACTGGAATCGAAAATAGTTGGGAATATCACAGAAAATATTAAAAAATATCAGGCGATTGTGAAGACATAATATAATAAGTCATCGAAAATTCTAAACGAGTTCAAAACCAATACCCATCGCCTATAAAATTTATTAAAATAAACAAGATGATCCTAGGTATCCTGGTTTCGTTATTAAAAAGCTGTACAGTGTACATAGTCAAGGAAATGAATAGAGGAGTATATCGAAAGAACCAATGTTTTAATAATCATTGACAATATTCAGTAAAAAAACGAGCAGAGGATTCAGATAAAAATGAATCTATCTTAGAGCTACTCCATACAGTAGACAAAAAACTCCGGAAGAACCGGCAGTGATATAATATTCTTTGGTGGCCAATACTGTTTTTTTATAAAAAGGATGGAAGTAGGTTATATTTACATTACGTATTATTATAAAGAGTTCAGACTTTATTTTATATTTGATTTCCTTTCACTTGTACATATACATATATATGAAGTAACACTATGAACTGAAGTACAAAGTATACTATTTTGAATTAAAGATTATGAATTATAAAAAAAATAGTGTCAACGGCCTCGCCACACTGAAAGCATCGGTTGCCGCTAGATCACCGAAATCAAGCAGTGGGTGACCACATGGGAACACAGTACTCCTACTGCTGTTGACAAAAACGCGCCACATGGGCATAAGTACCCCGGCGTTAAATCCCGGACCCTACAAATTAATTTGTATCCTTCCCTTGATAATAATACAATAATAATAAAAAAAATAGTAATCTTAATAATATCTGCAACTAGAAGGTAAAAAGAAGAGATGTTTAATATATAGATATTATGAACACCGTGTAATAATTATTTATATTGAATTGTAAAGAAAATAAGCTGTCATCGTAGTAGAGTCACAGTGCAGAACAAAATAACAGTCATACTCCATCGCAAGCCAAGAAATTATTTATTAAATGACAAGGGACGTATTCATCAGGAGAATCGCAGATTCGAAACAGGAGTCAATATGTACAATAATCGGCAGTAAGGATGGCCGGAAAAAAACTCTTGCTGAAGCACTAGCTTTCGCTCTGGCGATAGAAACTGCCAATCAGTCTTCTAAAGGAACACATTTCGTCAGGGAAGTAGCATCTGCACAAGACTAAGTCCCGCGGAACGAGATACTCCGCGCTACAGGATCCGCGATAAAACAGGACATCTGCAAAGGCAGAGCAAAGAATCGTTAGGAAGAAAAAGCTGCACTCACTATAGTGGCAACCAAATAGAAGAAGAAATCGGCAGGAGCGACTACTAAGAAGCCGGTCAGAAGCCCTCAGTCGAGATATGGTTGAGAATCTACTTCACAGAACATAAATCTGTAGCAAGAATCGACCGGCGCAGGACCGTCATCCTAGTTTCACCTACCAAACGATGCAATGGAAGTCTTCTCATAGAAATACTCCGCGTTAAGGATGAATGGGTGGCAACAACAGACAACAGCGCCACTGCAGTGGTCTTGGTTGCATGAAACCGGTACTAACAACCTGCGAACCGTTACGGGAGAAAGGGGTAAGGTACGTGGTGAAGTCCGCATAAAAATCCTCCTGTCCAGAATAACCTTATTTCGCATGAGTTTCTGGTGGCTGACATATATGACGAGTGCATCATTGGAACAGATTTCATGAAAGAACATAGACTAGTAGTCGGCTTTGTTGGACGGACCCAGAAAAGCGGAAGTATAAAGATAGAAATGATATTCGAAAACGCCAACACTTTCATCTTAGGAATCTTCATCTGCCGAAATAAGGCTCTAGAGCCTTTGTCAGAAGGCATTGTTTGGCAAAAGTGGAAGGTGGTCTTAATAGCCACCGATTCTACTTGACGGAGCCATAAAATAAGAAAGACTTCATTGTGGGAAACATCTTAGTGGAACCAAAGAACAACATAAGGATTCTAAATCCAAAGTGTTGAGGTAAAAAAAGAGAGATAGTGGGGATATTTTCACCTACTAAGTCCATATCGACCACAGCAGAAACGAGCCGTGCAACACTGATCGCATCAATCCACAGTATGAAAATTAAGAACAAAACCCTCAGTCTTATCTTGATCAAGAACAGCGTATCCGGAAAAATTAATCGGTGAGTACGCTGATATATGTTATCATGGCCGTACGCAACTTCTTCAGCACCACATTAACACCGGAGGGGGCGACCAATCCGTCAGATGTCTTCCATTAGAAAAGCAAACAGAAGTTGCCGAAATGGTGTCGAAGATGAATGTTGAGGGGCTGATCGAAGAATCGCGCCCGTCGGTACCTCCAGTGGTCCTCGTGGAGAAGAAAGTCGGCAGCACGAGGTTTTGTGTAGACCACCGACGTCTTAACAATCTCACGAAAAGGGACAGAATTGATCACATTTTGGATACCCTTTCTCGAGCTGAAGGGGGGTTACTGGCAGATGGTGATTAATCGAAAAGATCGGGAGAAAACGGCTTTCACTACAGGTAACGGTTTTTAGCGGTCTACGGTGATGCCGTTTGGACTGTGAAACGCTTCGGCCACCTTCAAGTGATTAGAGAGACGTACACTGCAAGGGCGATCGTGGAGAACCTTCCCGGTATATCTGGGCTATGTTATCGCTATAGGCAAGGCGTTCGGGAAGCATTACAAAAATCAAAAAGAAGTGTTTGAGAGGCTGCAAAGCGCTCATTTGAAGCTGAACCCAGAAAAATGTGCCTTCTTCCGTCTGGATATAAAATATTGCGGTCACTTTATATCAGCAGAAGGAGTAAGGATGGATCCTGATAAAACCGATAAAAAGTTGGCTTGACCCCAAAGATAAACACCAACTGAGAAGCGAAGTGCTCCATGAAATACATGATGAAACCTCAGGAAATCACCTGGATATTAAAGACTTGGGAGAAGGTAAAGGAAAGTTTCTATTGGCTTATTGTGAATAGCTCCAGCCGTACATGAATAGAAGGAGATTCATCCATTGGAGGAATAATGTAAGCCCTTTGAAAACTAATATCGAATGTTCCAGAAATATGGAAAGCTGGTTAGTACAGAAAGTTCTCGAAAGATGAATTTGAAAAGTGTAAGTAAAAATGATTATTAAAGGGTTTGACTTATAAATGGTTGTATTGTGCTTTTGAATAAAGCGATTGTGTTAAAAGAAATAAATTCTATCCTTTGAACCCACACAAACATTTTATAATATAAAAAAACTATTGTTGCTATTTTGTTAGCAACTTTTTTTTTTTTTTTCAATACAAACTTTACCGAATTTCGGAGATTAGCATCTCTGTGTTCAAAAACTAAATATGCGTACATTTAGATCTTATAAATAGCCCTATGTACGACCTTTTTTGAGCACAATTTGCAGGATACGATTTGTATGGATTGTCTCATCACCGTCGATGTTGGGAGATTGGGACAAATCGTTTCTCAGTATTAATTTTTTAAGACTTTTTTTTTGTCTAGCGTGTAAGAGCTAATTAATCAATTCAAATTAATGCGTTTAAAATGAAATTAAATAACTAAATTGTTCTTAGTAAAACGATTTGTTCATCTAACAATTTCTTTTATTTCTCTTTAATACCAGAGAATTGACAACCAGCTGAAAGAAAATTCATAATTGCGACTGGTGTAGATTCCCGCACACTATTTCTCCTTACTCAAACCCTAAAAATTTACCTTAAAAATTAACGGGTCTTAAACAGTACTCCAATTAAAAACAAAAATCTGGCACTCATTCTGTTTATTTTCAATTCATATTCTGCCTTATTCAGATTGGATTTTTGCAATTTTTTAATTCTAATCACTGCCCACTAAGCATCTAAGTATAATTTTCTATTTATAGGTACATATATTGATTTGTTCTCTTGATAAAAAGATTTTATTTGGGAAAACTTGTGTAACTTATCTTCAATTTTGCCATTAACTTTATAAATTTTTAAGCTTGCAGATTTTATCACTTGGTGGTAATCAAGTTAGCGATGTGCCTGAGACGGTAGGCTGCCTAAGTCAACTCCAGGCGTTGGTACTATGTGATAATTTGATTGAAAATCTACCCACAAGTATTGCCCGCTTAAAAAATTTAAAGTCATTGCTTTTGCATAAAAACCGTCTTAGACACTTGCCAAAAGATATAGTGTCACTCAGAAATTTGACAGAGGTAAGATTTTACTGCGTAATATTTAAATTTTTTAATCTAGCTTATGTTTTACAGCTAAGCTTGCGAGATAATCCCTTAGTGGTACGATTTGTTCAAGAAATGGCACTTAGCCCACCAACACTTATGGAGATAGCTGCTAGAGCCGTAAAAACTACTACTATCATATACGAACCAAAGGACTTACCACACACCGTCTTAGATTATCTAGAGAGTGCTAATTGCTGTGTTAATCCAAACTGTAAAGGTGTGTTTTTTGATAACCGCGTTGAACATATAAAATTTGTGGATTTCTGTGGAAAATATCGTGTGCCTCTGCTCCAATATCTATGTTCTTCAAAATGTATTGAACCTGAAAGACAACAACGCTCAGAGCCAGGGGCTAGTGGGTTCTTAATGCGGAAAGTGCTGCTTGGATGATTTATTTTGGCCTTTTAATGGCAAAATGTTTTTATTTTTTATTAACTGAAATTAAAGGAAAATTTAAAATTTTGCTTTTCTCTTGCTATTAACTATAAGAGTATACGCATATATTAGTTAAAAGTTTGTTTGAGACACTGTCATCACTGACCCAATCTTACAGGCTAAATAGTTCTTGCTTTGTTCCATTCTCTGCACATATTCATTCAGCATTTAGCTAGCTTTCGGTCACTTGCAATACTTCCACATGTATTTCCATCTAATTTACATTCATATTTTTGTAATTTATATTTTGAAATCTAAGTAAAACGTATAATACTCTTATATGTGTATATAAACAATTCATTTTATATTTTTTGTTACATCCAGTGAAGAACGAAAAATACGAACGAAAAATAATGTACATACTGCCATTGACATCAACATTGTTTTGCGAACAATTTTATTTTTCCAGATTTTTCGACCGACGGAGAATGGATTCACTAATTGCCTCACTTGACTGAGAATATGTGTAAATACTCGTATAGGATGTGTAAATGAAAAATATGTATTAAAAGTAATGGTAATTTTCATGACATTATGATGTCTCTCTTTCCTGGATAAAGGTATCAGTAAAATTCCCTTAACGTAAATCAATTGTGAACAGACCTATGTAAGCGTATTGCGGCAATTGCAATTATGTAAATCGTTATAAACATTTCGCAGGACTGCAGGTACGACGACGACGACGACGAGTTTGCATTCAACATGATCTTAGGTTTTTGGTCGCTGCAACTAAATGAAAGAGTAGATGTGAATAAAATTTCATAATTTTATTTCTTTTTAAATGGTGAAAGGAAACCTTGAACCAATTCTATCAGCCAATGTATGTGAAACTTTGAATCTTCTTGCTGTTAAGGACTGAAACGAATAAAATCTGTAAATTGTAATACGAGCTATACTTCCAATGCGTAAAAATTGCAATCCCATTTTGTACCCAAATTAGCCTGTATATTCTCTAGTTTCAGTTTGTTATTGATTTTAGTTCGGTGCGGTTTAAAATATTTATAAAATATGAGTCAAGAGGAACGCCGTAAAAAGATCATCGACAAATGGCTCGAAAATACTTCGCGTCCAAACCATTTCATCGCAAAAAATCTAAGCATAACACGCAGTACAGTGGATTCTGTTATTAAACGATATTTGGAGACGTTGACAGTTAAGCGAAAACAGAAAAGTGGAGCTAAAAGTGGAGCACATGATACAAATTTGGACAGGAAAATAGTGGGTACCATCGTAAAAAACCAGACTATGTCATCCAGAGATGTTGCTCGGAAATGTAATACCAACCAAGCAATGGTACAAAGATCTAAAAAACGTAACGGTCTAAAAACACGAAAAAAACAAAAAATACCAAAAGTTACTGAAAAGCAAAAAAAAAGTCATAAAAACACGAGCCCGAAAGCTATACGAGTTGATCGGTAACAAGAAAGCGTGCTCGGTTTTGGATGACGAAACTTATGTCAAAGCCGACTTTACTACTCTTCCAGGTGCGCAGTTTGACAACTCGTTTGAAGCTGAGATTCTTCCGCAATCAACAACATCGATTGGGATGGAAAAATTCGGGTCAAAATATCTCGTTTGGCTGCCATTTGCCAATGTGGACACAGAAGCTCATCGTTTATTACAACGGGAAAAATTATCGGAGAAGTGTACATTAACGAGTGCCTAAAAAAAACGGTTGATTCCTTTCTTAAACAAACACGAGGGTTCAACATTATATTGGCCAGATTTAGCTTCAGCTCACGATGCTCATGCGACGTTGAGCTTTCTTGTTGCTAAAAATGTGGACTTTGTCCCAAAAGAATCCACCCAATGTTCCACAGTGCCGTCCCATTGAAAGGTATTGAGCTTTGGTCAAAGCCAAATTGAGGAAAAGTGAGCAGTGTGCAAAGGACGTAAAAGATTTTAGTGCTAAATGGAAAAGAGCGTCCAAAAAGATAACGGATGTAACTGTCACCAACCTTATGAAGGACATTCGAAAGAAGTAGAGGAAAGAATGGGAACCCAAATAATTTTTTTTATTTTTTGTAATTGTGAATGAATTTAATAAATACAGAGTCTTAAAGCAAATAAAAAAAATTTACATGATTTATGAAAATATTTTTTTTTTTACTTTGAAGTTTCCAAATTTTATTCGTTTCAGTCCTTACTGCATAAGTAAACAAAATTACACTACCACAGTCAGAAAATATCATATTACGCAATATGGTATGTTATCTTAATTCAAGTGCATTTTTGAGGGTGATGGCAGAATGTTATCATCAATTCGATTCGAAATTAATGATTCTGCAATGCCAGTCTAAGAATGGCGTAGAGGAATTCCGCTGGCAGATAGACTAACAATTAAAACAGAGCTAGATCAGCTGGAAGCAAGGGGGATAATTGAAAAATTTGCTCATCACACTGATTGGATTTCTAATATAGTTATCCATCAAAAGAAAGATAGATCCACAGTTTCCCAATCAAGCATTAAGCGTCAAAAATATCAAATGCTAACTGTAGAGGAGATCCTACCTGAGCTAGCTAAAGCAAAAGCCTTTAGTATTTTAGATGCAAAACAGGGTTACTGGCGAGTACCATTGCATGAAGATAGCATAGATATAACGACATTCTGTACTCCTTTTAATCGCTATAGATTTAGGGTATAACCGTTTGGTCTAAATGCGTCCGCTGAAATTTATCAACAAGGTTAAGTTAGGTTAAAATAGGGGTGTGATGGATATGCCATCACTCAAGCACTAGGCACCAAAACGGGCCCATCGTGATCTCTGTAGAACCAGTTGAATTTAAATTCAAATGGCAAAAACCTGAACAATCACCCTGGTGAAACATCCACGAAGGCCTTTGAAGTTCGTGCCATCTATTTCCTCTGGGTCTTCAAAAAAGTATTTTCCTAGAATTTTTTTTCGATTGCGCGGTATTGTCTCGCATTCACACAGTATGTGTGTTATGTCCTCAACAGTTTGCTGATCACCGCAGAATTTTCAAATATCCGTATCTGACAATTTGAATCTCTTTGCGTGCTTCCGCAGGAGACAGTATCCTGTCAGGCTTCTTATTATTGTCCTAAGCCTATTCAATTTTACTAATTCGATAGTGCCTCTTACAGTGCAAAGGCGTGGTTTGATGTTAGCAACCTCACTGTTATCGAGTAGCCCTCCTCTTCTTGAAAGCTTATCAGCTTGTTCATTTCCCTTTATACCGCAGTGTAATGCACCCAGCACAGTCTCACCCGGTTCTGACTATATCAGAATTGATGTTGGTCGGTTACATTGCCTTAAGTTCCGCCTGGCTATCGATGTAGATAGCGATATGTGTCTCTTTCGGATACCTATCTCATCTGCATTAGCTCAGCCGCCATGAGGATAGCCAGAACCTCTTATTGGAATGCACTGCTTGCATCCGGTAGTCTTATAGAGAGTCTTAGTTCTGGGTCTTCTGAGAAGATACTGGAACCTGTTCCTTCGTCTGTTTTCGGACTGTTTGTGAAAATTGCAATTTCATTTGACCTGAGTATTGCATTTTTTTGCCAGTGCTCCCTCTCCGGATATATTACATATATTACATGCGGAATGTCGAAGTCGACCAAGGAAGGAATTTCATCCGTTAGAATTGGATTGCCTGGCAGTAGCTCCCCTAGAACTGTGCCATGTCCGAAATTGTTGCTCTTGAAGTAACTCAAATTAGTGAGTCACACGGTACTGTTCCCAGAAAGTTTTTTGATCTCTAAATCAAGCGGTGTTAGGTGCAGAAAGGTGTCCAATGCTGTGTAGGGGTGGTAAGGATTACACCTGTAATGGCTATGGAAGCCGTTCTTTGAACCGCCGCTAGTTTTCCGTTAACCGTTTTCTTGTTTGTTGCTTTCCACCATACTAGTGTGCTATATGTAAGTATGGGTCTTACCACCACCGTATATAGCCAATACAGGTTTTAAGCCATATATTTTTCCTACCGTTCTTTTGCAGATAAAAAGAGCATTATATGACTTTTTGATTCTTTCCGCTACGTTAGATTCTAATTCAGTTTTTTTTTTTCAGAATTACACCCAGATACTTCGCGCTGTCCGAAACGGACAATTCCATTCCGTTGAATTTTGGGAGTCTGAATTGCGGTATCTTGTACTTTTTGGTAAAAAGAACCAGTTCCGTTTTGAAAGTGTTGGCAAGAGACCACTGGTTTTTGCCCAAGTGATGATAGTCTTCAGGGCAACCTCCATAATCTCGCTTAAAATATTTAAGTATTTTCTCTGCACTATTATGACCACGTTATCTGCGTATACCGTGGCACTTATACCCATTGTACTAAGCTTTTTAAGGATGCCATTGATAGCCACCATCCACAGGAGTGGTGATATGATTCCCTCTTGAGGGGTTCCTCTGGTTACAGACATTCTAACCGAGCTTTGCTCAATGGAAGTTTATTTTCCTACTTACAAGCATATAAGTAATTTGTAATGCTATTGGCGGTACACTCCACGTTAATGAAGGCTCCTTCTATATCGAGGAATGCCGCCGTTGCAAGCTCACTACACCCTCGTTCTGTGCGGTTTCTACAGATTTGCCTTTCATATTCATAGTCACCTGTGATGAAAAGTGGATACTGTATGATAATCGGAAAAGATCTGGGCGGATGCAGATGAAAAACCAAAATACACCGCCAAGCCTGATCTTCACCCAAAAAAGGTTAAGGTGATAATTTGGTGGACATCGAAAGGACCAATCCACTTTTCATTTCTTCAACCAGGAGAAACGATAAACACTATCAAATATTGTGAGGAAATCGACATATTGCATGCCAAATTGACTGAAAAGCAGCCTGCGTTGGTCAATTGGCACGGCCCGATCCTTTTGCATGACTATGCTAGACCCCATACCTCACAAGTAACGGTGCAAAAACTGCTGCAGTTGGGATTTGAAACTCTTCCGGCATCCACCGTACTCTCCTGATATTTCCCCAACGGATTACCATCTTTTCCGCAATCTGAATTAATTTTGCCGGCAGAAGGTCTTCCGGAACCGAGCAGATGTCATAAAAGCCTTTGAAGATTTCATTGCTTCAGAAAGTCAGCACTTCTAAAAAAAAGAAATATTTGACCCTTGTGTCATGTTGAAAGGATGTCATAATTGCCAACGGATCCTATTTTGATTGAATAAAAATTTATAGAAAAATAAGTAGGCTTTTAAATTTTTACTATACGACTCAATCAAAAAGCCATTACTGCATCTGTTCCTAATATGAATCTCCAATAATCGCTCTATGGTTTTAAGCACAAATGAGGACAGACTTATTGGTCTGAAATCTTTTGCTGTTATTGTATATGGCAATGTTTGCCAGCTTTAGGTATAACAATCACCTTAAATTCCCTCCAAGCTATTGGTATGTATCTTATTTTTAAACTGTATCTACCAAACTGTAGAATACCATCTGGACCAGGTGATTTGTAGGGCTTAAAAGACTGAACCGCCTTTCGTAATTATTTTCCTATTTATTAGAACACCTATTTCCCCTTCGGAGAGAGAGAGATTAATGTTATCAGTGTGCCGTAGCATGCCAGAGTCATCTGATAATGTGGATCCGAGAAAATGGGTTTTCACCAAAGTTAAAAGAACCTCGTGGCTACTTTCAGCACAGATTGTGTAATTTTTTCTGATGTAGCTAGGAACGCTCGCTTCTTTTGATAGCATTTTGCGTAACCTCGAAGCCTCGTCTGTTACCGCGATAAATTCACAGTGCTTTTGCCAGGAAACCCTCTTTGACTCTCTAACTAGGTACTTGAATTGTTTTTTACATTCGTAGTACTCACTCCATATACTGCCATTCTGAAAAGCTTAGCTCTATTGCAGAGTTTCCTAACCTCTTTCCTTTTTAAACCTATTTCCCTATTCCACTACTTTGGTTAAGCCCATTTAGGTGTTCTCTCACGCCATTGTTAGTGCCTTACTAATATTTTCTACCGTCCTATCTAAGTTGACAATATTATCGCAGGTGATTGATTGGGTACCTAGGTGTGTATCTTTCTATGATTTCTTTCAAAACTACATACCATGTTCTAAAAGCTCAGCTTGAAGCGTATCCATCGGTGATCTGTCATCGACGCTGCGTTGACTTCTCTCCATTCCTTTATTACTAACCCTTCTCAATTTGAAGCAAGGATGATATCTAGCACCTCCTGCCACAAAAGTAGGTGAATGCCCTTCATTGCAAATATTGATGATATAATGAAATAATTACAAACACTCTCCTCTTGTGTTAATATCATCGCTTCCCCATTGTGTGTGATGAGCGTTTGCAACACAGCCCAGCAGCAGCACCCAATCTTTCTGCCTTCCCAAGACCTTTAGTTTCTCCGAGATGACTGCCTCGTAGTCGTATGGGAATTAGGCCGTGGTCAGACGAAGCGGTTTGCCACACTCCCTTTCGCATGTTGCCCCCGTCAGGTCACCTGAGCTGTAATTATTCAAAATAAATGTCTCTAATTGGTTCTTGATTAGGATGATTTTACCTTCTGCCTTATGGAACAACGCGTAATTCTTCAGCCTAAGTCCCTGGATCTTGTTCTCCGTATTGTTGTCCGTATTGTATGAGTGCGGTTGTGACGTCCTGTCTGTTGATGTACTCCACCAGACAGGCCGTCGCTGCCTTACTGTGGTGCAGGTTTATCTGTAGGACTTCCATCATCTTGGGGGATTTCTCATCGTCCTTGCCCTTGGTCGATGGCTTAACCATCAATCTTCCCATGCTGTGCTTTACCATACTTTTCGAGTTTTCAAGGTATGGTAAACCATCCCTTTTTAGGAACAGCAGAAAATGCCGCCCGTACTGCCGTCTAGGCCTCGTCTTAAGGACTCTCGGCTTTTAGTTCCCGATTCTGCGCATGGACTTGTCCCAGGAGCTTCTCAGGGTACGGGTAGGGACACGGAACCCATAACCATGTCCTCGGCAGAGTGTACTTTGTCAACTCTGCCACCGTCGTGCATTTTAGTTTGATGCCCTCCCAGGCATCGCACACCTCCAAAACGAACCGTCTGAGGGAGCCCACAGAAGGCTTATTTAGACAAGCTACAACCTTGCGCCCGGCTTCCCAACCAGCGCCATCGAATTGAATCTCCCCTTTTCCTGTGGTGGATAATTCCTTCCATAGGTCGTCTTAGAATTTCTCCTCGACGTTTTCCCACTGGTCGATTGTCAGACGACCACAAGATTCCAGCTCATCTATAACAGCAACGAGAAGCTCGTCTTTCGGGTCGCTTTGCTTATGACGCTTTGCCTTGCTACATGAAGGGGCTTTCCGGGTGGAAAATTGGTGTGAGCGGTTTATGGTCGGTAATAAGCGTCCCAATTACGGGCGTAGAGATACATAAAGAACTTTTGAATTGCCCATACAATTGCAAGGGCTGCCTCATCCATTTACGGATATCGTTGCTATGTAGTGCTCATGGTATGGCTTGCATAAGCAATGAGGGGCTCTTTTAATTTTTTTTTAATTTTATTGTTTTTTTTTTTGTTTTTACAATAATTGCAGTAGTTGCAAAGTAGGATTGTATAGCATTAGGATCTGCGTCAAAACTAGTTTATATTTTACGTCTGACTACGCCCTTCCTTCTTCCTGAGTCCATTTGAATTGATCTGTATGGAGCGTATCTCGAAGTGGCCTATCTCTGGTTGCAAGATCAGGAATTTATGCATTATACAATAGTATGTCGCCTTCCTTAGGAATGGATGTAAATATTTCATCTGGAGTGCAGGGCTTCGGAGCAACTCGCACTCCTTCCACCTGTTTATCTGAACCATGAACCCTTTGTGCATAAATTTTGTGGCCCCCAAATTAACACTTGCTGTACGAATACAAATTTAGAGCGATTAAGACGAAGGCCTTCGGATCCCACGCGCTCTAATGTGGTTTCAAGAATAGTTAGCAGTGCACTGAAATTTTCTGCATGAAGCAACACATCGTCAAAGAATTTTCATAGTTTTGAAATACCTTGCAGCACAGTTTCCAATCGACGTTGCCAGATAGCTGGTATATCTACGGCCCCATAAACGCTCTGTTCGGGCGAATTAGTCCATTCGTTGAGGTATTTAGGGTAAGGGCTTTAGCAAAATCATTATCTACTGGCATTGGTATTCTCAAGATGGCAAAATATTGTGGCTCCTTTCCTTTAATTAAAAATGTGTTCCGCTCTTGGAATGGGATTCTCGTCAATTATAATCCCTGGATTGAGCGTCAGTTTGTAATTGCTTGTAATGTGTATTTCTTAAATTTTTCTTTGTTACTACGTGGATCCTTGACGCCCACTCAGAGTAATTAACACCTGGTAAAAGCCTGACGCAATTTTCTTATCAATTTCTATTGCATATGCTTCCCTCTGTGCTAGCGGTATTCCACTCGCCTTAGGAAAAACGGGTCTAGCACCTGGTCTCAATTGAAGTGTTACAGCAGGCAAACTTAGCCTGCTACAACACTAAACACATTGTCGTAGCGAGCGAGAGTCTTTTCCAGACGTGTGCATTGCTGCGATGTCATTTGTTACCATGCTGACCTGATTAATCGGGGGAAATAACTCAATGAAATTGATTTCATGAGCAAAATGTTAAATCTATTCCCTCCCAAAGACCTATATCAGAATCGCCATCAACAACATATTAATTAAGTTTGCGTGATGTCTTACCCACTGTGACGTTGGCCCAATTTCGTCTTAAGCAGCGAATTTTGTGACCCGTGTAACTAAAAAAAAATCTATCCGCCTTCAGGAAACTGCAACTTGGTTTGATAACATGTAATGTTTTCATTCACTGATAATGCCTCAAGGGGAGCCCGTGTCCAGTTCCATATCCAATTTACGGCAATCGGTATGCACCGATATCATTCGCCTTTCTATTGATTGGCTTTAATTTTATTTAGGCATTGGACAGACTCGTGTGGTTTAGGCTCTTCGGCAATCTGTGACGTTTCGATCTGCAGATCTTTCCAATGTGGCCTCTCCGTCCACAAGCGTAGTACATCGCATTTTTGAATTTATGTTGCGCTCTAAGATGTCGTCCCCCACACCCATGACAATTAGAAACTTCGTCTCACTTGGTTGCTCTTCTGATTCTTTCGGCCTCCTGCTAACAGTGTTTGTGATTCTACCAATAAAGTGGGTTCTGATCCGGAAGTCTTTACCTCTACCGCTGTTTGGTGTGAGGCCTCGACAGTGTGCGCGATTTCGAAGATTTCAGCGAATATTGCTGGTGTTTTTGATATGATTTCATCGCAGGTATTGTATTTTGTGATCCAAGGCCATACAGTCATTACTCATTGAGCATTTGATCTAAGATTTTATTGTAATCACAGAATGCGGCCCTTAGTCGTAAGCGTAGTACAAAATTTGAGATTGATTCATCTTCTCAAGTTCCTTAAACGATCTTGACAAAATCGAAGCCGTGAAAAGTTGGCTTGTCCCAAAAGAATAACACCAACTGAGAAGCTGCTTGGGACTTGCGACGTACTACAGAACGTTCGTAAAGGATTTAGCTGGTATTGCAGAGAGCCTGCATCAACTTACGGAAAAAGGCCGATAGTTCAGGTGGTATGGAGAGTGTGAAAAAGCATTTCAAAAACTGAAGCGAAAGTTGTGCAATGTCCCCATCTTGGGTTGCCCCACACCCGGAAAAATATTCATCGTGGACGGAGATGCTAGTAATATTGGGGTCAGAGCTGTGATCTCCTAAGTTCATGATGGTCAAGAGAAAGTGCTCGCAAGGTTCAGCAAGGTACTCTACAGGTCTGAACGGACCTACTGCGTAACTCGGCGAGAGTTTCTGGTTTTAATTCTGGCTTCGAAGCATTACCATAAATACCTCTGCGGACAAAAGTTCATTCTTCGGACAGACCATGCAGCTCTGAAATGGCTACTCCAATTTAAGAACCCGAAAGGCCAAGATGCGAGATGGATCGAAAAGTTGTAGGACTACGAATTTGAAGTGCAACACCGGAGGCGAAACTGCAACTTAAACGCTGATGCTCTCTCTTGTCGGCCGTGCGGAGTTAAATGTGAACACTCTAACCGTAAAGAAGCTAAAGAACAGACCACTATCCAAATAATCAGAACCGAGACAATAGAGGGTTGGAATACAAATGAAATCCGTTCCTCTCAACAGGCAGATAATATCATCGAACCAATATCGGCCTGGAAGGAACACGAGAAAAGACCAAGCCAAGCTCTGAAAGCATATTGGGCACAATGGAACACGCTTTGTGTGCCAGATGGTTTGCTGAAGAGAAAATGGGAAAGTGCAGATGGAAAAACATCTCGTACGCAGTTAATCGTGCCACGGTCCAGAGTGTCAATTATCAACCAATTGACGATTGACAAATTTATCAATAAAAATAATTTTCGATATTGTGTAACTCATTTGATAAAATTTGTGGCTAGTGTGAATAAATTGACTATTGTGAATGAGACATGACATTTGTTGACAAACTTACATCAGAAAATTCCATTTGTTTGTTGTTTCACTTTGGCCCCATTCAAAATGGAAATTTGTTACAAATTGACGATAGTCAATCACTCTTTGATAATTGACAATCGTAATACCAACTATTCAAATTTTTTGATATTTATCGTTTTTCATTTATTGACTCTCACAATAGAGGTGAACTACTCCATGAAATACATGACGAAATCTCAAGAGGCCATTTAAGAATTGTTAAGTACGGTACGGAAAATAATAAATTTAATAGGTTCCACAATAGAAACTGCAACTTCGGATCTTAAAAACTTCAATTTATAAGTTTTTTTTTTGTGGTTACTTAAATTACGTTATATTACATTATGTTATATCAATTGCAAACATATTTCGTTAAGTTTAATATAATTCACAATGGTATTTACAAAAATATTTCTTTTTTTTAATGGTCTTTAACATTCACCCCCGCTGTGAACTCGTTCGCAAAAAGTCAGATATTCCAAAAACGCAAAGTGTCAGCACTGGCTCTCTTGACTTCAGACTAAATTCCATCATCTCTGCCATTCTTCTTCTTGACTAATTTTGTCCAAGAATTAGTGGCACAAAGAGGGACATGTTTACCAATATGTAAACAGACAACCTACGTAGAAAGAGAGAGTAGTCTATATATTGCCCATTAATATTTGCCAATACCAATATGCCCATCCCTTTCTTCTGTTCTTCTTACCATTGGCTATAGATGTAATTTGAATGGCGTCGGTTTATAAATTCATTCTGGTGTGCGATCTTTTCTTTTATTCGCCATTATCTGGAACGTGTAATTTTGTTAGCGTTATAATTTATTATATTAATACGATTAAAATAAAGTCTGCGGGACTGTTTTACTAATAAATTTTGGTTGCCGTACGCGATGGAATGTGCATGTTTGCATAGGTTTCGTATGATCCGGATGGTCGTGTCGACGGTGGAATTTGTCCTCACATGATGTGGGATGTCTTGCACACCTATTGTTATGGATGCTGGAAATTGTTCTGCATTTGTCTCCGTAGTCCTCTGAGCTTTCGGTTTTTGAGGCTTTTGATAACAAAAGAAAGCTATTACTAAACTTATCAGGTGCATAACTGGTATGCTGTTAATGATCGAGTTGATTTTGTTTTGGATTTTGAGCAGGCCTATTTTCTGGGTGTCGATGACATGTAACTGCTTTAGCATCTCAAGGGACAATACTTCTTCCATGCTTTCGCGATCGGGTGTTGGTTGCAAAATTGCTGGTAGCGGCTGATACTTGGTAATCCCTTCTTCTTTAAACAGTTTCCCGTTGACTTGGACTGTGGTGTTGTAATGTTTGATGACGAATGTGCCATCTAACCTCAAGGTATCGTTGTTAATGCTAACTGACCCATTAAATTGGTTCGGGAACAGTATACCGAGCAAAACTTCTTCGACAGTTGGGATATGCTGGTTGTTGACGATGGTGCATGTTGGAGGTTTAATTCTGAGAAGGTTTGGAATGCATGCGGAATTGCTTATGTCTATAATATTATCCCTATTACAAACTATATTCTTATTTAAGGTCTTACAATTATCATATATTCCATACATTTCCTTACAATCTAAAATTTTTGCAAAATGTATATTACTTATTTTGTTGTCAAACTTGACGGCTTTTGAAAGATAGACATTACAAGTTTCAAAACTAGGGAGGTTAGCTTATAATATAGGCAATGTTTTTGCCGTTTGCTGCTATTCTAACATCGGCGAATTCTACGAATTCTTCGTCTATATTGATAAACGGAACATTTCCGGTTTCAAACAATTTCTCAATAAGATTAGTTTCTACATTACTTAATATACTCGTATAATTGTTTGCAATGTTTGCTTTCGCCTAATGGATCGAATACACAATATTTATAATTTCTTCTTTTATTAATTTAAGCTTATACATTATTTTTAGTACAATTTCGTTTCTATTTATTTCTGTTTCCTTAACAATTTTTATTATTTTGTTGGTTATTTCAGTGATTTCGCTTATTTTTTCTATTGTAAGTTGATTTATTATGGTTTACCTGTTATTATTTCGAAGTACGTTATTAATTTTTTCGGCAATGATTTCGTGGTCATGCCGATATGGACTTCCTGTGATCCATTTCCAGGCGGTAGCCAGAAAGTCCAATGATCTTTTCTTTGCTTGTTCAGTTTAAGCCGCGCCAAGTGATTTTTTTATATGCTGGGTTTCGTGGGATTGGAAGGGATAAAGAGGATGGCTGTAACTGGAATTCGAATTTAGAACTTCTTCCAATTTGTTTACTAAATTCTGGTGGGCTTCTAAATCAATAAGGTGGATAAGTTTTAATTGACCATTCCGTATTCTCGCGGTTCCGATGTCAATCTTAACCAACTGGGAATTCGAATAGTCCGGGATTTGTATGGTGGCAGCACAGGCCTGCAATTAGGAATCTGGAAAGAGGGGTTTAATTTTTTATAAGTGACTTGTGGACAGTTTTGTCTGACTGTGTTAAGATTGTGGTAGACCTATTTTCAGCTACTATTTCTTTCTTATAACGACGTGTTAATTTTGAACCTTTTGGCCCATTTTGCCTAACATAAATGACTTGACCGGGGGTGTAGTTTTTTATCGGTTGCTGTTTATTATTATGGTATTCGATATCATCGGCTTATTTATCTTGGATTGTTTGTATGTTCTCTTTTCTTGCTTTTTCTATTAGAAAGGGGTCAAAGCTTACTCTTCGTGAGAAAAATGCTTCTATGGGCTTAATTTCCGTAGTGGAGTGAATGGAACATCGGTATACAGCACGTTCCAGAAGTTCCGCAAATGAACGATGGAGATCTTCCGTTTACAATCATCTCATAATTTCAATGAGTGTCGAGTGGAAATTCTCGAGTGTCTTTGGCCGTTAACCGTACTTTAGTAAAGGGGTGTTTTGAAAACTTTAATTTTGAGTTCGTCTTCAAACATGAAATTTATTGAAGCGGAGCTAAATGATTTCTTATTATCACTTACTACCATTTCTGGTAGGCCGAAAGAAAACAAGATTTCCCTGAGGGGTTGGCGAACATTTTCTATCGCCTTTGATTTGAGAATACGCACTTGCGCATACTTTGTTAGCTTATCTATGGAAGTAAGAGCCAACTGGTTTTCAGTAGAGAAAATATCGAAATGCACGATTTGTCCTGGATACTGAGGTATTGGGGTAGGTTTAATTGCTGGTTAACTCGGGTGACGGTCGTACTTATTTTCGTTACAGACTGAGAATTTCTTAATTATCTTTTTGATTTTAGTGGTCATTGCTGGAAAGTAAGAGTGTTCCAAAATGTGTGCTTTGTGTTTCCTGTATCATTCCCATCAAATGTTCATCGGTTTTTATCGAGTTAATGACGGAGGGATTAAGAATTTTTTTTAAGATTATTTTAAGTTTTTCCTTGTTATACTCGAATTCAATAATTCTATGGCGATGGTAAGTGGGAAAGATTATGTCGAACTCGTGGTTAGGGGTTAGACCGATTTGGAAAAGTATTTGGTCTTTAAAAACGTTAATAGGCACTTCAAAGCTGATAATGAGATTCTGAGACGAGCTTTCTTCACTATATTCTGCAAGAGTACGGCAATTTATTTTCGTTGCTCGAGGAGGTCTTACTGTTGTTATTTTTGCAACTAAGCGCATATGTAAGGGGCTGGTGGTCAGTATAAATCTTAACGTGGGCTGAGCCGTATAAGTAGTTACGCAATGAATCTAGGGCCCATATGACTGCCAACATCTCCTTTTCATTGGCAGCGTAATTCTTTTCAGTTGGACTAAGTGTTCGAGAGATAAACGTTATCGGCTTCTACTCCTGTGATAAAACTGCGCCAATCGCGTAGTTGGACGCGTTAGTTCTCAGTTCGAAAGGTTTGCTAAAGTTCGGATACGCAAGGATGAGATCTTTGGAAACGAGAGAAAACAAAATAATTGAAGAAATCTATTGCGGATGGGTCTAGAAAAGTTTGTGTATTGGAGGACTGAGTTTTGTACGTACGTCCTTCCTCCCCTTTTAAAAGGGCTGTCAGGGGTTTCGCGGGTTTTGCGTAGTCTTTGACAAGGCAACGATAATAGCCTGATCGACCAAGAAAGGATCGTAAATCTTTCAGTGTTTGAGGTATGGGAAAGTTTAGTATTGTTTCGACCTTTGCAGGGTTGGTTTTAATTCCATGCGACCACTACGAGGTCGCGATGGTTGGGGGACCGATAGGCACGAAGTAGGCGAGAGGTACGACGGCTACCTAAGGCGATAGAATTCGAAGCGGAAAAAGAATATATTCTTCTTTTTATTTAGCGCGAAAGGTACGGCGACTGGCATTTACTTCACAAAGCACTTCGGCTACTTGAGGCGACTGGCTTTTAAAAACACTTCAACTCCGCGACACTGTCGGTCCCTGCTCGGGCGCCAATTAAATAACTTTAATGTTATTTATTAAAAAAAATATTTTTTCTTTATTTGGGCATACGTTCCCCTTGATACGCAAATTACAACTAAAAACAATATATAGCGACGAAGCGTTCCCACAAGTGTCATCAGGTTGCCGTACGTGATGGAATGTGCAGGTTTGCATAGGTTTCGCATGATCCGGATGCTCGTGTCGACGGTCGGATTGGTTGATTTTCAGTCTTCAGCCATTTTGAACGTTGCTGGAGACGAGACAAGTACTCCGAACTCCACTGCTTCCAAAAGTGTTGGCATAGCTGCTGTATCCTCTCCCAACGGTCATTATAGTTTATTTTTTCATCAGCGGTGACTGGTTCCGGAATAGTTTGCATGGGTTCGCCTGTTAAGAAGTGAGCTGGGGTTAAAGCGGTGTAGGTCTCGGGATCATTGTGAGGGACACAGCGGCTTTGAATTAAGGCAACCTTCAATCTGCGTCAAAAGCGTTGACAATTCCTCAAATGTGAGTGTAGAGGTTCCTGCAACTCGTTTTAAGTGGAACTTCACCGATTTAACCCCTACTGACAAACGGTAGTTCGCTGTTCTTCGCAGATTATGTAATTCCTTCGCCTCGTTCACGAAATTTGTGCCGCAATCGCCATATACTTCTCTGCAAACTCCTCGCCTCGCAGTAAATCTCCTAAATGTTGCGATAAAGGCTTGGGTCGTCATTTAGCTGACCAATTCCACCAAGGCACTTGGTGGTCAGGCACATAAAAACCGCACAATATCCTTTAAAGCTTTTTGTCCCTCGACCCTTCCATGCCTTGATTTTGGCAAGCCCGTCATAGGCAACTCTGGTGTAGGAAAAGGGCCGAGAAATTCTTACCCTCGGTGCTGGTAAATTGTCCATAAGTTGGCCGATGGGTTTCGCCTTTTGCCTGAAACAGATTTTGCAATTGTGGATACATTTCTTCACTGCGTTCTTCAGATTCAGTATCCAAAATGTTTGACAAAGCTGAGGGAGCATCTGCCGATTTCCGCAATGATATGTTGTAGTGTGAGCGTCCTGTATAATAATACGGCTAAAATGGTGATTCGATCTCAAGACGGTAGGATGTTGTTGCTCAAAGTTAAGGTTTGAATTTAGTAACCTACCCCCTATTCATAAGATTCCATAGTCATCCATAAACGGTTCCTTCGGACAATCTTCACTGCTAGTTTCAGAGCTGAATTGATCTCCATCGGCGTAAGGATTGTGGGATGCTTACCTGTCCGGCGCTCGTTAAAAATAAATCGGATGCAGTACGCAAAAATTCGCGGAATTTTCCGAAGGTTCGAGTGGCGCTGTATCAGTGTGTAAATTTCATTATCTTCTGTGATGACGCAATGAGATTTATCTTTCGCCTTTCTTCATCAGTTGTCGCTTTCTTTGCTTGAGGAGGAGCCTCAAAGTTCCATTCGGACCTAAGAAATTATGGTCCATTCCACCAAAGCGTATTGCCATATAAGCCGGATAGTAATAACCCACGTGATGCCAGATCTGCAGGATTGTACTGAGTTGGGATGTAATGCCACATACTACATTTTGTAAGCCGTTGAATCTCTGCAACGCGATTGGTGACAAAGGTTTTCCATTTAGCCGGAGGTGCCATGATCCACGCTAATGTTATCTTGGAATCTGACCAAGCGTAGGTTCTGAAAGTGTCCAAACTCAAGACTCTTGTAGTATATTGAAAAAGTGTGGTTAACACGACGGCGCCACAAAGCTCTAGCCTGGGTATTGTTACGGTCTTCAGCGGAGCCACTCTTGTTTTTGACATCACGAGATGAATGTGAATATTGCCGCCGTCATCTAAAATTCGTAAGTAGACTACTGCTCCACACTCTTTCTCAGAAGCATCACTAAAACCATATATTTCCACGGCTCGTCGTTTTGCGCTGAAATGGATCCATCGTGGTATCTTGATATTTTGAATGGATGGCAGCTCGCGTCGGAGCGCTTCCCACTGGATTTTCAGTTCCACTGGAATCGGCTCGTCCCACGCAAATCCTAAACACCATAACTGCTGCATCAGAATTTTCGCAAAAATTATGCACGGTGAAATCCACCCAAGGGGATCGAAAAGTTTTGCGATAGTTGACAGCATCGATCTTTTTGTTGGGGCTTCATCTGTGCCAACAACAACGTTTTGAAACTAAAGGGAATAAACTACTAGGGGCGACCACCTAATACCTTGCGTCTTAATTTGTGGAGTAGAAGCTACTTCAAAAAGTAAAGAAAATCCTCCGAAGGAATATCCTTTAAAACCTCACCATTATTGGCCGTCCACTTCCGCTGTTTGAGTCCGGCAGATGATAACAATTTTCTCTCTTCATCACATAGTTTTTGTGTTTCTTCCAAGGAGTCGGCACCAGATATTAAATCGTCGACGGATGACACTTGTACCGATTAAATAGTGATGTTCTTCGTCGTCTGTAGCTTTTCGGATGGCGCGATTGGCAAGATAAGGTGCACTGGGGGTTCCAAGTGTTTTTCTTTTAAAGAATTTTTAACACTCAAGTGGATATGAATACACTTATAATGCCTCAGCATGTGTTAAGTTTTTTGGAAAATGGGACAGAGAGAGAAAGAAAGATGTTTGGGCTCAGTGGTTATTTCGTTTCATGGGTGGCATCCAACATTTAATGGGGAGACTAAATTCTTAGTGGAAGTTGGCTTGATGTTAATTTCTAGTCAACTACCCGTCTTACTTGATTTTCGTTAACTGAAAAAATGGGTGATATCTCTTTCGAACCTTCCGATTTGGAAGCCAGGTGGCTCAAGTGTAGGTGGATGAGTGTAAATGTGATGTGATTATGGAAAAGTATGTGACTGCGTATTTTGTGGAATATTGTGAATTTGTTTTTGGGTAGGAGTATAATGCATGAGAGTGTGGTGTTTTTGTTGGCGGTTGTAGCACAGTGCCTGGCTAGATCATTGCTGCGTATTGAATTTTTATTTTTTTATTTTTTTTTTGAATTGAATTATTTATTTCTATTTATCGCTTTGACACAGTAAGATAAATCTTAAATAGTTAAATCTTTAAAATTGAACTATCAAAGGGTATAAAATACGTAGTTCGAAAAGTTAATTTAAATTAATACAATATAAATTTATTTTAGCAAATTTTAAATAATAAAAAGGAAGGCAAAAAGAAAGAGAAAAAAATAAAACAAAATTAATACAATAAAGACAGAACATGAGAAAAAACTTAAAATCAAAAGAAAATTTTATATTAACTAATTATACTCACTGGCGAAGTACCTCAAACGTAAAAAATCGAAATCGTTTCCTGCTTCTGACTTCTCTCCGTTCTATGGGAAGGGAGTTCCACAGGCGAGTGCAGTGCACGAAGATCTGGCGCTCTGACGTCAAGCAAGAATATGCAGTTTGAATTAAGGCAAAGGTACTTTGCGACCGATGAAAGACTAGTCTTTTATATAGGTACTCAGGTTGATGTGTTTGTATAATATCGTGCAAACAAGATAGGGAACGAAACTCTAGCATGCTATCGAACGAGCAACTGACATTACGCTTTGGATAAGAAGATATGCGATAACGTCTTCGAATACCATAATTATAGCGAGCAATATTATTGTACACAACGTTAAGCTTCCTTCTGCTCAAACAGTCAACGTTGCCATATATCTCGCAACCAAACAGTGAAATTGGCAGGAGAAGCGTTTTTGCTAGCATTTTCCCTACAGGTGTAGGTGTAAACATTTGAGTTGACCAAAGTAAACGAAGGTCTCCGTAAACCTTTCCGATTGCGGCGTTTATATTGTCAGCCCAGGTTAGGGTACTGTTAAAAACGAGTCCGAAATTACTAGCACTGTTTGCATAGGGGATGGTTTCTTGACCAAGCTTTAGCAATGGCAAGGTAGACGTGTGTTTAAGCACAAGAAGTTACGTCGAGCCTAGAGAAGTATGTTATTCAAATCTTCGTTAATCAAAGCAGCGACTTCGTCTAAGACATCAATATGCCCACTCAAATATAACTGAACGTAATCGGCATACATATGGATCAAAGAGTGATGGATAATTTGAGACAGTTCATTAATATACAGGGAAGAAAGTATTGGTCCAAGTATTGAGCCTTGGGGAACGCTGTTCTGGAGTTTTTGACATAGAAGAACATGGGATACTATGTCGAACGCTTAGGAAAAATCTAAAAGAACTAGTAGAGTTAGACACTTTTTATCCAAAGACTTCCTGATATCATCCACCACAGACAACAATGCGGTCTTACAGCTGTGTTTGGGGCGAAAACGTAGAGTGGCTATTAGCAAACCAATTGTTACAGACCCCAATTTTCCGAACAATATTACACCGCTCTATAGGACTCATTTTATAAAATTGGCTACACTTACGCTGCGAATGTTGCCGCTTGCTACACACCTTGTATTTATATACTTCCCTCTGTCCTTACCTAATGTGGAATGAATTTTTATTTCCAGAACCCTTTGAACCATTGCTGAATCGGGGCTTTTGATGCTCCACCGCTTCTAACGTCCGGAGGATGGCAGCAATAGACACAGGTGCCCCACAGACCCATTGCACTGACGTCCCTTCTTATCAAGGTAATGGAAACGCTGATAAACCGTCAGCTCATGAAATATCTCGAAACACGGAAACTTCTCAATGACCGGCAATTCGGTTTTCGTAGCAACGGGTCCACTGGTGATCCGATGGCATGTCTCACCGAAAAGTAGAACCAAAGCGTACATCAATCTGGCAAAAGCAAGATAGTTGCACTTAATATTTCTAAGGCATTTGACAGAGTTTGGCATCAGGCTCTTTTGTCGATCGATGACTCTCTTCTTCAATGGATTAGAAATTACCTTTCGAAACTTTCAATTCAAGTTGTCTTGGACGGTTTGAAGTCTGATATTCACAAAATAAATAAATGTGACCAAGGGCTCCGTTCGCTCTTTTTAATTTTCATTAATAATCACTTGTCTGCTACTTCTAATCCAATATATTCCTTTGCTGATGACAGTACTCTCTGCTTTTCATAATCGTTCCCGGTCTCACGCCCCTGCTCTTAGGCTGTAGAACGGGAACGGCAGCGTATGTTAGGATCAATACATTCCGATATTACCAGCATAACCAATTGGGGAATTAAAAACCGAGTGGAATTTAATGCTTCCAAAACTGAATGCTGTCTGCTGTCGGTCAAGCGAAATTTAAATACCCAGCCATCCATGAATAGCACTTGCATCGTCGAAACCGATAAACTTTCCATTCTCGGTATGTGTGTCAGTGAAAACTTACGTTGGAATGACCATATATTCGACGTCGCCAAAAATGCTGCGAAATGTCTAAGTTTCCTCAAGCGATGTAAGAAATATTTTACCCCCTCTTATCTGGCCTCAACATAGAAGACTTTCATCCGCCCAAAATTGGAGTATAATGCCCACATCTGGTCAGGTGCTCCTAAAGCATCTCTGCACTTCCTAGATAGGATTCAAAACTGTGCTATAAAACTCATGGGTGATACTACATAATATCAGTCAATCAATTGATATCCTCGAACATCGACGTAATGTCTCCTGCCTCACTCTGTTTTATCGATATTTCCGCCACCAGTGCTCCATTGAAATCGCCAGTAGCATTCCGCCCATCCAAGCTTTCAACCGTAACACCCATCTCGCTATGAATGCTCATCAGTATACCTTCAAGCCCATTTTCGGACAAACTCTAAAATATCGTAATTCGTTCCTAAGCCGTACAACTCGCTTATGGAATGCCTTGCTGATCTCTGTATTTCCTGGTCGTTATAGCTTACAAACATTTAAAAACAATGTACATTGTCGCGGTGAATTTTCCCACAATAAGTTTGGCTCTCTTTTTCCCTCTTTTCTTTGAGTGGGAACACCGAGCTCTGGCGGAGGTGGAGGGCAGCCATGGTCCCATCAGCCAGTGACCTCGGAAAACAACCCACATAGGCTCACGGGCGGGTTTGCCCGCAGAGAAGAACGAGGAGGTTCAGTCGGTGAAGCCCTAAGGACGGTAGGGAGACTCACGACGAACCAGGAACCCCAGGGTGCGACAGGAGGTCCACCAAGAACACCGTTGCCGGAGCCCATAAATCGACGGGAGACTCGCAATGGCCAGCAGCAGACAGGACGTCTGAAAGTCGCCGACGGGTGGGGATGGACGGTCCTTTTAATCCAGACACCCCAACGAAAGCCAACAACAGGAGGCTTAAAGAACACCCCATCCTGCTACCGATGTGGGTGCGGACACCGACATCACATCCCACAACTGATGTGAACGCAGCTAACCAGAGCTAGCAATGAGCCAATTGATCGATGGGTGAAGAGACGACGATCCCTTTTATAGCAACACCCAAACGAGGAAGCAACAGTGGTGTGCAGGCGGACGGCCAAGACAATCGAGCACACCCCAACGACGTACCAGCCTTAAAAGTTAGTTTCGATGGGTGAAGGGATGACGTATGACGTAAGTATAGTGCAGTGCAGTGTAGAAAAAGAAAAAAAGTAAAAACAAACCGTAGAATCGCGTTATTTTTTTCGTTCTTTTGTATAATTAAAATTCCGGTAGGCCGCGCGTGCGAAAATTCCCGAGAAGAGACGGGACACGCGACCCGTTATCTAGTGTTTGGCGTATCGGGACTGTAAGTATAGCGGGTCACTCTATTTAATAAATCGTCGAACCCCAACAAATGGGGCTTTATAACGTTAAGGGAAAAAGAAGATTTTTTTTTTCCTTCCTCTTTTTCTTTTTTGTTGGTTTTGTTTTACTCGGGGAAGATTTTTTGTGTGGTTTTTTTGTCGAGAGGTTTCGTGGTTCCGCAGGAAAAATCACGCGGCGCCCATTTCGTTTCCCAAGTTTAGCTGCCATCAAAGCGCTACCTGGAGGAACCCACCGCGGGGATTGCTAGACCCCAGAAAGTGCTATCGTTTGGTTCGGGACATCGCCGTATCGCTGCCGGGAATTAAACATCAATACATATAGACGATCACTCACAGGTTTAAATGTCCCCTCGCAACAATACGACGTTATGTGGAAACCAATACCACTACGCTGTTTACCATACGATTTACGAGTTGACTTCCACCGCTTAAGGAAAAGAGAGGATCTCATACTCAACGCCACAAACAACGATAATTTTGAAACGGCATCGGCAACGAAATGCCAAACTCATCAGCTATTGGAATTTCTGAAGAGCGGAAAAGAAGCCCTGAAAATGAGTAAGATAGATATGCAAAATAAACCAAAGCCAGTAAACACTACTTCAACAGCAGCCAATTTATCCGCATTCAACGAAAAAAGAGAGGATACACATGCATATATATTTTGTCACTCTTCTTCACACTGCAAAAAAATTGCGATTCCGGAGACAACGAAATGCGGAAGTTCGGAACGCACCCACCATTTAGGGAAATTTATTTGAGTAATAGAATTGTACGAGTATATATGTATATTGTAATGAATGTCAACAAAAAGGAAATAAATCGAATTCATTTTATAACGTACAAACGAGCGGTTTAGTTTTTTCGCGTTAATACGGACTTAAGAAAAATAACGCAGTTGGAGGAAAACACTGCTAACCTTTTTCCCGTTTGTTCTTTTCGGTCATCTGAATTACGAAGACTGTCCATCGCACAAAAAAAAAGATGTATTAGTGAAAACAGGAAGATGCTTTAGATGTGCAGTGGAGGCCATTCATCAAACAAGTGTCGAAGTGCGAAGTGGTTAAAGTGTGATAAGTGCAAGGGGAAACATTTAATAACGCTGTGTGGTCCTCAGTCTAAAAAATCACCCGCAACTATTGCGCTCTTTTGCGAAGGAAATCCAAAAAAGGATTCATTCGGTGTAATACAACACGTAATTTCTTAAACGCTTTTTTGAAGACAGCCCGTTGCATCGTCCAATGTGGCACCAGAAAATTATTTTTACGAATGGTGATTAATGGGGGAAGTCAAATGTAAATCTGCTGCAAAGAAATTAAGGCTTGTCGAAACTGTGTTGACGAAAGTAAAAGTTACCCTTAAAAGTCAGTTTGATGAGCAAAGTGTTGGAGTGGAGATGCTAGTCGTGCCAACGATATGTATCGATGTTCTAACAGTTCCAGATAAAAGTTGTAAATTTTTCTCAAATTGCAAATTGGCCGATAGTTGTCACTAAACGCACATACCATCAGAGAACGGGCTTAGCATCTTGATGGGTTCGGACATTTATTGGAATATCGTTACCAGTAAGCAACGAAAAATCTCCAAGCAGTTAAGAGCAGTTCAAACAATATATGGGTGGACACTGCAAGGACCTAATCTCGAAGAAACAACTGGCACAGCATCTATGTTACATAAAACGTTATGTTCGCAGCGGTCTCTAACATGAATGATGTATCTAATTTATGGTCCTTAGAATCTATCGGTATTCGCAGCGAAGAAGCAGAGAAAAGGTTTTGGACAAAAAAAACTAAGTAAGGAGTGTATTCGTTGGTCGGCAGATCATTTTATAGCATCTTTACCGTGGAAGGACAACAGATTGAAATTTCATGGAGATAGAAGTGTGCCACTTAAAAGTGTTGAATCCCTGGTATGGCGTCTCTCCAGAAACCAGGATTTGCTTTTGGAATACGACGCAGCAGTGCCAAAAATGATACAAGATAACATCGCAGAAATTTTTCAAGATCAGTCGCCGCAAAGAATTTTCTATTTACCACACCACCCGGTATTTAAAAATAGTAAAACCACAAAAATGCGAATCGTATTCGATGCGTCATTTCAAACTGAACAAAATCCATCATTAAATAGTCTTTTATTAACAGGTATGAATTTACTTTCAGAAGTGCAAGACGTTTTTTTCAATTTTCGGATGGGTCCTTATGCTATCGTGGCTGACATTGAAAAGGCCGTCCTTCAAATTCGGCTCAAACCAGAAGATAGGGACGCTCATCGTTTCATATGGTTTAGTTCGCTCGAAGACCGCCAGTACCAGGATTTTCGAATGACACGAGTCACCTTCGGAGTCAGTTGCAGTCCATTTTTGCTTTTTGCTACAATCAGAGCTCATCTTTCCAAGGAAGCAGAAAAGTATCCCGACACCTGTAGGAATTTGAAAGCTGCCTTCTATATGAATGAATTTGTTGTTAGTGCAGGCACGGAAGAAAAGGCAAAGAAAATCTACCAAGAATCAACGAAAATTATGGAAAGCGCATCTATGCGTATAAGAAAGTGGAATACCAACAGTGAAAAGGTACGTCAATCAATTAAAAATGAAACTCTTCCTATTTTGCAAAAAGTTCTCGGTCTGACATGGTATGTGCACACTGACGAAATTCAAGTGTCTTTGAAATCGCTGCAAAATTTTTAGATACGTTAACTAAAGGTAGCAAGAGAAATGTTTTACAGGCAATAGCACCCATTTATGATCCTTTAGGTGTACTTTCTCCCACCGTTATCAAATTGAAGCTGTTGTTCCAGATGATCTGGAAACTTAATTTGCATTGGGATGCAGTCCTGACAGTGGAACTGCAAAGGGAGTGAGTAGATTCTATGTATTAAAAGTGTACTGCAGCTTGCAGAAATGGTTATTCCAAGATCAACGATACCGATGAGGACAGCTAAAATGGTTTACATACATTTATTCGCAGATACAAGTTTAAAGGCCTATGGTGCCGTTGCGTTTGTAAAAACGATCGATTGGGACGGAGTAGCGACAAATAAGCCATACACACTTAGGGGCTGAAGAACTTCTTTACACAGAACAATACTGGATAAGGTATGTGCAAACCAATTCGTTTAATAATGAGATTAATGAATTACAGAAGGGAAAGAATATATCAAGTAAATCAAAATTAGCCCAACTATTTCCTTTTCTGGACGATGAGCGTATATTGGGACTGGGAGGTCGGTTACAATTTTTGGATGATGAAATCGACGTAACACACCCGATGATACTTCCACCTGATTCTCACATCACTCACATAATTATTGATGACCATCACCCATTGGAAAGGATTCAACTTACTAAACCTTTTGATAACGTCGGGGTGAATTTTTCGGGTCCACTTTTTTATCCGCAGGGCAGAAAGGGACATATGTATGTACAAGGCCTATATAATGCTTTTCACGTGCGCAGCAGTTTGACCAGTCCATTTGGAATTGGTTGTCAATCTAACTACGGATGTTTAATGGCGATTAGGCGATTCATTGCTCGAAGAGGTGTTCCGTCGATAATATTTTCGGACAACGCGAAACACTTCCGAAGGGCGGCGATAGAATTGAGAAAAGCTGGGCTATGGATAGATAGTGAAGAAATGCAATGACTTTTGGCAAAAAGATAAAATTAAATGGAAATTTATTGTTGAAAGGGTGGTGCGGATTTTGGGAAAGGTTGATTCGGATCATTAAGAATACTCTAAAGGCAGTTATTGGTAAGGCCAAATTATTCTTTGATCAATTGCGGACAGTCCTAACCGAAGCCGAATCTGTCGCGAATGATCGGCTACTAACCTATACATCGAGCGATCCCTTAGATCTTTCTCCCATCTCTCCATCTAAATTTTTAATTTGTTCATCTTTTTCCAAAATAAGAACAGGCGTTGCTAGCTCAGAGAACTCTGATATTCAAGAACTATGGAAAATGCCTTTAAAATATACTAACAAACTTTTAAGGTGATGGCGGAACGAATATCTCCGGATGTTGCGACTCTTTTATCAGAAGGACAATTCGAAAGCGCCGGTTGCTTTCAAAGAGGGAAATGTAGTGCTTCTATATGATCCTGTTCTTCCCCGAATTGGCTTTAGTTGAAAGGACCTTCATCGGAAGAGATGGCAATATACGTTCGTGCGTAATCCGATGTGGCGATAATAGGGTATGTAAGAGACCAATTCAGCTTTTATATCCTTTGGAGATCCATCAAGTTTTTCGCCGCCGGAGGATGTTAAAAATGAAATGACTTATACATACTTACATTCATAATTACATCCACGTTTGTGTTCATTCATTAAACATACATTTGTTCATTTACTTAACGAATTCATACACATATATCTGTACATTAACTTCTTAACGAATATGTTTCTTACTCTGCATTGGTATATACCATATATGCTTAGATCGCTTAGTGGCAGTCTCTTGATAAATTATCTAAATGCGAGAGGTTCCGTTGTTCTTAGACTAAATAAATTAATATTGTTTTTGGGGTTCTTATCATTATTTCCTCTCAAATTTAACTTTTTTCTTACAATTACCATTGCAAAAGCATGAAGAAGTGCCCACGGGATTTACGGATTCAAAATAGACTTTTGATCTCAAGGTATGTGAAGAACAATTATTATAACCGTTATTTACACTATTAACACTCGGTTTTTATATTTCAGTGATGCACTAATCGTGCATGACAAGGAGAACATAGATCTGGAAGTCCCCGCGGAGAATTTGTTTCTATCAAACAAGTGTGATTGCTCTACGCTAACTGATGCTTCCAAAGTACACTGCGGTCCACAAGTTAAACCATTAATTGTCGACTGTAGTACACAAACTGATCATCATCCCTACATATTCTCAGTAAGCAGATGACATATTAAATTAGTGTAATGCGAATTACGAGTAAGTGTTATTAGAATTTCAACCTTTGTTTGTATTTCGCAGATTATTGAAGCAAATAGCAAAATTGAAAGCAGAAAGCTGGAAGCAGCAACAAACTATTGAGTCCGTTGGTGATATTTTTGCCAAAGGCCAATTAAAAAAATTAGAATGTCCTCAAAAACGTGCAAAATGGTCATCAGCCGATATTGCTAATGCGATCGCAATACATGCAGGTGACCCCCGAGCATACCGATTGCTGTAGCAAAAACAATACCCTCTTCCAGCTGTGATAACACTTAAAAAGTGGTGCTCAAAATTAGAGGTATATCCGGGAATAATCCAATTCGTGTTGAATATTATAAAAAAACATCGATATGGAAGAAGTCGAACAAAATTTGAGTACTTTCATTTGGCGAAATGAAAGTCAAAGAGAAAATTGTCTACGATAAACGGAAAGAAAGAAATCTGAAAACTGATAAATACGTTCAAGTGGCGATGATAAGGGGATTGATTGGCAATTGGAAACAACCAGTTTTCTACGATTTTGACCAACGCATAACCAAACAAATATTGTTTAGTATTATTCACCAATTAAGTGAATGTGGTCTGAAAGTGTGCGCAATCGTCTGTGAACTCGGGGGAACAAATCAAGGTTTGCTGCGTGAACTTGAAATCACGATTACAAAATAATTTTTTCAAAACCCAACCGATGAATCAAAGAATATGTATGTGTTTGCTGATGTGCCTCATCTCATAGAACTCATTCGGAACAACTTCGTTGATAATAGTGGTTTTATTTTGGACGGGTAACTCATTTCCAAAGGAATCATAGAAGAGCTTATTTCGAAAACTAATGACAAGTCTGATTTGAGTATTGCATACAGAATATCACTTACCAATCTATATGTTAAAGGTACAGAACGTCAAAAGGTAAATCTTGCAACAAAATTATTCTCACACACGGTCGCTCAAGCTATTATGCAGGCTGGTAGTTTAGGGAAACTAAGTTCGGAAGGCTGGCTTAAGTGTTCTGTATTTTTTAAACAGGTAATAATTCAAATTTCCTTAAAAATCATGTGTCATCTACATCTTTACAATTTCACGTGAATGAGTACCTTACCAGGATAGTCGCGAAAGAGTTCAAGGCGTTGGACTTTCAGAATCGCTCTAATTTGAAATTGTCGATGAGATGACTTCCGTAATGCATAATATGATGGTTAAAGGAAAATGAACCATGAATCCCTTCCAGAAAGGTAATGTTGAATTAAACGAATTTTTGTTTTATTGTAGCAATCTTATAATGCTTTTAGGCATTATCGTGACGAGTAATTGTCCTAAACTTCCGCACAACGCCTTAAAGATTGAATACAGTATTTCGTATTTACTGATATACAGACTGGATCAAGATGTTTTAGAGAATTTTTTCGGAACAATTCGATCCAAAAGTGGCCTATATGATCATCCAAACCGTTTGAAATTCATGTATCGACATCGTTTATACATACTTCGACGAAATGAAGGAAGTTTATTTATGAATGGTATGTTTTATTCTTTAAGTAACCATATCTTCTTTTAATACAACACGTTCATATGTACATCTTCCACAGGCGATACTTTAGTAGATAATACACCCGATTTAGAAGGTAGGGGCTATTTAAGTAGCACTCTGCTGAAGACAGTTAATCTTGACATCATAACAACTGAAGAGCCGGTAGATGAACTGGAATCTCTACAGTATGATGGACTGCAGCATTTGGCAGGATGCATTTGCCACAGGAACAAGAATCCAGATATAGCTGTTCAAAATACCCAGCAAGAGACATCATTCACGTGGACTAATCAGCTGACGGAGGGATATCTTCAAAAACCTAAAGATGAAATGATGCTAAATATGGAGAAGATGGAGACAAATTTTAAAATGTTTAAAAAAGATGATATAGTTTATTGTCGTAACTATTTAAAACAGTTACTTAATCTCTCAAAAGACATTCCGTCCGAAAGAAAAGTGAAAGAAATTTTCTTCCGTTCACATATGTACTTAAGAATTAAACACATAAATAATAGAAGAAGACAATTTAACAAGTAGAAAGAGAAAAATGATAAAAACAATATTGTAAAATAGTAGAGTTAAGCTAGTCTATTTTGAATTTGTGATATTTTTTTTGTAAACATAGAATCATTTTTATATTAAATTACATACTCACGTGTTCAAGAAATGGAATTCGTCTTTTTGTGTTATATTTACTCATAAATACACATATTACATTTATTTCCAGATACCCCGGCACTAAGTCGCAGATGATTGTTATTTTAGAATCTCTATTAATCAATATTTATCATTATAAATGAATAAAAGTCTCCATAAAGAATTCGAACTCAAGCAATTATTAACGTACAAAACAAAAATTGATCACCCTCGGCAGCCATCTTGGATTTTTCGGTATTTACTTTTTTGACACATGCACAATAACAACAATCATGAACTCTTATTCTTTTATTATTAACAATAAACTTACTTGCGCATCCTCGTAATTTTCAATAACATAAATAAAAATTTTAATCTGATTTTTGGGAACATTGCCGAATAAAATCTTTATACCAAATTCATCGTCGAATGATGACGTGCATGACGATAATCACATATTTATTAATTCTGCTTCCATCTTCTTTTTTTCCAATTATATTTCCTTACGAATTATTAATTTGAACACTTTTAATAATAATAAATTGACCAAACAAAGCCGATTGCACGAAAACAGAAGTTTATTTTAACACACAAATACTATTTGACGTTTATAGATTTTGACATAAAATCGAGGAGAGGAATTTCGGTTTTCAAATTGAAACGAGAAGCGAGATTTTGATTCTGAAAAAATGAGGGGAAATTGTGTGACGTCACTTTTCTTCTTCCGAACGCGAAGAAAAGCCCTATGGAAAACGACAGAATACACAAATACTATTTGACGTTTATAGATTTGGGTATATAATCCAGGAGAGAAATTTCGATTTTCAAATATATAGAAACGTGAAGCGAGATTTTGATTCTGAAAAAAATGATGGGAAATGGTGGAACGGCACTTTTCTTCTTCCGAACGCGAAAAAAAGTCCAATGGAAAACGACATTACAGTGTGCTGTGGGATGTTAAGCATTAGTAGAGTTTGCAAAGTAGGTAAATTCACTATGGAGCCAACAGTGGAAATCTGTTTTGTCAGACCCAAAATATGGAATGTTTTAAGCATAGTCAAGTTTATTTAAGATGTTTATATGATATAAGTAGCTGCTCCATAGACTAACTATACCTAGATATCAAACTTTCCAGATATTGGAAAATCAAAACCGGTTTTCTACTGATCGCCCCTACCCGTGTGATCCTGTCTGTGAATACGTGTAAATTGTCATCAATGGCAATTTCCCTCTCCTTTTATACAAACCACGCCCATTTTAATCAAAAAAATGTCGTCTCCATTACACACACTCGTGCAAATCGCTCTCATTTTAGCAATTTTACTTGCAAATTGCTCTCCTTCTAACAAATTTTGGCAAAGTTATAGAGATGCAGAAGTGTTGGAATTCACTTACAGTGCGTCTTTGCAAAAGTTAAGCGTTTGCAAAAGTAGTAGTAGAGTTTGACATCTAGTTAGTTTATCTATGACCTGCTCTGACAAGTATTTTTTTTATTATTGAAAAATAAAACAGTTCATATTGTATAAAAAGAATATTACACGGTTCATATTTTCATTATTTTTCCAATTTAAATGTCCGGTGTTCAGGTAAAACAGGAAAATAATGAAAAAAAAGCTGCACTTCCACAGCTGACAAGTCTTTTAGAAGAGTTTAAAAGGGAAGATGAAACTTCGTGGGATGAAGGTGTTTTACCAGGTAAATATTTAGTTTGTTTCAGTTTTATCTCACATGTGCATGCTCTAAAAATCTAAGAATAATCTTATTACGAATGATAAAACAAAAACGCTGTTTGCAGATGATGAAGTTCAGGATCATTTTAAAAGTAAGGAAAAAAATCACCATACCATCGATCAAAGTGTATTGAATAAAACTCAAAAACACTTCACTCACACTCCTCAGAATAGCTTCAATGAAAAGAGGAAAGCTGTTGCTATAGACGAAGATAGTTTTATTAGCAATGAAAATGTTCAAATTAAGGAAAAACGATTAAAACTCGCACAAAATGATATTGAACTTCATGAAGAATGTGCTCAAACTTCTCAATATAAAAATAAATTTTGTCTAAACGAAATTTTAAATAATTCGGAAATTAATATTAGAGATGATAAGGGACAACAGCAGTACAATCCTACTATCAACAGTTTTAAAGGAGCTACTGTTACTGAATTAGATCTTGTGAATATATTAAAAACAGAGGATACCGATTTGGATGAAGAACCAGACCAGTGCAATCTTGATGTACATTCAACAAGTATTATGCAGTCCATTGATGCAACAGAGGTCTATATACCTATGGAAGCCTGTATATATGATTCAGAAAATAATTCGTCGGAAAACATAACACCTTGTAATTATTCGTTTACATATAAAATAGACCAAGGAAATCCATTCTATAGTACAAGCATGAATAATATTGAAAGGACTAGTTCCTGTTACCCAAAACATTTTTTGGCAGACTCAAGTGAAATCCAATGTCTCCCTGTAATCAATAGCGCTGGATTTTGCGGATTGCCCAGTTTCAAACGAATCAAATGTAAATTCTTAACATTTCTTTTTTTCCAGACTAATCTCCATTATTTATTTCAGTAGAAAAAAATACAGAGAAGAGTAAAAATTCTAACGAGGATCCTGTTTTAACTGAGACCCAGAGAGAAAAAGGTAAATAATAATAACAATATTATTACTGTTTTTAAATGAATATAGAAAATATCTTTATTCGTTTAAACAAATTCGTGTAAGTATCATTAAAACAACTTGGGTTTGCATTAAAGTGGCACGGGTCAAACTGAAAATTCAAGTATGTACTGGTACCATATTAATTGTTCAGCTTATTGTCTGTATATAATTCAAAATCTTGATTGAATAAGTAAAATGCTTAAAAATGTTCGGTGAATATTACAATCTTTGGGCTTAATTGTAAAATTGTATAGTTTGCTCTGATATCTTGTTATTTGTGAATACTATTTTGAGTGGCAGAAATATACTTGCTTTCAAACAACAAGTCTCTCCAGTTAGCTTGATCTGATTTTGATTAGTCTCCAGTTTCGCGTAGTTAGTTGGTTAAGCTGCTTTTTTTTAGATATGTGGGCCGGATAAGATGAGGTCCGAAGTTCAACAGCCTCATCTAAGATTCGGCCCTGTATATGCACGCGGACAACGACTTTTGGGCGCCTGAAACGGGATTGTCATCACTCTGGACAAGAAACAACGATGTTTGCCATATATGTATATTGAAAAACATAACATTTAGACTAAACAGAATAAAATTCGGAATAAAATCTCGCGGTATTTTGGTTTAATATACATTATGTTGAACATGTTTTTATCAATGATTGCTATGTAAAACAAGCCACTGAATATTTTACTCGTTTAATTGTTTTCGAACCCAAAATGGTAGATTTAGTCGTGAATTTGCAATATAATGTTCTAACATGTTTTTTTTTTACCTACCCCCAGGCATGTAGATTGCAAACTTAATAGCGACGTAATAAATTTCGATAAAATCTATCATAAATCTATCATAATGCGAATCTTTCCATTCCTCCTACATACAATACCATTTCACTTATGCGGGCCTCCCCTGCTTTTCGACGGAACAATAGACTACATCAATCTGGTGAAACAAGATAGTTGCAGTTAATATTTGACAGAGTTTAGAATCACGCTTTTTTGTTGAAAATGTGTGCACTTGGGATTGATGAATTTCTTTCTGAATGGATTAAAATTTATCTCGTGGCTCGTTGTTCAAGTCTGATAGCCGCATAATAAATGCTGGTATGTCTCAGTGCGCCGCACCGTTCTGTCTCCAACACTTCTTTTAATTTTCGTTAATGAGCCCTTGTCTGCCGTTTCTAATACCATATATTTTTTTGGTGGCGACAGTGCATATACAGTACTGTGCAAAACCTAAGCAACTATCTATAGTCAGCATTTCATAGTAAATCTTTTCAACTTTCTACTCCACCAAATAAAAAGAAATGGATATATAATGATGTGTAATAGAGTGTATTTTGAAATTCACGATTTTTATAAAAGTAATAATACTTCAGATTAAAAAAAAACGCAAAAACCAACAAAGTAGCCAAATTGAGCTGTGCAAAACTTAAGCAACTTTGTAACCCACTGTATAAAAAATAGCTAATAGTACTTTTCCAGTCCGGTTATACATGAAATGTTGTAAGCTCTTTGTCTTTGATCAGTTTTCTTTTAAGTTGTAGCATAATTGATATTTTTTAATAATGTCGCGACAAAGTTATTCTTCTTCTCTTAAACTAGAGATTATTGATGAATTTAAGTCTAGAGATACTCAGGCAATATTAGGTAAACGTTATAACATTAATAAACATAATGCAACAGTCGTTGAAAGTCAAAATGTCGGTGGTAGGCCGCAGCATGTCGAACGGATAGAAACATTTGTGGTGTAATTAAAAAACAACCGTTCATAAGTTCGAATGAAGTCGTAAAATTACTTGGTTTAAACATTGATGCTAGCACAGTGCAAAGACGTGCAATTGAGGCCGTGCAAAAAACCGATTCTCACAAAAAGACATTTAAGCAACAGGTAGTGCAATTAAATTCTTTAAACATAATTTAAACTAAAATCTTTTTTCATATTAGGCAAAATTTTGCAAGAAAATACCAACACTGGTCTCCTGAAAAATGAAAAACAGTTCTTTTCAGCGACGATTCAAAATTTAATTTAATTAATTCTGATGGGATATGTTATGTGAGACGTCGTAAAGGGCAGCGACTCAATCCTAGATTGTGCACACCCACTGTAAAGCATGGTGGGGGTTATGTGATGGTGTGGACCTGTTTTTCGGCAGAAGGTGTAGGTCCATTCTACGAAATAGACGGAATCATGGACCGATTCAAATATATATCCATTCTATAATCGGTAATTCTACCACATGCGGAGTGGGAAATGCCACTTCGTTGTGTGTTTCAACACGATAACGATCCGAAACACACATCGAAGTTGGTAAAGGAGTGGTTAGCGGATAGTGGGATTCAAGTCCTTGAATGGCCGGCCCAATCAGCCGACTTGAATCTCATCGAAAACCTGTTTGGTATCCTTAAAAGCCGTGTCGCTGGACAACACTTTTCCAACAGGTTTCACCTATGCAATGCTTTGAAAGTTGAGTTAATTACTTCTATGCCTCGTCGTTGCGCTTCTGTTATTCAAAATAAAGGATATTACACAAAATATTAAAAAAGTTGCTTAGGTTTTGCACAGCTCAATTTGGCTACTTTGTTGGTTTTTGCGTTTTTTTGTTTTGACTTGAAGTATTATTACTTTTATCAAAAGTTGTGAATTTCATAATACACTCTATTATCTATATCCATTTCTTTTTATTTAGTGGAGTAGAAAGTTGAAAAGATTTACTATCAAATGCTGACTCCAGATGGTTGCTTAGGTTTTGCACAGTACTGTATGTACAATATTTATTCATATTCTAAGTGCAAAGGGTATGTGCACGCTCGGTTTTACATATGTATTCCACCTGATTCAGCAATTTACAAATCTCTTACAGGTGTGTTAGAAGAAGAGTGTCATCTGTCTGCAAACTGCTCTGTATGATATAAAATTGTTATACATTTCAACCGCTCGGCTTAAGGATATTATGTATGGTCTCAAACTATCATATTTAAACCTTACCACTACTAAAGATTTTATGTCCAGTAAATAACCAATTACTATCATTAGTACCAAAGCTTTTTTTTTTTTTTGAAAACACTTGAAACTCAATGGGGTGGTTATGAATATTCCTAAATTTCCGAAGTAAGTGCTTCGTTTTTTTTTTGGAAATTTTAATAGATAGAAAAAATGTTTTGGCACAGTGGTTATTTTCCTCCATAGGTGGGCTCCAACATTGATTGTGGAGACTAAGTTACTGGTGTAATTTGACTTGTGTTTTTGGGGAATAAATACCTCACATACTTTCAGTTTTACCTTCCGGGCCCGGTCGGAAATCAGGCCACCCTGCCTAAGCGATACCAACCGCCTAAGGTTCATAGGTGGCTGTCAGTTTCGACTTTTCATATGATCACCTCAATTATGTTTGCACATGATTTTAGATGTAACTGCCAAATTTCCGCATAAGCTTTTCGGGTAAGCCAATCTCAAATAATCTCAATACGTGGTGCAGATATGGCAGAAGGTTTTGCTCGGTTTATGAAGGTTGATTGAGCTGCCAGATTGGAGCCTGAACCATGTTGTTACTAGTAAAGCAAGACAAGTCTTAGGAAAAAGGTTAACTTCTGCATTTGCTGTCTAATAATTTTAGGATTGATTTTAAGCACCCTCCTAATCGTAGTAACTGCCATTCGTTCGATGAAGAGAGATGGTAAAATTTTACGCTGCGCTGCATTTTATCAGGCCTCTTGTGGTCTTTTCTTTGTACTAAAATAAACTCTACACACTTAATTCTCTTAATCGTATTGATAACTTTTAACGACACGGTCGGATCTACAAGTTTTTCGCAATATTTAATATGCCGTCAATGAATTGTTTTTTTCTTATCAACAAAAAAAAATAAATTACGAAAAAAAAAAAGAATTAAAAATTCAAATTTCAACTTTCTTTAATAAATGCGGTTGTATTACATTACATTACAACTTTCTTTAATAAATGCTAATTTTTAATGAAGTGTTTAGAAGTTATTTTATCTATTTATGTATATTTTTTTAATTTACCATGATAAGGGAATAGAAAGACATTTGAACAGCAAATAATATATCTGACTGTGTCATTCACTAAAAAAACATTCAAGTGCGTTTACAGTTTTCAAATATACTGTACAAAGTGTGTTCAAAACATAACGGGAATTTTATTTTTTCGAAAAAAAAAGTATTCATCTACATCAATATTATCCCCTTCAAAATAGTCTCCATTAGATATTACACATCGATGTGTATCAATGATTCTTCCAATCACTGAAACAATTTTAGAATTCCATTTTTGGGTTAGCTCTTCTAGCAATGTGCTTTTGATTGACGACTGCCCGTTTTTGGGGTCACGTGGAACAATGTCTAATGAACATAGAGCCTGAAACATCATAACAGTTCGTTTTGGCCAAAAAGTCACGAACAAATAATAAAGTGTGAGCAGGTGTATTATCATGCTTCAAAAGCCATCAAGTGCTTTACTACAAATTCGTAAAAATTTCATACCATGATCCAATTGATATGAAAACATCGTCGATTTTCTCTGTTAGTGATTCGGCGATCGTAAATAATCATTTCTTCTACTTTGTGCATGTTGTAATCAGTTTTTGATGTACTACTTTAGTCAGCTCTTCATATTCAACGTCTTCACCGCCATCTTGAAAACGCTTACACCACTTGTTCACCCTTCGGATGCCGTGGATATTTTCGCATAGTAGTAGTGAAGTATTGTAGTATTGACTTTATTTCATTATAAACGGTACAAGAAAAAATAAGAAATAAAAGATACTCTAAATTTATTTTAGTTTGGCCCAAGGCTGTTTACCAGATTGCCTTTAAATAAGATACAATGTTGTCTATGATGTAGACTAGTATTAATTCATTAATGGGTTAGAAGTTCCCTTCAATAATGCAATTCCTACAGTAAAGTGTATTTACGGTGTTCTTGTACAAAAGATCACAGCCTTGTTCTCCATTTAGTACATCAATTGCAAGACTCTCGTCCAGAACATATGATCCAAAGAACTTTTTGCGGAGCTCACTTAATACTGGACATATTGCTAAAAAATGTAATACATCTTCTATTGCTTTCACATTGCAAATGTAGTTCTAGTCGGTGCGGTATAAGTTCAGCCGGACCATCTCTCCTCTCATCTTGAAAACATGTTTGCATAAATATTCTGATATGTCCAATCGACTAATTAGGTATAAATTTTGTTCGAAACCGATTTTAATACAAGACAGCTGTTTACGACTTTCGAGTTACTTCGAATGTTATTAACAACTAGCGGATCCCGGCATGCTTCGCTACGCATGAACATTAACATTGAATCAAATTCATTTGTTTTTTTTATATTTTATTATTTTTTTTTATTTGGAAAAAATTACAAAAAAATTGTAAATCAATTCAGTACAATAGTGTATACAACATTTTTTGTTCGATTGTGTGGTGCATGAATAAATAAATTGTTGGTGCTCCCACTCTGGAACATGCTACGTATAATTGTCTGTGAGAAAAGCACGGTTCCTCTAAATTCACACCACACGCTCTTGAAACGTTTGTCCTTGAACTTTATTAACGGTCATAGCAAAGGATAAACTCACGGGAAATTCAGCCCGTTTGAATTCAAATGGCATGTCTGTTGGTATTAATCCAACGGATCCGCGGTATCAGTACAACTTCTCCTTTTGCTTTGCCGGTGAGAATTGTTGTTTTGATCAAATTGGGCATTAATTTTTTCACGGAAAGTCTCGTTTCATTGCAAAGTTTTGGTGATTTGAGATTTCGAAGAAGTATGATCGGTGAACCAACTTTCAAACTCAAACGATGCAGTGGCATACCGGGTAGTTCCAAAGAATTAAAAAATTCAACCGGATAATTTACTGCGTCTTCTTTATTCGTAGCACTATCAATGGATTTGTATTATACCAAGTCACCTGGCAATTTCTGTTGAATTTGAAAATTTGTGTCATTAACATTTGCATTTTTTGATGCTAATATTACGCGTTCTCTTAACCAATCATGATTTTTATAGTTTTGAAAAATGTTTGGAAAAACGCGATCATTTTTTGATGGTAAAATTGTGCAAAAGTTATTTGGTAACGTGATAAAGCCATTTAAATCACTTGCAATTCTGCCATCGCCAATCTGCAGCAGTTGCTTTGAAAACTCACGTGCTGATGGATCATTTTGAAGACGCACACGCATATTTATGTTAAGCGATAACTTCTGTACATTCCCCCAAAGAAATGAACTTTTCAAACATGCATTAATCTCATCAGCTGGGGTTGATCTGGAAATGACGGGCAACGTTTGTCGAAAATCACCAGGTAGCCATATTAATGCACCGCCGAACAACTGTTGATTTCCGCGTGCATCCTGTAATGTTCGATTCAATGCATCCAAAGATTTTTTATGGGCCATCGGACATTCATCCCATAGAATAATTGCTGCTTTTTGCAAAACTTTGAGCATTCCAGAATTTCTTGATATATTACACGTTGGAGTTTCATCCGTTTGCATGTTTAATGGCAATTTCAAAGGCGAATGTGCAGTTCGGCCACCATTCAATAATGTAGCTGCAATACCAGAAGAAGCAAGTTTCAATGCAATTTTTCGTCTAGATCGAATTGTTGCTAAGATTAATGAAATAAGAAATGTTTTTCCAGTTCATCCAAAAAATAGAATCCACCAGTGTTGTTAATGACAGCTTGCATGATTCTATTATATCCGTTCTTTTGCTGAACATTTAATTGTGGAATGTGTGTTTGCACAAACGCACACAATTCATCATATTCGAATTGCTGTTCGCGTTGCAATTCTCGCTCAAATAAATCATGCATTGGACGATTTGGTACGATCATTTATGCCTAATTGTCCCAATGCTTTATTTGCAATCATAAGGCAACTATCTTCAATCAATATCAAAGCCTCATTATACATTTCTAATGTAAATATCAAATCATGAAATCTTTATATTTATTCCACGATGCAAGCGCGTTTGATTGATAACATGTTGATATTATTATTGCGAATAACATCCGTATTTGATTTGAGTGAGCTAAAACTGATGCATCATGAAGCGTAGCATCCTAATGCGTATCATCTTCAAGCAAATCCTGATACGACTGTGGCCCACGTACGTTCACCAACAACAATCGCAAATAAAAACATTCAACATATTTGGACTAACTGTATAAATGCGACCTAAAGCATCCGTTGAAAAAACACCTCGGTAACCATCAACAGGAGTACCTTGTTTGCACCGTTGAAATTTTTTGGTTGATGCGTTCCAAGTGAAATATCGTGGTACTTCCGAATATAATAGTGTTCTGGCAAATTCATCCGCTTCACATAACTTGAAAAGAGTAAAATAAACACATTGGCCATTTTCAAAATGGACTGCTAAATGTATAACAACAGAATGTCTGTCATGTATTGGGAACGATAAAATTCGCCAAATAGCTTCCTTAATACTAATATATCGTCCCATTTGGTACTGCAAAATTTCATCATTTCTATTTTCAGCAGCCACTCGGAAAACGACCGTATTGCTACCTTTATTAACATACTTGCAAATGTATTTTATTGATTTGACTGAATTGCAGTATTCGACATTTATGTGAATATTGAAAATTTTTGATAACAACGGTGAATACGGGACTATCCAACGATTATCAACTTCAAAGTCTTGTTATGAATTTTAATAGTAGTCGTTTTACCACTGGAGTTGATCATCGTCTATACTGTGGATATCCATCATCACCGTGTATTGTTTCAACAATCTTGGAAAACGCTTTGAACATTTGCCGTCGATAATACATTGTAAATTTGTATTGATTTCACCGCATGGACCGTGAATCATATTTTTCGTGACAACTGCGAGTAATTGTGGATCGATGGTTTGATTTGGAATTTCGGCAGATATAACACTATCAATCATATCTGGTGTTATTTTCTATACCAACCATATCAAAATGTAAAGGTGCCGCAAGCCTCCTTTTTGCCATTCAATTGTAAACACGTAGCAGCGCACTTCTCCAAATACACGGAGTTTGACAATCAGATTCATCAACTGACCATCAAATAAGCAATCATACACATCAGCCCATTTTGGATTGCAAGTAAATGTTATGAACAAATTTGAACGGCCGTAATAACAAACATATAACGTGGCATCTAGCGTATACTCGTACATATGACGTGGGCTACCGATATATGATGATGGTAATATCGGCAAACGTCCAATAACATTCACATCCACATCATTCAATAGTGCAGATCTCAATCGGGCTTGATTATGACGGATGAAATTCAATCGTTCGCTTTAAATTTTAGCACACATGTCCACAATGTATTGATGAAAAAGTTTATTGCATCGCAAAATGTAATTATCCTCTTGGTTACAAATGATTAATCGATCCGAATAAAAATTCGTCGCACTAACTTTTTTCGTTGTTTCTTGACTTGAAAATAATAAAAATTATTCTTGTCGTTAATTAAATGCAAATTTTACTCAAAAAAGTAATCAAAAATCATCCAACGATTATCATCGGTATATTGATCCAGAACAAAATCGGGTATTGCAATGCGTCATAACAACGAAGGAGTTCGGAAATACGATTTAATTGGTCATTCCTACGATACAAAACAATATCTCTTAGCCGAAATTATTCACCAACTATTACGATTGCCACTTCATCGATTGTTGGTGCATTAAATCGCCTGACATGTTGTCCAATTGGTGTTCTGTCGGCCCGTATTATGATTTTATGATCATCGGTGGGCATCTGATCCAGTGCAATCTTGAATAATTTGACCAATTAATTGTGCTGATGGAAAAACCTTTGCAGCTCACTCACGATTTCTCTTCTTGTATTTGAAGCAACTGCACAGCGCTGATTTAATACGCTGTTCTCATTACTAATGAAATATATTTGCAAAAACTGATGATCAGCATCTAGGAATGGCAACAACGAACGACCCAGCTCTATGGTATATCTGACCTTGAATCTGTTATATTTTTGAAATACATTTGGATGACGAATCTGAATTTTTGAAGACATCACATCATCACATCATCATATCATTTTTGAAGACGGCACATATATCAAACTTTACATCATTTACTCCATGCGAAGTAATTACCTTAAACGTCGGCATAAATCCATCTCTTATAATATTTGTAGCTCCAAAAGATGCCATTTGAAAGCATGAATTGTACTTTCGAATATTTGTTAAGAAATGCGTTGACGTTGGTGGATTGCTATAAATTAATGAGTGTAAAGGGCCTGGTGGAGGTTCTAATACAGGCACCCCCACCCCCACAGCACATGCCAGGCGTTTCGTTCACAAATTTGAATGCTTTATAGTACAATGCACACATTGTTTATTCATTTGGCCAATATACTACCTTGATCAAAAAGTTTCCGGAATGTATTCAGAAAATTTGAAATAGAGTAATCCCCATCGACTGCAATACACTTATGCCAGCGCTTGATCCAATCCTCGAAACATTTTTCATATTCGGTTTTCGGTATGTCCATCAGTGCCTCCTGCGATTTTCCCATTACTTCCTCTCGGCTGCTGAAACGCGTTCCCCGTAGTGGTTTTTTAACTCGATTGAACAGGAAGAAGTCACAGGGAGCCAAATCAGGTGAATTCGGTCGCTGTTGGATGGTATTTGTTGCATTTTTCGTCAAAAAATTACGAATAATGATGGCACTATGCGACGGTGCGTTATCATGGTGCAAAATCCACGAGTTTTCTGCTCACAATTCTGGTCTCTTTCGGCGAATTGTTCACGCAAACGTCTCATAACGCCCAAATAATACTTTTTGTTTACTGTCTGGCCTTCTGGCAAAAATTCATGACGCACTACACCGTTGTAATCCATGAAAACCGTTTTTTTGGTCTCGGCTCATTTCATTTCATGAACGCCATTCACTTGCCTGATGTCTGGATTGCGTGTCGTACCCATAAATCCACGTCTCGTCTCCAGTAATGATTCTTTTGATTAATGTGAGATTCAGCCTCGCAAAAGAGATTGCGATGTTAATTAACGCGGTCTCTTTTTTGCATGAAATTGAGGTCTTTTGGCACCAACTTTGCTGCTACACGACGGAAACCCAAATCATTAACCAAAATGTCTTGGACGGATCCATAGGCAATGTTCAAGTCCTCCGCTATATATCTGATGGCTAATTTGCGGTTATTATCCAACATTTCTTTTACTTCATCAATGTTTTCGTCGGATTTCGATGTCGATGATCTGCCACTGCGTTCATCATCTTCGATTGACTCATGACCACTCTTGAACCGCTCGTGCCACTGGTAAACGACCGATTTCTTTAGAGAATCGTTGCCGAAACACTTTTCCAAAATTTCCAACGTTCGCGCACCATTAAATCCGTTTTTTTACGCAAAATTTAATACAAGTTCATTATTGCAAATTTAAATCCATTTCTAAAATTGTAAAAAATCGCCAACACACACAGAGATAGATGTACTCTTGGCTACGTAACTGTTGCAAATGTCAAACTATGACGCTAAGATTTTGAGGGAATGTCAACAACAGATTTACCAACGTAATAAAAAAACGGAACTCAAATCGGAACAATAGGAACGCCACACGGTGGTTATTCCGGGAACTGAGTTATAAAGTTACAACGCACTTGCAACAATTTTTTGTATATATATATAGTATGTATATAGAAGATTATCATTTCCGAGTTTGAAAATAGGACCTTAAAGTGAAGATTTTATCAGTACATATGTTCAGTTACAATATAAGGTTTGCGAACAGTATATTCATGTAATAATAAAGGGTGCCCATTGAAAAATTTTCAACTTTAATATTAAATAAAAATAACTAAAGCGTTATTCTCATATATTATTTATACAAAATATAGTTTTTACAATGCGGATTTTATTCGTGGCGGATATTTTTTTGTAGGGCCTGAAGTGTTCGGGGATTGTTGCTATAGGATACATTAGGTATCCTAATAAAAAAAATCGCACGTTATAAGATCCGGTGACCGAGGAGCCCAAGGTATGTCACCGCACTTGATGATTAATTTATTAGAAAAAATTACCTTCAGCTTCTCCATTGAAAATGTAGTTGTGTGTGGAGTCTTGCTGAAATTGTGTTCTGTTGTTGGACTCGGGAAACAGCTGAAGTTGCTGTTCAAAAAACTCGTCGATTATTCGGCAACACACGTCAACAGTGAATATGGCCCAACAACCCTTCGGGCAGAAATTGCGCACAACGCGTGACATGCACGAACCAACACATCACCACACTTTAAATGTTGCTCAACTGCAAACGAGCAGTGCGCGCTCGACCACTGACTTATTGCGACTGGCAAATCCGCAGATCATGCGCGTCGAACGATAACCCTCTCACTTACATCACCCTGTTAGTTTACGAGCAATTACAATTTAAAAGTGAAAATTTTCCGTTGGACACCCTTTAATTAGTGGAAATTAAAATTAGAACTTACTATTATTGTAAATTGATATGGTCGATCGTTTCCTACCAACCATTGAGTTGTAATTGCATTCAAAATAGCAAATTTACCCTTTTTTTTGTTTGGTAAACCACAAGTAGTTTAGGTAAATTACTTATATTCAATGCTTAATAGGTGATTTTATTATTATTGGTTTATATTATTATATTTATATTATTGGTTTAATTTTACTGACAAATTTCGTATGCATGTGCACACACGTTTGTTAGTTTTGTTATTTTTTAAATTCTTTTTAAGTAAATAAAATAAATTAATTGAATTTAGAAAACAGTACTTTTAATAAATATAACAGTATTTATATATTTTTTAACAGTTTTTGCGACATGTACAAGCCTATTACGATATATAGAAGATTCCGAGCCCAAAGGAAAATTTTTGTACGTATCAACAGTAGCAAAGATGAAACCCAATACTATCTCAAACTCGACAGTAAAGAAAACATTTAATTTTGGTTATACATTTCATTCCATTGGACCAAAACAAAACCTTCTAGAATTAGGCTTAAGAGAAATTGGGAAATATAATAGTTTTATTGCAAAAAAAATCGCAATTAGCGCTGACAAATATTTCGATAAAGTAGAAGAAAAGGCTAAATCAGTTACAGGCAGGCTTATAAAGATGGAAGATGATAAGGCAAAGGTTAATCAAGTAGAAATGGACGCAAAAGAATCAACCCTTTCCACTTTTCTTCGGAACTGTATGACTCAAACAGATCCAATGGCTTGTAGAGAATGTGCAGTAAGGCAACGGAATATCGGCCATGATATAGCAGTGCAAGTTAAAACGAAAGTCCATAATATTAGCTCTCAAACTTCTTTCGTTGATCATAACGACAACATATTATCAGGGCTGAACCAAAATCAAATAAAAGCAATGTATAAATTTTCAAATTTAATACGGGTATCACTGAATCATACATCAACTGAATTTTTGAAACTGCGTGAAAGCCTTATGGACATATACAATTTTTCCCAACGTTCAAATATTGACTCGACCGCTAATACATTATCATCGCACCCATTTTTAAGCCCAATGCCAAGCCAAACCACCGATTGTAATTCTTATAATGGCGATCCAAGAACACGAGTAAGTATTCGTTCAAATTTTAATCCGAGAAGATATTCAAACTCATCGCATATGCCCATGCATCCACTACCTGATGTTAACTCTTTTCACCAATCATATGCCATGCAGAGGCCTAGTCAGTCATTTCCAACATATGCTCAGACTACATTGACAAATTCTGCATATTCGTTAGATCGAGCACATAAAATGAGGAATTTTTCTGATCATCGAGGAGGAGGTCATCAGTAGAAAAAATAAAACCTATTGAAACAACTTTTAATCGTGTGTTTTTTTTTTTTTACTAATTATGATACAATGAGGTTAAAGAAATGAAAAATTATGGTATTTTTAACTCGCATCAAAACTTTGAATTGAAAAAAATATGTATTATGTTTTAATATGTATTATGTTTTAATAGTAAAAGATTGGTGGAATTGTTTTTCATTGTACTTTATGCAGAAGAAAATTTTTTGTTAAACCAAAATAACGTCATTAGCATACGAGGTGGGAATACCATGCATTCTTCGATTTTAATCCACGGGCTCCATTTCGAATAATTTTTGTTTTCTCTGCTATTGTGAAAATCATGCAAAAATGTAATATGCGTCTCTAGTTCAAATAAATAAAACATTACACTGAATCTGACTTCACAAACAATTGTGATTCGGATACTACAACCATTATAAAAATACTATTTGCCGTTCACTATTTTCTATCCAATTGCTTTCAAATATTAACTTAAATTAATCCCTCTGGTGTCAGCCGGTATATACATGTATTCGTACGAGGACTTTCGGTTCGTTGTTCCTCGAATTGTTTTTTAAGATGTTTAGTTGTTTTCGCGGTCAGTAATATCAGTGGTTTTTATGGAAGGCTTTTGATTTAAAATCATGCCTTACTTACATACTTAGTTAGCGCAATACTTCTGGGTGAATCTGGACCGTCTAAGGTGAGGTCGCACGGTTTTGAATCCTATCTAGCAGGTGCAGGGATGTTTTAGGAGCACCTGACCAGATGCCTTATACAGGGTGTGCCCTAATTCGCCAAGGCTAATTTGGGAAATAATTTTTGGGTATTGTACATTCTACGAAAAGAATCGTTCTACAGTAAGGGCCTATCTTCAATGTTGGCACCATTTATCGATAATTTAAGAAAACGCTAACTTCGGTGTACTCTGACCTCTGTTAACATAAATTGCTCTATTAATACTAATGGTAGGAACTTGGTTTAAGATTTTATTTTTAGAAGAAATACTAGCATTTGTAACTGTGTTTAAATAAAGCTGATATCTTGTTTGAGTGTTCAGATATCAATTTGTAAGCCTGTTCCATTTTTCTTGCCCGTGCTGATTTTGACTTTGATGTCACTTTTCTCCAGAAAATTCGTAATAAACATAATGTGTTACTATTTTTTTCTTATGAACGCAATAATAATAATAAAAAAATTAGTTTGCAGAAAACCCATAGATTTTATTTTCCTTCTATGAAACTGAAGTTGAGAGCCATTTTCTACCTGAGGTATAATCATTGTATATATCCAGTTATCCAAAAAATTATTACACCCCTAGTGGGAGAGGAAATGTAGATCCTTATATGCCAAATTTACTTCGAGAAAATTATATTCTGATAAAATATAAAAAAAAAAGTTCTGTATATCTGTTGGCACTGTATGGGATTTGCGTATGATATTGGATAAATGGAGCAGAAGGTCTCGCATGAATTGATTGTTTGATTGTGTTTCTATGAAGCTATACGGTTTTTGATTATTTGCTCATTATGCTTTCGTAGATCATTATTGCTGGCAACGTTAGAGAACTACAGTGTCACATCAAGGCACGTAAATGTTATTTAAAAAAAAATTTTTTTGTTGTGAACGAAAACGGTTTTTATACCCTACTTAGTAACTGAAGGCATGATTTCTTGTCACAAAAGGAAGAGGGTAGGGTATTAAACGGTTCGTTACAGACGAACTGTTGCACTTTCTTACTTGTTTAATTTTGCTATGAATTATAGTGAGATAAAACTGATGATGAAATGCAAAGGTCAAACAGAGAGAGTAAGCAGTAAAAGCAAAAGCGGAAAAGCAGCATCCCGAATGTATGGTTAATTTTGATTTGAAGTAAAGAAATAAAAACATACATACATATTTAGATACTAATTGTAGCTGAAAATTAATATTTATTTATTAAACTGTATCTGTTGTTATATATTGAATTGAATTTAAAGAACTGTCAGTTTCATAATCGGTTGAAGAATCATCTCCTGGATCGATAACTATTACACAACTATTGTGTTTCACATCAGCTCATGAGACACTTATAACTTTTGCACAAACTTTGCGCCAATCTTCAACTGTAATTTTTGAAAATTCTTCTTCAGTCATCCGATAATGTAAATGTTGTGTTTCGGGTTCCCACTTTTGCCTTGACGGTTGACCAAAAGGGTTGAGATCTGGATGATAGGGTGGCAATCGTAGTACTTCGTGTCCCGCGTCGTGAATTATAGCGTCAATCTTATGCTTTGGATGGTCTATAGTTCGATGTTCCTTTATAAGCTCATAAAATTCGAGTTTGAGCATCTGTGAACTATGTGGTATATTGTAGTGGGCAAGCCATTGCAACATCTAAAATTTTCTGGAACCAGAACTGATTTGCTTGTCTTCCCATTTGTTGTGATATGATGCGTTGTCCATTACAATAACTGAAGGTTCTTCTATGTTATTCAAAACTTGATCTGTCATCCATTTGGTGGCCGTGGTGTAGTGGTACTAGCAATCGCTTCTCTGTTACGACAGAGACGTCGCACATGGCAGTGCGGAGCGTCTCCGGTTCAGTAGGGCGGTAGGGAGTCGTGACAGGAGGGATGTTGCTCAGCAGCACCAGCACTTTTGGTGGCTTGATGAAGGCGAGGATGCTTCGTCGTCGAACTCCTCCAGCAATAGATAGCTTCATGTGAAGCAGAGTGGTCCAGCCTAAGTTTTGTTTTTTTAGCCATGGCCGGCTTACATAGTTTTAGGTAGGTTTAAGTTAGATTGTAAGAAAAAAATATAAAAAACCAAAAAAAAAAAAAAACAAATAAAAAAATAAAAAAAATTTAAAAAAAAAAATATGTACATATTAGATGTAAGTAGGTTAAGTAGATTAAGATATATCTTTTAGGTAGTATGTAGGTTTTTAGGTTTAAGTTTTATAAAAAAATAAAATGTCCATATACTAAGTTTTTACTTAAAATTGATTTTCTTAGTTTTAGTTTCGTTATATATAAAAATAAATATAGACTGTAAGATCCGTCGAAAGACATACGAGGGCGGGTCATTAATTCCGTGCATTTTTGAATTTCTGACCTCTTTACTGAAACAGCAACACTGCTCCTGTCAACAGGCATCTGTCAGTTGACTCCTGTCAAAATTTAAACTTGCTGCGTCAGTTAGTTTGTGTTTGACAGCTATTTTTATCAGACTACTCACTAATTTGAGGAGAAAATGGAAAAAAGTGAATTTCGTGTGCTTATTAAGCATTATTTCTTGCGAAAAAAAACCATTACCGAGACCAAGGCTAAGCTTGATAAATACTGCACCATCGATTTCAATGGTAAAAAAGTGGTTTACTGAATTTCGTTGTGGCCGTACAAGCACTGAAGATGCCAAACGTCCTGGAGGCCCAGTTGAGGTCTCTACACCCGAAACAATCGAAAAAATTCACGATATGGTGTTGGCCGACCGAAGATTGAAAGTGCGAGAGATTGTGGAAGCCGTAGGGATCTCGCATGGCTCAGTGGTTTCAATTTTGAATGATCACTTGGGCATGAGAAAGCTTTCCGCAAGATGGGTGCCGCGTTTGCTCACAGTCGACCACAAACGCAATCGTGTAACAACTTCACAGGAAGGTTTGGCGTTGTTTAATCGCAATATGGAGGAGTTTTTGCGCCGTTTTGTAACCGTGGACGAAACATGGATCCATCACAACACACCAGAGAACAAACAACAGTTTCTAAGGGTGAATCGGCGCCAAAGAAGGCCAAGGTGGGTTTGTCAGCCAATAAAGTTATGGCGACTGTTTTTTGGGATGCACGCGGGATAATCCACATTGACTACCTTCAAAAGGGAAGAACAATCAATGGGGAATATTATGCCAACTTATTGGACCGATTCAATGACGATTTGAAAAAAAAACGACCTCATTTGGCCAAGAAAAAAGTTCTTTTCCACCAAGACAATGCAAGGGTGCACACATGTGCAGTTGCCATGGCAAAAATCCATGAATTGGGCTATGAATTGCTCCCTCATCCACCCTATTCTCCAGATTTGGCTCCGAGCGACTACTTCTTGTTCCCAAACCTGAAGAAATGGCTTGGTGGAAAAAGATTTGACTCCAATGATGAAGTCATCTCGTCATTTTGAGGACCTCGACAAATCATTTTTTTTGGAAGGGATAAAAAAATTGGAGAAGCGTTGGACAAAGTGTATAGAGCTCAAGGGAGACTACGTTGAAAAATAAAATTATTTTTTTATCAAAAAATCTGTGTTTTAATCAAAGTCACGGACTTATTGACCCGCCCTCGTAGTTTAAGTGTTAGGATTAATTTAGAGTGCCCGCATGGGGCCAGTAAGTTAGTATAAGATTATTTGTAAGTTATTGAAGCTAATTTTTAAGCGTTTTTTTGTCTAGCATGTAAGAGTAAATTAAGGAATCAAATAAAAATGCATATAAATTGAAAAAAAAATTGAAAAATTGAGCAATCGCTTCTCACTCGGAAGGTCAAGGTTCGAATCCTAGCCACGGCAAGTTTTCATTTGTGCAATTGGAACTCAGTCAGAAAAATCTGCGTGTGAAGGCATAACACTGACATGTAGATTTGGCTGTTGTAGGGTTTTCAAGCACAAAACAACCGTTAAAATTCACAACCTCACCATTCCGAGTGAAGAAAATCTCTCCGTCCTATTCGGACTCCCACCGCTGGAGAGTCAATATCGAAACCAAACACACCTGAGTTTCAAACCACTACATCAAAAACTTTCCTTTCTCCTCCTTCTACCTTTCCGCCCGCGCCCTGGCAACAGTGTAAGGGTATTCATAACCCCTTTGGCGCGCGTAAATTATAAAAAAAAAAAAAAAAAAAAAATTTGGAGAAATTTTCAAAATTCATCTCATCGTGATAATCTCCTCTTTTAGTTCCAGATTTAAATAAAAAAAGGCATTATTTACGAAGCCTTTCTCGTCACCTGCATGCGCCATTGTCAACATCAATAAAATTGGCACCTTTAATCCGCGTCTGGTACCATCAGCCCATGCCCTTTGTCTTGTGTGTGAGCTGTGAATATAGCTCTCGTCCAAATAAATAATCTCACATCCTTTTGATCTGTATTCCCGCACCTTTCTCAGATATTTCAGTCGTAAAAGTTTAACTTAATTTTTTTCGCATATAAGCTTACGGTTGTTCTCCGTTTTTATATAGGAAAATCCATTTCTTTGAATCCTGTGTAGCGACATAATGCTTAAGTTAAGCTCTAAATCTTCCTGGATACATTGTCTCAACATTTTTAAGGTAATCATCATTTTTTCCTCAAGGTGAAAGTTGTATTTAATTCGCCGAATAGCTGTGATGTCAAAGTCGTCTAATGCAGTTTTCCATTTTGTGTGTGGTACTTTTTTATTTGGTGATTTAATAACACCTTTCTCCTCGTATTCCTTGATAATTGTTCGTATTGATTGGGCCGAAATTCCAGTGAACTCCTCAGTTTGCGAGTTTGCGTACGTTATGGGATTATCCAAACATAAACTCATATCTTCTTCCAATTTTTTGTTATGCATGTTAACAACGATCTTACAGGCCTGACTTCCTATTGGTTTTCCTTTTCGCGATGAATCCATGACAATTTCCTATATTTGTATAAGCTTTTGTTCGAGAAATGCTATTGTTTTCGTAAAACTGGATTCCAAATAGCAAATCCATCATTCATATGCGTTGGGTCTAGCTTGATTACAATTACATGTAATTAATAATTGAACAATTACTATTACTAATTAGTAATAAGGTACATGTAATTAAAAAAAGTAATGGAATTTTGGTAGTAATTGAATAAAAAGTATGGCGTTAATAATTTTTGTAAGTGATAACCAAAAAAAGGAAATAAAACACTTAAACAATTTTATTTCTAAGACCTGAAATCCTGTCCTAAAACCTATGAACTAAAGTCCCACAGGTAGAAGCAAACACCATAAAGTAAATGGAAACACGGCACATACACAGGTACCTAAACCTAAACCACAAATTATAAAACCAAAAAATAACTTTGAGAACCTAATCAATTACGATCGGACTAGTGTATACAAATTCAATAAATATACCTATTCCCTGAATTTTTTGCCAATCCCACCCTAGATAATCGATAGCATTACATATGAAGTGCGTTGAAATTTATCGACCCCATAATAAAAAAATTAAAGTAATTTATGCAACATCATTTTAATTCTAAGCCATGTAAAGTTTGGTTAGGCATTGTAAACTACAGGCAAAAACATTTACTCTTTTGTACCATTTTTGTTCTCTTAAATCCTCTCTCTGCGCAATCGACCGTTGGCAAACTGAATTGGTACGGACTATAACAGGTACTCAAAGTGTCCTCCTTGGTTTTGTATGTTTATTGATGCTAACTGCTGCCTCACTTTTGACGACATTTCGAGAATGCGAGATTTTCTCCATGCAGTACATTACAAATTTCATGTTTGGAAACATTGAGTTGCAAAGCTGTGCATCTGGATCAGTTGTAACAGCTTCCAGTATTCTTTCATCAACCGAAATTCTTTTTACTTGGCGAGCTCCAGCGTAAGGTCGTGTATTTGAAACTGTTCCCGTTCTTCGAAGCCTTCTGTTGCAGAACGACCAGTGTAAACTAACTTAATGTAAACACAGGCTTACTCTTTCCCCTTCCTTGTTTTGACATTTATATGTTTTCCTTTATGATTTTTCGCCTTAAGTGCGAAGATCCCGAATTTGGCGCATTTGTCATTTGTAAGACGGAAGGGAATAAGGCTACGGTAAGAATTATATTTGGTATGTAAATAGCGAACTAATCTCCATTTCACCTTACAAATAAACATTCCTAACGTGCATAACGTCCGTAGAGTTCAGCAATCGAGTTTCACTTGGAGTTGAATGTTAAATTCGCTATCCCTTCGAGCCACCGACCGCTACAATTTTTTATGTACTGCAAATAGCCGCCACTGCCGCGAATTGAATGTGCATGCTGCTGCCGCAGCAAAATCTATAGGTCATCGCCAGGAATAAACCCGCTATCAATCGCCAAATGTAACGTATGCCGCAGCCACCATGAAGAAGCCCGCGTTTTCAAGAAGTTGCTGATAGCATCTCCGCCGCAACAATCCACATGGAAAAGCAAAATCCCGACAAATTGGACTTTGTTACCACCACTGAAATCCAGGTAGGTGTAATGAATAAAAACACAGCGAAACCATTAGCTACGATTTCTACGAGGGTTGCCTCCACGAGCGCTGTTCGTAGCATCACAGCACAATGCTCTGCTCCTATGCATGCTACCACTGCCGCTGCAGCACAAACCGAGAACATTATGGTATCGATATAAAATCAAATCGTTGCACTGGAAATTGTGCTAAAAAAACACAGGAAAAGTTGAAAGAAAGCGAATTGCAATGCCATTCGTTCAAAATGGCGGTGCAAAGTCAGCCCGTAACCAAATCAGCAGCCACTATTTAAACTATGGCCGGTTCACGAATTGACCTTCAACCAATGTCATGCGTATTGCAACCAAGACAAAGTCCCTACAGTAGCATATATACGCAGCCAACAACGAGTATGGCATATATACAACCATGCCGCCAGCAAGTAATGGTTACTTGAATGCGAATATAGGGGATATGCAATAGGTTTTGCTCGCACGTCAAATAATACATATGTGCACGCGCCATCTTGTCTCGTGTCTCGAATGGTTCAGGATCTCCCAGCGTTTAGTGGACAGCCCGAGGATTAGCCAATTTTCTTCCTGCATTCGTTCTATCAACAGCCGCCTATAATTATACGAACCTGGAAAACAACCAGCGGTTGCAGAAATACCTAACAGGCGAAACGACAGAGACCGTTAAGTCTCTCCTAATCCACACCAGCAATATGGATGCCATTATTGACCAGCTTCGTTTTCGGTTTCGGCGTCGGGAACAGCTGATATGCAGCCAATTGAACCAGGTACGTGAAATTGCGCCAATCAGTGAAAACGTGGTGACTCGTCTAATTCCATTTGCAACTAAAGTGAAAAATCTTGCCGTGTTCCTCCAAACAGTGAACGGCCAACAGCATATGTCAGACCCAACATTATTGAAGGAACTTGTATTTAAACTTCCAATGTCTAAGAGGCTAGAGTAGGCTTGGTATGCCACACAAGTGCAACCATACCCGACGGTCGCAAACTTCAATGACTGGATAGGTGACACAGCAAATTTAATTTGTATTGTGCAAGATGTTGACAACAGGAAGCCGAAAAGACGCATGCCAATCCTATATACCGCTGGGAAGCACCGTCCAACTATGTCAAAGTGTTCTACATGCCAGGATCAACACGAAGTCAGTGAATGTAAGCGATTCATTGATTTAACAGTATCTGAGAGGTGGTCAAAAGGAAAACATGACCGATTGTGTTTCACATGTCTGAAACCCGGGGATGGAACACGCGACTGTCGCAGCAAGTGCACTTGCCCCATTAATGGGTGCCAGAGACGACACCACGAGCAACTCCATGAAGCACCAATCACTCGTTCCGTCCCGCAGCAACAACAACCGGACGGTAAAATAGCCGAAGAACCAGTTGCAAGTATCACAGGTAGCACATTGCCGCCTATACAGGGTTATTTCGTGTGTTGCCAGTCACACTTTATGGCTCAAATAAAACCATCAACACGTATGCCTTACCAGATGAGGGATAGTCAATAACAATGTCGGATGCCGATTTGGTAAGGGACCTAGATCTGCACGGTCAACATCGAAACTTAAATATGCAATGGAGCTAGTAAAAAGAAGAAACATATGCTACGAAATGGTTATGGAGTATCCAATCTCAACTTACCTGTTAAGAGTTTGTGTGAAAGTGAACTTCGTAGCTTCAACAGCAACCATGGAAAGTTGAAATTGCAGCCATATTTCAACGCCGAGCCTAAGCTGTTAATTGGTCTAGATCACTGCCAATTGGGATTGCCAAATAATTTCACGGTGATCAACAGAAATGGTCCATACGCCGCGAACACGGAACTAGGTTGGGTAGTTTTCGGCCCAACTACAAAGATTGCTTATATTATGCCGTGATGCTTTCTCACCTGTGCGCAGAACAATGATTCATTGCACAAACTGGCTGCGGAATACTTTGAAACCGTTAGGTTTGGGGTAAAATCATTACATCCCATCGAGAGCAAAGCCGAGTCTCGAGCTAGAGACATTCTTGTGTCAACGACGAAAAGAATCGACGAGAGATTCCAAGTCGGACTGTTGTGGAAAACTGATGAAGTTGAGCCGCCCGATAGCTATTCCATGGTAACGACACGCCTTGTTGGAATAAAACGCAAGATGAAGCGCGATGAGAGTTTGGCCGCCGTCTATAGTTCCATCATCAAATCTTACATCAACAAAAACTACGTCTGCAAACTGCAGCCAGCAGAATCCGCCGTAGTTGGTCCGAAAACATGATATCTGCCACATTTCGGAGTAGTGAACCCTAATAAGCCATCGAAATTACGCTTAGTGTTTGATGCCGAGGCCGAGGTGAAAGGGGCATCACTCAGTTCAAACCTTATGAAAGGACCTCAAGAATATCCATCATTGCCATCGGTATTGTTCCACCAAATACTGACCCAGCCGGAGGACAGGTGTGTTCAAAGATTTCTTTGGCGCGATGGCGATGATTCAAAGCAGCCAGATGTATACGAAATGGTTGTCATGACGTTTGGTAGTCGTAATCGATTAGTAATCGCTAAAGGTAGCCTAGTGATCGAGAAAATACTGGGCATGTTCTGGCAGCCGGCCAGCGACAAATTTACGTACCAAGTACAATTACACCAGGTCGGTAAACATGTTATCGACGGGATTAAGAGCCCTACGAAAAGAGAATTACTAAGCGTCATAATGTCCGTTTTCGATCCGTTGGGGTTCCTGAGCCATTTCACTACCGCGGCCAAGTTGCTGATCAGAGAAGTTTGGCGACATGTATGAGTGTTTGCCTGACGAAATTCTCAGAGGGTGGAATCGATGGCAATCAAAGCTGTTAGATGTAGTCAAGTTCAGTGTTCCACACTTCTACTTTCGAAACGGTTCACCATAAGAAGTCGAGCTTCATATATTCGTTGACGACAGCGAGGATGCCTTTGTTGCAGTGGTATATTGGAAAGCAGTCATTGCGAACGGTGAGGTGGTTTGTTTGTACGAAGACGAAATGTGCTCCGCTGAAGCCACTGACAATTCCACGTATTGAGCTTCAAGCAGCCGTCTTGGGAGTACGATTGATGACAACTATAATGGAGCAGCAGCATTTTATGGAGCGATTCAACAGCAGTCATCAAATGGATTGGCAATGAGCATTGTCGGTACAAGCCATTCGTGGCGCATAGAATTGCTGAAATTTTGGCGACTACTAACTCATCCAATTGGAGGTGGGTACCAACCTATGAGAACCTTGCTGATGAAGCTACGCGGTCAACTGGTCATCTCGACCTCAACACCTCATCAAGTTGGTTAAGAGGGCCCGATTTTCCCCTGACAAAGGAATTGCCACCAAATCCATCACCGCACATGAGGAAGATGAAGAGCTCCGCTCAAAATATGCACTGATCATCGTGAGTACAAATATCGTAGATTTTAATCGTTTCTCCTCTCTTAACAGGCTCGTAAGAACAATGGCTTGGGTATTGCGATTTCTGGATCGATGTCACAAATGTTCCCGTAATAACGGTGGAAATGGTCTAACAGCTTGAGCTTGAAGCAGCCGACAGACTACTGTGCCGCCAGGCCCAACTGGAAGTACGCTTCACAAACTCTCACCTTATATCGATAGCGATGTTATACTTCGAATCCATGGTAGTATTGACGCAGCCAACTGGCTCACTTATGCCGACAAACGACCAATCATATTGCCATCTACACATAGATTTACGGCGTTAGTAGTTGCCGACAAACACCGCATGATTAAGCACGAGAACAGCGAAGTATCAATCTGTAAGATCCGGCAGATATACTGGATTCCCCGTCAACGCCAAACTATGCGCAAAATAATCGCCGATTGTCCTGAGTGCAGAAGTCACACCAGTTACTCCAATGGTGAGTCCATTACTCAAAGACCGTCTTACCCCTTTCACATGTGAGATCATTCTCGTCCACGGGCCTGGATTCCTTCGGTCCACTTACCGTTTCTGTTGGACGCCGTACGGAGAAGCGATGGATAGCGCTATTCACCTGCATAACTGTGCGTGCCATTAACCTAGAGATCGCCCACGATCTATCGACCGGCGCATACATTGTGGCGAGTCCCTCTAAAAATTCTTTCCGACAATGGGATAAATTTCGTTGGCCCTAACCAAGAAGCAAAACGATTTTCTGAGGTGTTCGACTGCGACTGTGTGCAAGGTGAGCTGGCTGCCAAGGGAATTAAGTGGTAGACCAAGAGTCGACAGCAAATTTTGGGAGGGGAGGTATAACCAAAATATATGTACATGTATGTGTAGGTATTAGCGCAGTGATATCGAATTCCACCGTCTGGCAGTTTTTTTTTTTTCAGCCGTGACAGGGTGAGGGGTTGAAAATTGTAATTTTTCCGATTTTTGTGTGGGGAGTATAACCACTTGAATCAATATTATACGTATTATTAGTGGTTTTGTGTAATAATTTTCCACATCTTGCATAAGTTTTCACATCATGTCCTTCGAAAAATTACAAATTAACGTCCTTGAATGTATCAAAAAGACTATGAGAATTTTAGGAAGGCAGACAGTGCTCGTTTGAAAAGAGCGAATTATACAATATTCAAACTTGTATTTCCATATTAGACGAGCAAATGGTAGATGATGGCAAAATTGATTCTGAGCAGGTTTGTGTGTTGATAAAATCCGCGAATTGTTTGCGGATTACGAAGCAGATTCGTTGGATGCATTAGACAAAATTCCAGTTATTAAAGCCGCTGAAAACCGTTCAAGCGCATCTCAGTTAACGGCAGATACCAAGGAACGAAGCCACAACCAACTGCGACTGCCGGTTATCAATATTCCAACGTTCTGGCAGTTATGAAACATGGAGGTCGTTTCACGAGGTTCCAGTAGTCAATCCGAGCAGAGTAGATCAGGAATGGGTAATGTTTTTTTACAGCCAGGAGGAGTCAAGAAGACAGGTCAGCTGTAGCGTAAGTTAAAGGGAGCAGCATTCGCTTAGGAATTGTGATCGGTTTTTGCAAATGGATGTGGAGCGTCGTAGGTAAACTTTGCATAGAGTGAAAGTGTGCGAAAACTGCTTGGCATACATCCATTTTAAATAAAGATATCCTAGTGCGAAATGCTGCCATATCTCTAAGCAGAATCACAATTCTCTGCTAAACGAAAATACGCTCAGCACGGGGTGAGCCACACATGGTGCACCTCCAGCTACACAATTTGCTCCTCATCTATCTACGTCCAGCCACACCAGGCTTCCACTGTTCCTTCCGATTTCCAACCACACACATCAAACAACACGCATCTCAACAGCTGCCATGTTAACACGATCACCAAGGTTTTGTGAGCTACAGCGTTGTTGAGGGTTAAATCTTCAGGTTTTGAAAGCTTTAGTCGATCCGGGCTCTGGGGCTTCATTCACCATGGAGTCAGCGGTCCAACAACTTGGTCTGAAAGCAAAGAGGACGTTTATGAAGGTTGATGATCTGGGGATGGTCAGAAGTGGAACCACACAAAAGGCCGTCGACCTGGACCTTGAGTCATTAACTTCATGCTATACAGACAAGGTGCAAGCATTGGTTTTTAGAACACTGACTTGGTTTCTTCCGGCCCAACATATTGACTGTAGTAAATGGAGTAGTATTCCAGGCTTACCTTTGGCGGATGCAACTATCTACCGTCAAAGGTAGACATACTATAAGGTAGTGACTTTTACAGCGACATCCTTCTCAGTGACTTTTACAGCGACATCCATCAGGGTTGCGAAGAATTCCAGTCCGGTCGCTCAAAAAACCTAGCTAGGATGGATTTAATTAGGAAAAATACCCAGCAGCATTCAAGTAAGCAGTTTATCGTGCCAACTCGACTCGACCATCGACACAACACTCCGAGCATTATGGGAGATCGAAGATGAACCAGTGAAGCTTAGGAAGAAAAGGAATGTGAGGCACATTTTATAAAACAATACCATAAGATTACCTGGTGGCCGGTATCAGGTTTAAGGGTGGCAAGCATCGCACAATGGGACAATGGAGAGGAGACACAATTGTAACCCAACACTGCTAAAGGAGTATTCAAATACCATGCAGGAATATCTGACACTAGGTCATATGTCTCTTGTAAATGAGTCAGATTAAGTTTTTCAAACACCACAACATTATTTTATTCCTCACCACGCGGTCATCAAGGAGTCCAGCACGACAACCAAGCTGCGAGTCGTCTTTGATGCGATATTTGAACCAATTGGTTGAGCATCACTCAACGACCACTTGATGATCGGACCTAAGATGAAGAAGAACGTAATTAATATTTTAATTTTAATTTAATTTTGGTGGGGGCTGAGGCCCCCATTTATTGGCTTAATACAAGCTTAATCTAACATAAAAACTAACAGAAAAGCTTAAGAGCTATGAAGACGAGGAGTACTCAGGTAGAAATAAAGGGGGGTTTGAGATGACCTTTCGAAGCATTCGGGAGATTGGTTCGTTGGAGCCATAGAGGTGCGGTGGGCCGGTAGATAGAAGAGTCGAGGACAACCTAGATTGCGAGGGTTGGTATTGAAGGAAATGAAGCTCAAAATGGATGCACAGTCGACGGAACCTGAGAGAAGTCGATGAATGAAAAGAATGTCAACAGTATTCCTACGTTCTTCTAACGAATTCATATTTAGAAGTTTGAGACGGTCCTGATAGGGAGGTAAGATTAAAGGGTCGTTCCACGGAGAGCAAATCGAAGGAATCGACGTTGAATACCCTAGATTTGGGAAACCTGAACCCGGTGAAAGAGGGACTGGGCTTGACTGGCATACTCAAGAAGGGGGCGAACAAAGATAATATGTATAGAGAGATCTGGTTGCATACGGGTTGGAAAATTCCTTGGACCATCGTTTAATAAAGCCAAGTGATGAGTTGGCTTTGTGGATAGTCTTATCGATATGCGAACGGAAATTAAGCTCACAGTCGAATAATAACTGAACCAGGGGAATTGGCTGACCATGGAGAAAATAAAGTCGGGGAGGAGGCTTGTTGCATTTACGTGAGAATGTTATAGATTGACATTTGGCTATATTAGGTTCTAGGCAGTATTTGAGGCACCAGATTGAAAACCGATCAAGGTCTTCTTGAAGAAGGGCAGAGTCATGGGAAGAGGAAATAGTTTTAAAAAATTTTGTGTCGTCAGCGTAAAGGGAGAGGGAGGAGTGTTTAATGACCCTCTTGACATCATAGATAGTAAGAATGAAGAGAAGAGGGCCAAGATGACTGCCTTGTGGAACTCCAGATGAGGCCAGGAATGGAACAGAAAGGGCGGATCTAAACCGAACACTATAATATCGGTTTACCAGGTAAGAAGAAATCCATTTTAATAAGAGAGGTTCAAAGCCGAGAGCAGACAATTTAAAGAGGATCAATTGCTGAGATATCTTATCAAACGCTTTAGTGAAATCAGTTGCGATAACATCGATTTCTTTGCCATTTTCTAAGGCTGAGAGAGCAAAAGACAGGAATTCAACTAGCTTTGTGGTAGTTGACCTCCCTTTTAGAAAACCATGTTGTCGGGGTGAAATAAAAGGCTTGCATTTGAAGCTTAAGGCTTCGTATAAAATGCTTTCAAAGAATTTGGGTATATGAGAGAGCAATGAGACGATAATTGGTAACTTCATACTTAGATCCCTTTTTGTGTATCGGGATTATAAAAGAGGTCTTCCAAATCTGGGGAAATTCTCCCTGTGTAAGGGAGAGACGAAAAAGATAGAAAAGGGGTAGAGACAGGTTGGAAGAGCATTTTTTAGAAATACGGCGGGGAGTCCGTCTGGGCCAGGTACAAATTCATTTTTAAGATTTAGTAACTTTTCTTCAATAACTGCAGGATCGAAATTTTAAGTGAGAAAGGGACCAATGGAGAAATTTGGTAGATCACTGAAGTAAGAGGGATCTGATACAAAGGAGTTGTTGGCAAATGATTGTTTGAAAAATGTAGCAAAAAAGTTGGCGATGGTAGGAGGACCACTTGAAGATTTGTTTTCGAAAGCGAGGGAGGAAGGATAACCATCAGTCTTTTGCAATTCACAAATTGAAAAAAAGACTTGGGGTCATTTATGAGTTCAAAGAAATGAAGATATGTACCTAGATAATTTGAATAGTCGGAAGAAGAGTGGGTGCGAAGGAATACCGCCCATAACTTGTTTCTTTTGTTTCGTAGAGAGCGAAGTCTACGATTATATAAGGCTGCGGGAAGTTTGGTGTACCAACGATCTTGCTGTTTATTGCTGCGATGTGATGTTCAATATCGCATACGAGGGATCGAGTCGCAGTAAGTTCGTCACCGACATCGTTCACTTTATCGAAGATAACTTCGAGCATGGGGTCACATTGTTTAGGAGAGAGTTGTTTGTGTGACGAGGACTGAGAGTGAATGTCTATATCTTCACGCAGGGAGTTTATCAACTCGCAAGTTTTTTGGTTGGAGATAACCTGCGCAGAACATATAGCTTTAATGTCACTCAACACTTTATCCACGTGACGTAAGGGAGTTTCTTCATTCCTGGAGTCTAACTCGATTAGACCAGCAATTTGTTTATCCATGTGCTTTACTCTTGATTTTATTACATCGGCTGAGTTCTGCACTGAGTTACGTAACTCTTCAACACTTTTAACACTGCTTTCAATGACCGAAATTTTATCCGTAATCTTTTTGGCGAGTGCGTCTTGGTAGGAGTCATTTGAATCACTTAGGCATTTTATTGCCAAAAGCACGTGCGAAAGTGAGATAGTCTTACACTCATCACAGAAGAAAAGTAGGTTATCGGAGAATTCTTTAATAAACTGTGTATTTCTTTTGTTTAACCCGACACAAACGGCATTAAAGGCGTTCCCACAAATGTCCTTGCAAGCTACTCAGTCAGCATTATTGTCATCGATTACGCAATTGGCAATTCCACAAGACATATTTAAATTGGTTGTATAGGTCAGTGAGGGTATAAATATAGGTCGAGTTATTTTTTTTTTTGTAGATAGGCTTTTATTTGCACTGAAATCTGCCAGTAGACAAAAAAAATAATGAATTCGAGCACTGGGGGTTATTAACCGAAGAATGCAATTTGACGAAATTTAGAATTGAAAATTAAACAGGTGAATAGGGAGAACAAGAAAAACGCGTTTAACTGGTTTGAGTAACTGTTGAAAACTCAATGAGAGGGCGATTATACAAATCACATTTACAGGAGACGTTGAGAAAATGTACCGTCAAATTCAAGTCAGCAGCCAGGACTCCAATTATCAACACATACTCTGGAGTGAACAGCCCGAGGAAGAAATAAAGATGTTTCGCCTACAAACAGTGAAGTTTGGTACAGCGTCAGCACTTACCTCTCTACTTGGGTTATCCAGAAGTTGGCAAACGACGAGGCCCACAGATTTCCGTCAGCAGCATAAGTTTTGAAGGAGTAACCCTACTTCGACGACGTCATCGCCGGTGCAAACAGCATTCAAGGAGCCCAGAAAAAGTCGAAAGCTGTTAAGGAACTGTTGGATGCTGCAGGCTTCCATTTACGAAAGCACGTCAGTAACTCCAACTTAGTATTTCAGAATATTCAAATGGATCAGCGTGGGATTAACTTGTTTTTTTTTTATAATTTACGCGCGCTCAAGGGATTATTTTTTTAGTACACTTAAAATGTTTGCACACAGCCGGCGAAGGAAAATCAGGGAGGATGGAAAGAGAGGTACAGGTGAACGTTGGTTTTAAATGTTTGAAGGTTATAATAACTAGGAAATAAAGAGCTAGGCAGGGCATTCCATAAGCGAGTTGTACGGCTTCGGAACGAATCACGATATTTTAGAGTACATCCGAAAGTGGGCTTGAGGGTATACTGATGAGCATTCATAGTGAGACGGGTGTTACGGTTAAAAGTCTGAAGGGGCGGAATGCTACTGGCGATTTCTATGGAACACTGGTGGTGGAAATAGCGATAAAACAGAGTGAAACACGAGACATTACGTCGCTGTTCGAGGGTGTCCATTGTTTGGGTGACATTAGTATCACCTATGAGTTTTATCGCACGGTTTTGGATCCTATCTAGCAGGTGTAGAGATATTTTAGGCGCACCCGACCAGATGTGAGCATTGTACTCCAATTTCGGGCGGATAAATTCCTAATATATTGTGGCCAGATCAGAGGGGGTAAAGTATTTCTTACATCGCTTGAGGAAACCTAGACATTTCGAAGCATTTTTAAAGACACCGAATATGTAGTCATTCCAACGTAAGTTGTCATTGACACATATGCCGAGAATGGGAAGTTTATCGGTTTCGACGACGCATGTGCCATCCATGGATAATGGCTGGGTGTTTAAATTTCGCTTTAACGACAGCAGACAGCAGACAGCATTGTGTGTTGGAAGCACTAAATTCTACTCTGTTAGTAGTTCCCCAATTAGTTATGCTGGTAATATCAGAATTTAATGAACTCAACATACGCTTCCGTTCCCGTTCTACAGCCGAAGAGCAGGGACGTGAGTCCGGGAACGAATATGAAAAGCAGATAGTACTATCGTCGGCAAAGGAATATATTGGATTAGAGGTAGCAGACAAGAGATCGTTGATGAATATTAAAAAGAGTGTCGGAGACAGGACGGAGCCCTGGGGCACACCAGCATTTATTTTGTGAATATCAGACTTGAAACCATCCAAGACAACTTGAATTGAACGTTCCGAAAGGTAATTTCTAATCCATTGAAGAAGAGAGTCGTCGATCCCAAAAGCACGCATTTTCGACAAAAGAGCCTGATGCCAAACTCTGTCAAATGCCTTAGAAATATCAAGTGCAACTATCTTGCTTTTGCCAGAATGATGTACGCTTTGGTTCCACTTTTCGGTGAGACATCATCAGATCACCAGTGGACCTGTTGCTACGAAAACCGTGCTGCCGGTCATTAAGAAGTTTTCGTGTTGCGAGATATTTCATTAGCTTATGGTTTATCAGCGTTTCCATGACGAGAGGAAGATTCGCTTTTCTTAGGAACGGGCTAGACAAATGCTGTTTTCCATCTGCGCGGAAAGAGTCCTAAAGAGTAGGATTGATGAAAAAGCTTACGCAGCAGTTTTGTCAGCGAAGAAGAACACCTCTTCAGAAGGAGGGGAGATATACCATCTGGACCAGCGTATTTATGTATGTTAAGATCTTTAAGAACTCTTGCTACTACACGAGTGCGAAAGTGGATTTGTCCCATTGAAGATGCGACGCACTCAAGTGTAGGCGGAGCCAAAGCACAGTCTGCGAGTGTTGAGCTGGCTGCAAAGTGTCCGGTAAGCAGATTGGCTTTGTCCAAAGAGCTGACAGCTGGTATGTCATTATAAATGAGCGTTGGGATGGAAAATGAGGCAGAATTTCTAATATTTTTGACGAACTACCAAAAGTTGTTACTACCTTTGGGACATTGTAGTATTTTTTGCTTCAGTTTTTGGTCGTATTGGAATTTTACACGTTTAAGAAAAGCGTTGGTGTCATTTCTGGCTCGTTTGAACTTTTTTCAATTTTCCTTAGTTGGGCTGGTCTTGAAGGACCAAAAAACATTTCTCTAACTCTGACAGCCTCTTTACAACTCGAGTCGTACCGTGCCTTTTCTTTTGGTTTGATACTTTTCACCCGATGAGGAATAAAGTTTCTCATTCCAAAGAGAATGGTGTCTGTGATTATATCAGCAGCGGCATCCACGTCGTTATCGAGGAAACATAACGACCAGTTAAAATTCCTAAAGCTGTTAAAACCGCTCCAGTTGGCTTGCCATACGGTTCTTTTAGGAATTTTTTTTTTCTTTCTTTTCTTTTTTCTCCACGCACAGTGCATTTGTGCGTGCGCACTTGTCGATGGTCAGCTCGGCACTTCTCCATTCCATTTGACGAGTGTGACAACGTGAAAACTTTAGGCATAAGATGGTTACCAGCACTTGATGTTTTTTCCTTCTAGGTCGCAACAATAAGTACTGAGGTCATCACTAAACGGTCGGTGTCTCTCCTCCTCTCTAAGGATTTACCCAATATCGAACGTATCCATTCCGGGTTCGATCAACACTAGCAAGCAGATCAAGATGGTAGAAATCCACGGGTTTAGCGATGCGTCGGAGAAGGCATATGCGGCTGCAGTTTATCTACGCGTTCTTGGTGAAGATGATAGAGTTCACAGGAGGCTGCCTTTGTCCAAAACAAAGGTGGCACCACTTAAGATTATAACTTTTTGGATCTATTTATGGATATTTTAAAGTTGGGCAAAGCGAAAACGGTGGCATGGACGGATTGCCTTGTAACGTTGTGCTGCCACTCTGCTGGCAGGGACGGGAATTCTTGCGACATCGGTGGGACATACCATTTCCAAAATAACCGCACGTCCGGGAAACTAAACAAGAAGAACGTCCAACGAGAGTCCATCATCAGGTGCTGGAAGAAGGAGTAGTAGAAGCCCTGTTACACAAACATTCAACGTTATCCAGAGTAACGCGCATAGTGGGTTACTGTCTGCGATTCTTATGGAACAAAAATTAACACCATCGGCCTCCAAACGTAGTGAATTCTCCACAGGAACTTGGGACCGCCTTGATGAGGATAATAAGAGCCGCACAGCAAAGGATGTTTCCGGAGAAATTTAAAGAAACAAACACACACGAGTTCAGAGGGGTAAAAGCACTGAACCTTTTCAAGGACGAACAAGGAGTACTATGAGTTGGGGGTAGGCTCCGTAATACAAACCTGCTATTCAACACCCAACATCCCAGTCTGCTGAGTCATAAGCACCCATTAGTACACCTCATAATAAAAGAAGGGCAAAAGAAGACCCTCCACGGAGTAACCAAGGGGTGATGGCGTATGTACGTCAGAGGTTCTGGATATTTCGGCTCAAGACCACCGTCAAGAACTTCATTTTCAAATGCAACATTTGTAATAGATTTAAAATGAAGCCATTAGAACAGTTGATGAGCAGTCTTCCAACTGCCAGAACGAGGACATCCAGGCTTTTCATATGCGCTGGTGTGGACTACGCCGAACCGGTGGAGGTGAAAACGTGGAGAGGTAGGAACGCGATACAACACAAGTGCTACTTTGCATTATTTGTATACATGGCGACAATGGCGATCCACATTGAGTTCGTGAGCGATATAACGACACAAGCGTTCATCGCCGCATTCCAATGTTTCGTGTCAAGAACAAGGTTCTGCCGAGAACCGTTTAGAGATTGCCGCAAGAACTTCATCGGCGCAGACAACGAGTGTCTCCAGGAAGTAAAGATTGAGTGGAAGACAGTAGCGAATTCACTGGCGAACGACGGCACAAAATGGAATTTCATTCCACCTGCTTCCCCGCACTTTGGTGGTCTATGGGAAGCAGGTCTGAAATCGGTGAAGTTTCACATAACACGAGTAGTCGGGAATTCAACGTTGACGTTCGAGGAGCTCACCACACTTCTAGCTCGGATAGAAGCATATTTGAACTCCAGACCATTGTGCTCATAATCAGACGACGTCAACGACTTACAGCCAATAAACCCCAGGCCACTTCCTCATCGGTTCGCCATTAGTTTCACAACCACACTACGAACTAGTGAAAATGAACCACCTAGAGCGATGGAAATGAGTGCAGGCGTTACTGCAATCGTTCTGGATATGTTGGAGTTCGGAATTCTTGTCGTGACTGCAGCAGAGGCCAAAGTGGGTGAAGACAAGACACGACCAAATCAAGTAAGGCAATTTAGTTCTCATCAAGATGAAAGACTACCAATGTAACATGGCCAGGATAAAACAGCTTCACCTTGGTCCCGATGATCTGGTCAGAGTGGTGACACTAAAAACAGAGACTGCAAAACTAAAACGACCAGCAACAAAGATATGCCCATTCCGCGCAACACATTGAACGCGGACACAACACAGATTTAATACAGCCATACGACATCACAAACACCTATCTATTTACTTTACAACAGAGATTCACCAAACTTCAACACGACATAAGAACCATTCTACCTCCAGCGGAACCGTGATTTTGTCGCCAAATGACCCCTCCTCGACCGTACTCGGACCATCAGCGACGTACAACACAATACTAAAACTAGATTCGAACAAAACCAGAACCTACATTCTAAAAATAACAACAGACCGAATAGCGATCATACCAAATCAAGCGGGACCGTGATTGTGTCGCCAAATGGCCCCTCCTCAACCGTACTCGGACTGCTGGTCTCGCAGGATCTCCAGGAGGCAATCACGTCCGCAAAGTCCAATACTTAATTTAAAATGGTTACTAATATTCCAGATAAAACAACAACACAACACAAAATACAACAGAAGAAATAACGATTTTAGTAAAAATTATGTAACTTCAAATAAAGATCGAGAAACTAAACTGCATATAACATTCAAAAAAATGGCAATAATTAGAGGAATGTAAGCAACGACAGCACTACTCAATGGTAAAATCATAGTCCACTCAAACACAAGATTCACTCAACTATATGGCAAACTAATCCATCGCATTCTTCATACATCCCGTTCATCAAAGCAATAATGCAACAACACAACCAATTCGGTTCGATCAAACCACTCAGCAGTAATATATGCAACCATACACATTCAAACATACAGTCCACTCACTCATTCTATTGTAATAATCAAAACACAACTTGATGCAACGCGATCAAACACAAATTCCCATTCATGCTGAGAACTCTAATTAGATCAACACACAAACACTCACGCACTTCAAACCAAAAAAAATAAATTTAATCAAAAACAAAATAAATGCACAATTCCATTAAAACCACTGCAATAAAGGTACCCATAGCCAATTCAATGTTGCCAATAAAAATACAACACAAACCACTAAAAAACATTTAAAATATCCTAAAATCCCCAGGAACAAAAAACAATAGGTGAAATTATTACACGCACTTCACTTCACTTTTACTTGAATTAAAGAATCAATTAGAGAGTCGTAGTATGATGACAATAAAAAAATGGAGATGGGCAGTAGAATCTGCATTACTCCAATATTGTTTTCTTTTGCTTGTAATGTCCTCTCGTTCACGCCCATTAGTGTGCATTGTAAATTGTCCTAATGCCATTTCTCTTTTTTTACATGAACAAATTTATCCGAATTATCGAATGTGGTGAGAAAAGCACACGAAGGTAGCATCCAGAGACATTTATGATTGCGAACGCAGTTAACGGGCGGGGCGAATATTCGAATATCCACACAGTTTTACACACTTTGATATAAATATTTGAATTTCAAATTAAATGTAATGAAAATAAATAAAATATAGAAATGTCAAGTAAAGGTCCTTTCACAGGATTTTTCTAAAAAAATACAATCCGCGCGAACAACCCGCGCAATTTGGATTCAAACTGAAACACAATTTTAGTAATGCGTTATAAAAAGTTTTTTGTTCTACCGGGTACTCGATCAGACTGCCTAACAATGTGTCTAATACTCCAAATCTAACCTCGGCACAATTGACTCCAATGGCCACGGTTCCCACGGGAAAGCTCATGCAGGTTCGCGCATGCAGGTGAAAAATGCATACGGTGCGTCTGACTGGATACTTAAGCCTTATCGTATTTCAGTCAGATAGGTGGCTGCTTACGCGTGTTAACTGTCACCATGTAATTTACTAAACAAACAAATCATATGTCACGACACAAATGTCAATTATAAAAATAACATTTCGAATTAGCAGATAATAAAGATTTCAGTTTTAATTTTTTATAACGTTTAAGATACCGAAAGACATACTCGTATGTAGTCGTTTTTATTTGAAAAGTTATTTTTTGGAAAAGCAACATTTTTCTTTGAATTAGTTTCAATATTTTTTTTTTAATGAATGATCACAGTGGTGAAGAAAATTATTATCCGTAGAATAAAATTATTTTGTGTGTATCATTATTTTGTTCTTGATATAATTTTATATTTGGGTTGTTATTTTGTTTGTTGTGTATAGGTATATAAAATTTGTTTTCATTTGCGAAACTGTTGGATTTTCGATAGGTTTGGAATAACTATTGTTCTTTGATTACGTTTTTTGTTGTTGGTAGCGGGCAAAATTTGCTGATTGTTCGTTATAAAATTTCTTATTGGGTTTTCACTTTGGAGAAACATGTTAGGTTATCTACTCCTGAATACGTTTCCTGTATACGTCCCAAGCTCCATTTGGCGGGGGGAAGTCGCTTTTCTTTCACGAGCACAAGATCTCCTACTTTTAGGTTCGTATGTTTCTTCAACCACTTCAGGCGTTGCTGAAGCCGGGTTAAGCACTCCCCTTGTTACTGCTACACGAATAGTTGGAGATGTATTTCCACCTGTCGGCTCTAGCAAAGTGAATAACGTCGATCTTATTAAGAAATGGGTGGGAGCTAGCGGTTCGAAGTCTCCCGGATTCTCGGTCAAAGTGCACAAAGGCCTCGAATTTAAACACGCTTCGATTTGCGTCAAAAGTGTGGCGAGCTCCTCAAATGTGAGTCTACCGTTTCCGACTACCCTTTTCAAGTGGTACCTTACGCTCTTTACCCCTGCTTAACAGCTAGAGGAATGAAGTTCCACTTCGCAATCTCCTTCCAGTCATGGATCGCGCCTTTCATAAGCCGTCGCGATTCTGCATCGGCTCCCACGAAGTTAGTCCCGCAGTTACTGTAGATTTCATCGCAGACTCCTCGTCGTACTGCAAACCTTCTGAAAGCGGCCAAAAATGCCTAGGTTGTGACGTCACTAACATGTATTGCTTTGGTGGCCAAACATAAAAAAATTGCCATGCACGTCTTGTGAGATTTGGATCACCGACCTTTCCACGTTCTTATATTGATAGGTCCTGCGTAATGAATCCCTGTGTGGGAACACGGTCTTGATACGGTCAGGCGGGGTGAAGGTGATTCTCCCATAAGCTGTGCTGTCTGACTGTGAAACCTAAAGCTTGTTGTGAAGTCGTTGATGTGCTTCTTTACCGCTCTTTTAAGTTGAAACACCCAGTACTTCCGTCTTATGCGAAATCATGAGTTTTGTTCCCCGATGTGGTGACCTTTCAGGTGAATCACGAATGACAAGTTTTGTGAAGTTGTGTCTCGGCTAAAAAATTATCGAATGGTGTTGGCCTTTGGGCCTCATGCTGAGCATAGCGTGCGATTATATTTGCGGCGCAGTCTAGTTCGCTGGGCGAGAGTGGTACATGGTGACAATTGGAGAGGTCTCACGTTATCCACAAAGCGTTTACACGATGCTGCAATTCGGTAGAGTCGTGTTAAAGTTGGCGATGGTTGAATCAGCAAACTGAATATTTTTTCCACCAATCCCGACCTCTAGACCTGAAGTTTTCGTTTTCCTTCCTGTGGTGAGCACACCACTGTGAGTTGAGCGCCACGTGATTTTTCCTAGGAATCACGAAACCTTGGCAAGAGGAAAAAAAGAAGGAAAATCTTCCCCGAAAAAAATTGCAAACGACGAAAGAAAAAAAAGAAGTTATTTTTTTTTCTACGTTACAAAAGCTCCGTTGGAGCTCGACGATTTACTTCTCTTGTTTTAGCGGTACACTCGTCGATAGAGTGACCCGCTATTTTCACAGTCCCGAAAAGAAGAAAAGCGCTGTCTAACGGGTCGCGTGTCCCATCTATTCTCGGGAATTCTAACGCACGCGCTAGTTACGAAACGAGATCCAACAGCCACATAACAAACACATGCGGTAATGCGATCATACTATTTTGCTTACATTTGTTTCCCACGCTACCTGAAACACACGCCGTAAAGCGATCATATTATTTTGCTTATCTTTGTTTCCAATATTACCTGTTACCTCTTGCGTTCTTAATATTGTAACATAATCTATTAATTTTTAAAAATTATAACTGTAAGTCCTAAGTAGAAATAAAGAGTTTCAGTTGATTGTGGAACGGACGTAGTCCGAAAAGTTGTGTTTTTTTTAATTAAAAGAATCTAAGATTCTTAAGTGGCGCAGTCGGTAGGATTGCAAGAAAATCCTAAGTTGTCGTGAATGTTAGTATCGGCAAATAAAAAAAAAACAGCGTTTTACTGGTAGTGAAATTTTTCCGAATTCGAACAACCCAGCATCAGCGGCTTACTGATATAAGTGATAACAAATAGAAGGAACACGAACAACATCCAGTTTGGCTGAGTTTCTACTCTTCAGTTTCAGAACCTGTACACAACGGCTCTACGACACTATCAACGAACACAGAGGACCAAGCCACAGAACATGACAACACTCATTTCATTCTAAGTTAGATTCATGATATAGTTAAGATAGCTTAAAAAAATAAAATTAAGAAGAAAAACCTTTTAATTCCATTACCCTTGAAATCAATGTTCAACTCAATCAAAAATAGATTAAGGAATAAACCATATCAAAAGTGAAGTGAATTCTGTAAAAAGTATTAGAGACGAAGGTGATATTGAAATTGATAGTGAAATACAACTCTCTAATACAAATAATAATATTGAAATGGCGACTAGTGGTACATCGAATTCAAATGACCTTTTTAATTCTTTACGAATACCAGATGCTATCAAGGATCTGCCCAAATATAATACCTGTGGCAAACTTCTATTATGAGCTATTCCTAATAAAATCGAGGGACCGGCCAACGAGGTTCTCAACATGTATGGAACGCCATTAGAGTGGTCTCAAATTAAAGCTAACCTCATATTACATTATGCTTATAAGCGTAACGAAACTGCGCTTGCAAGGAAGCAAAACAACAGAGCAATTTTATAGCGAGGTCATCGAAATTCTTTCCACAATAAAGAACCACACTCAAATACACAACAGGGACCCCAATGTCATTAGAGCAAAGGGAGAACTATGTAACGAAATGTGTCTTAATTTATTTTTAATCGGACTGAAAGAACCCCTGGGTTCTACAGTAACAGTAAGATCTATGAAACAGCTATCATTAGCCGAAGCATTCGCTAATTGCATCAGAGAGCAGAACATGTCTTATATCAGATATGAACATAAGCCTCTTTCTAAACCACCAATGAGTGCTAACCCTCAAATTAAAAGCCTAGCGTAGAGACCACCTCCTTCTAATCCTAACCAGAGAATTTTTCACTATCCAAATTTCACTATCCAGGATTTGGTCAACCAAACCTGAGACCACCAATTGTTCAACAGTCATTTAGACGCCTGCAGCAAATAAATTATCAGAGACTACCGTATATCCAATAACAATACAGACCTCAACAAAATAATTATCAAAGACGAATTACACAAAACCCAAATACTCTCCCATCAAGACCACCTAAACCAGAGCCGATGGATACACTTTCGGCCCAAACTTTAGTAAAAGACCATCGTCCAGACAACAAAATAATACGTTCCGACAAAATAATCAATACGATAAAGAAATTCATAACATTGAAGAACCAAGTACATCCGGATAACAAAATAATTCATTCCGACAAAATAATCACTACGATAAAGAAATTCATAACATTGAAGAACCAAGTACATCTGAAACAAAAGGAATATATATCGTGGAAGATCAACCCTTCCATACAGAATCCTACAGAGTTTAGTAATACCCAAGCCTACTATCCACAATTGGAACAATACTACTTTATTCCAAATGAACCCATTCTCATCATTTATATATACATATATGTGTTATATTGAGGTTTTTTTTTCCGGGATTTTTAAACTTTGTATGTCCTTTTAGTAATTTCCAGTAGTTTGCGCCAAAAATCGCTTTGCATTTTCGCTTCTGACGTATAAGACTATACGTTTAAAAAAAACTTAAGAAAATCGGAGGTGAGTACATTTCGGAACTTTATCCTAAACATTTTATTAGCCTGCAGGTTATCCCTCAAAAAATTGTGAGTAAGCAAGGGTCAGAGTTCACATCGAACATCTTTCAGGACTTTTTTAAACAATTTAATATTGATCTCCACATCACCTCATTTCAGAAAACAATCAGTGTTGAAAGGATGCATTCTACGTTAACAGAAGTCTATCAAATTTTTCGAAAATATAAAGGAAAATACCATGAAGACATACTCAACGAAACGATCATTACATACAATAACGCGAACTTTTCTACAGTCGCGCATACTACTTCGATAAGACTTTGACAAACAGAACTTTTCCAATAAAAAACTCCTAGTTAAAAAAACATTTAGAAAAAAGAAACAAATATAGGGAAAATCCCAAGGGCCTTAAAGAAGGGGAATTGGTTTACCGCAAAGAGTGTAGACGGAATAAAATGGCCCCACGATTTAAAAAAGAAATATTAGAAACTAACAATAGACTCACAGTTATAACTAATGGCAAAAAAAACTTCACATACCCAGAATAAAAAAGAAAAGAAAATTTCAGATTACTAATGACGTTAGCGACAACATAGGGACAGAACATAGAAATACATAACTTGACCGACATCTATGGGCTACTTCCTCTTCCATTAGGACCGACTAAGGTAATACAAACATCAGTCACCGACTGTTCTTCGAGCCGACAACACCGCCTTCTGATTGTGTTCCCTCTTAATTATAGGTAAACTTATCTTGTTATTAGCCCAGCTACTCATCTTCATTTCCGTCCCCCCGCGTGTGAGCAGTTATCTTGTGAAAGCAGATAAAAACACAAAACCCACCATGGCCTCCGGGCCTAAAGTGCTGTCGGGTAATCGGTACAGTGCTCTCGATGTAGTGTCTCTCTCTGAACATCCAAGCAAAAAACGTAAAAAACCTACTTATTCTCCAATGGAGCTAACTAAAATATTCCCAACACACACCGAAGCAAATAACGCCAAATTTATTGTGATCTCCCCAAAAAACCCGGACCAACCTCTATCTAACTTTAGTGTCTTTTTGCTCAAAAAAGCGATTGATGCCATAAGTACGGCCTACGAACATATATCACAATTACGCGACGGGAATTTACTGATTCTTGTTAAATCCAAAAAAATAGCCGATCTGTTCTTAAATAAAACAATACTATCCAACCTCTGCCCGATCTCTGTGACCTTGCACGAACACCTTAATTCATCGCTCACGCTCCATGTCTCATTAACGTCCCAGAAGCCGAAATAACCCAAGAAATGAAATCCCAAGGAGTGATAGAGGTTTTTAAATTTAAAAAAATTGTCGATGGAAATCAACGCGCTACAGGTCTTGTGCTCTTCACATTCGACCTTTTCCGGCCGCCGAGCACCGTCAACATCGGGTGGTATAATTTAAAGGTAGAAGAATACTTCCCAAATCCCATGCGTTGTCGTAACTGTCAACGCCTGGGACATACCTCAAAAAGGTGCAAAAGCAACTCCTCCTGTGAAACCTGCAATCTCCCTCCTCACAGCCCAGAGAAATGCTCACGCGTCTCATGTGCAAATTGCTGTGAAGAACACCCATCTTCTTCAAAAAATTGTACACGCTTTTTACAAGCAAAAGAAACACTAAAGATAAAAACAATTAACAAATGCAGTATGACCGAAGCAAAACGAATATTTTTGGAACAAAATCCAACAACAACAAACATCTCCTCCTACTCTACAATCGCTAAAAATGCTATACACACAAAAACTTCACACCAAATGCACCCATCAACTCAACACAAGCTAACACTTCTCTCCAACCAAAAAAAATCTCCATTTTTTGCTACCATAAGCTCCCCCCCACTTCCTCTAAAGTCACAAAATCTCTCTACAACAACCAAAGTCAATTTTTAAAACAATTCGAAAGTGATGACGACGATGGCAACACATTAACAAATGTGACATGAATAACAGCAACCAAAGTCGCATCTCTCACAACAACAATCCTTCCATCTCTGACTTTTCGGAATATAACACTGCTTATATTTCATTAAAGTCTACCCCAACATTAATACCATCGCTTAAGGTTCTGCAATGGAATATTAACGGTTATTATAATAATTACCACGAGCTACAATTATTAATTAATAACCATAAGCCCTCTGTTATAGCGTTCCAAGAAACCCACCTACCAGCCGGCCATACTCCCCACACCCCTAAGCAGTATGCACCATATTTTCATAATTTTCCAAGTAATAACACAGCCGAACAGGGAACCGGTATACTAATTCACAAATCTATTCCACACACACCCATAAACATCAACTCAAACATATCTGCTGTAGCAGTAGAGATTGAACTTAAAATTAAACTAACAATTGTGTCTGTGTATATACATCCCTCTCAACCATTCACTGCTTCAGAAATTGAAAACCTTGTCAACACATTTCAAACTCCTATTTTATTAACGGGACACCTAAACTCTTGGAGCCCGCTGTGGGGTTCCCTAACTTGCAATTCCAGGGGCAAACAAGTTGAACTCTTCTTGGCAAGTTCCAACCTTGTCATCTTAAATGACGGGAGCCCAACCCATTTTTCCACACACAATATACTTACACATCTGGACTTAACCCTTATTTCTACGCAGCTATACCCTAACACCTCTTGGGAAATTCTCCCAGACCTGCATGGCAGCGACCACTTCCCACTGATCACCACCGTTAAGTTCTGTAGGCAACCAAGAAATATGAAACCAACACCTAAATTCCAAACTGACAGAGCCAATTGGCCCTTATTTCAAAGTAAAATAGAGATATTTCTGACATGCAAATTCCCATCTATTAACATCAATAGAGAAACAGCTATAGTCACTAAATCAGTTCGGTATGCCGCAAATGCAGCAATCCCAAAAACGCATAATATCTCTGAAAACAAATATTTACCCTGGTGGAACAAAGATATCCACAAACTCCGACAACTTAAACAAAAAGCCTGGCATAACTTTAAAAGACACCCAAATGACTCGAACCTGGTCAACTACCGCAAATCGAACGCAATATTCCGGCGAGCTGCGAAACTTGCTAAGAAAGAAAGCTTTGAACAGTTCACAGCCAATATCAACCCTAAAACCCCATCAAAGAAACTTTGGGACGGTATAAAGCAGCTCACGGGAAACTATATCCAATGCTCCATAAAGACACTCAAAACTGAAACGGAAACCCTATTTTGCGCTCCAGAAATCGCTGATCACTTCGCCAAAACCTGGTCAAATTATTCTAAGGACTTAAACTTTTCTCCAGAGTTCCTTTACGGAAAATAATTGCTGCTTAATAGTGAATACAACACATCTTTTTCAGCCAACTCGACAGAAATCCCAATTAGTTTAACAGAACTGGAAAACTGTCTCAGCACGGTTAAGGGGAAAACACCTGGATTTGATCAGATTTCATATCCAATGTTAAAAAACTCACCACTAGCTTTTAAAAAGCGCATAGTCACATTGTTTAACCGCATTTTTGACACAGGTATTATCCCACAAGTATGGAAAATCGCAAGCGTAGTACCAATCCCTAAGCCAAAACAAAATAAATCACTGTTTGAAGTCAGAGGATATCGCCCAGTTTCCCTATTACCTTGCATAGGTAAAACAATGGAAAAAATCGTTTCCAAAAGGTTACTTTGGTACCTAGAAAAAGAAAACCTCATCGACATAAACCAGGTTGCTTTTAAGCACGGTCGGTGTACAACTGACGCACTTCTTCATATAGACGAATTTGTATCCTCCGCCCTTTCGTCGAAAAACCATGTCTCAATTTTGTCAGTTGACTTTGAAAAGGCCTTTGACCGAATCGGAATTCATGTAATAATCAATCAACTCGTCCAGTGGAGAGTGGGGCCCAAAATGTTAAACTTTATTAGGGCATTCTTAATGAATAGAAAACTTCGAATCAAGGTGAATAATATCTACTCCAATACATATTGTTTCGAGAATGGTATCCCACAGGGATCACCGCTCTCAGTAATTTTATTCCTAACTGCATTCAACCATTTAAGCGATATAATGGCAAAGCACAACACAATTCGACATTCCCTGTACGCGGATGACCTAATCGTATTTTCGAAATGCAAAGACCTGGGACAAGCTAACTCAACATTCTTAAACATACTCTCTGACATAAACGATTGGGGCAGATCCTCTGGAGCTAAGATTTCAATCGACAAAACCAAATTACTTCACATTTGTAAGAAATCTAGTTGCACAAAGTTGTTAAATCTTAATTTTAATAATCATAATGTACGTAACGTTGATGCACTAAACATTCTAGGAATCACTTTTGATTGTAAATTTAGCTTTAAGGAACATTGTATTAGCATTAAGAAGAGTCTAGCTACTTGGGTAAATATAATAAGATATCTAACATACAAAAACGGAAGTTCACACACCAACACAATTATAAGAGTCATCAAGTCCATCATTTTGTCAAAGATTGACTACAGCCTAGTAATTTACGGCAAATGCAGCAGATCATCACTGCAAATAATACAACCTCAATACCACGCAGCTGTCACTAAAGATAGTATCATCATCCAAATCGCCAATAACAACAGATGCCAAAAAAACACTAACCCGAAAGAGACACCCTAAAGTTCCGTCGACTATCTACAATGCGATCTACTTCACCCGTCGCCTAGATATTCCTTTTGACCCACAAATTCGGCAGACAGCATTATACCCACCGTGGCTGCTCTCTAAATCCTCCATCATTATGGACCTTTGCAAAGTCGACAAAACGAAATTCAATAAAGACATCTTTAAAGGTATGTTTAATGAACTACACGACTTCTTTAAAACAAGAAAATGGAAGTTTATTTTCACCGATGGATCGAAGACAGCACACTGTACATCTTTCGCAGCGGTGAACGAAAATGATCAAACCCTTATTAAAGGACTCCTACCAGAATTCTCTTCAGTTTTCTCAGCGGAAGCAACAGCCGTACTACAAGCTGCTAAACTAACCACAGCCGAAAGAACAATCATATGTACAGATAGCCTTTCCACAATCAACTCCATAATGAACACCAACAATAAATCCACAGTCATTGAGGCAATCCGAAATGAGCTGATAAAAAATCCTTCCAAATTAAAAATAATGTGGGTACCTGGTCACATGGGAATTAAGGGTAATGAAGAGGCCGACAAAATTGCGAGGGCTGCGTCCAATGAGCCGCTCATTGTGTTCAATCCTAAAAACAGCAAAGATCTTCAAAAAGAAATAAGAAGGCTATGGAGGAAAATAGAACTAGATGAATGGAAACAGTATATCCACCATTACTCCACAATAAATCCAGAAGCAGAAAAAACTTTATACCCAGTAAACTGCACAAAAAACATGCTAACATGTTTCATTCGTCTTCGACTGGGCCACACATTTCTAACCCATAGCCACTTATTAGCAAAGCGTCAACCACCAAACTGCCACCTATGCGCCAACAGTACTGCCTTATCTATACAACACCTTATGAATTGTCAAAAAGTCAGGGACACATTAAAAATCATCAACTGCAACAGCTCCTTACTTGAACTCCTAAAATCCCCATCAGAAAGCAACATAAAAAATGTTTTTACGCTATTACAAAACTTAAATATCAATAACTCTATTTAAAATGTAAAGCAGAATCACTCAAATCAATCAAAGATATTTCACGACCTAACTTTACTTATTATAATTATCTATCTAGCCGAAAGCCCTGGTAGCTAGTGCTCGAATCCATGTATTATTAATGTAATTTATTTTACTTGATAATACGAGTAAAGTTAATAAGAATAATAATAATAATACAAACATATACAAAATTCATTCATATTTTAAATTTAAACAATTACGTAGAAAGTATTGAGGAAATTCGCAAATCAATAGAAGCACTGCGAAATGAGCTAACGAATATCGACACAATAAACATAGCACACATTAAATTCAGAGAACTAGAACTAAAACTCCAAACACTCTTACCTAGCCAAAGACAAAAGCGAGGTATAGTAGATGGACTAGGTACAGTCATAAAAGCAATAACTGGAAATATGGATACAAATGATGCAATAGCCATTAATGAGGAACTGAAAAAATTTAATTTGAATCAAAACGCTTTAGAAAATCAGGAGAACTCACAGATAGGGATTAATACAAATATGATAGAGAATTTGATAATATTACTCGTCACATCAATGAACAGCAAACCACAGTAGAAACTTTCTTAAGCCTTAACATAAACAAGGCACTCAACACAGACAAAGAGACCTTGAAACACCTCCAGTATGTACACAGAATTAATTTCAATATTGAACTGCTCTATAATCATCTATTAAACATAGCGGAAGCCGTTACCCTTGCTCAGTTATAAATTATTTCTAAACAGACATTAAGCAAAAGTGAACTAGATGAAATAAGGGATCTCCTACAGAAACAATCGATTGCCCTCTCTTCTGACTAGCAAATTTATGAAATTTGACGATTAAAAGCTTATTATAACATCTTATAACATCCCAAATAAAATATTCCCTTTTCCACCTTATACCTCTTCCAATAAACAGAACCATCTACAGAACGTCCTTAACTTAACCGTCGAAACGACTTGTGGTGTCCATAAGTATAAAATAAATGGCACCGCACTGTTACATTTCCAAAATTGTTCTATATATATTAATAATATAACTTACGATTCCAGAGTAGATATCTTCTGGGATAGTATTACACTACACCCACCAACTCGCAGCCATATTAATTCAACAGTCATCAATCAACACCTTTCTTTAACAAGACTTCACCTGAACAACCTAAAGAACAACGACAAAATGCAACTACTTACTATAAATGCTAAAACTCACCTCACATCAATATGGACCATACTTATACTGACAATCATCATACTAATAGCTGCTTACATCAAAACAAAGATGAAGACTCAACAAACTCTTAGAATCCATCCAACAGAGGGCACCATTAGTTAAAAGGACATACCAAAGCTCCTTCGAGAAGTAGCACTCTCTGGCAGTCGCTTCACTAAAGGGGGAGAAGTTACGAAACCAGATCCACAGCCACATAACAAAAACATGCCGTGATGCGATCATACTATTTTGCTTACGTTTGTTTCCAGTGTTACCTGTTACCTCTTGCGTTCTTAATATTGTAACATAATCTATTAACTTTTAATAAAACATAACGGTAATAGTCATAAGTAAAAATAAAGAGTTTCAGTTGATCGTGGGACGGACGTAGTCCGAAAAGTTTTTTTTTTTTTTAATTAAAATTCTTAAGTCGCGTCCCACCGGAGTCTTAAATCGTGCAATAAAAAACTCACTTTATTTTTTTTCTATACTGCACTACATTGTCACTATACTAAGCTTTTCTTTTGTGTCCTAGCGGTGCTGCGCCCCTTTTTGGCACAGTTCGCCAATCTTCCTGCTATTCCCGCTATTCAATTCCTCGTTCATGTCTCCTTTTCTCTTCCCTCCTTTTGCTTTCTTTTTTTAATTTCTTTACTTTACTTTATTTTTTTTTGAAGGCAAAGAAAACTAGCTTTTTCCAATGAGAAAAAAAATTCGCTATTTAAAAAAAACTATGCTAACCCTCGCTAATCGCTGGTTGTCAACAAAGTGACTTAAAAATTTTTTTTGCTCCACAGCTCCCGCCAGACTCACACACACATTCACACACACATTCGCACACACACATTCGCACACACACATTCGCACACACACATTCGCACACCCACTCTCTCACACATTCATTTGGCTCTAGCGCACCCAATAACGGGGTAGCTACAACACTTGCAAGCTTTGCTAGTGTGCGCACCCGTGTCCAACTAGGCCTCTCATTCATACCAATCTTTACACATTCACACTAAACTCCTCAGTGTCGAAGGTCGCTCCTATTTCCAGTGATAATTGGGAACTCCTCTGAGCTCTAACGTTGACGGGGAGACACTTGAGAAAGCTCTTTGAATTAAGTCAATTATCAAACATAGTATGTACTATAGTATTTATAACTTCAAGTTGTTAATATTTCATTTTTTACGCAATAATTTACAAAGTGAATTTAAAATGAAGTGCAGGTTGTGTTGTCTAAAAGTTGAACGACATGATCTTAAAATTCAGTGTGCGGGTTGCAAAGAATATTTTCATGCGAAGTGCGACAAAATGGACAGAAAAGAGATCGATTACTATGAAAAGAGTAATCAAGCTAACAAATGCCCATCTTGTGTTTCTCTGCGGAGAAAATCTATTCTCGTGGATTCTCCTATTATTTCTCTTCCTAACGCCACTACTTCCGAAAGTGCATCATCCAATCGCCCTCATTCAAGTAACAACAATATCAACGTTACACCAACACTATCCACCCATGATGGCAGCAGTACAGGTAAACAAAACATTACAATGCAATTGCTTTTCAGCAAAATCTTGGAACTTAAGCATGCTAATATGGAAGCACTAAAGAAAATTCAATCTCTTGAAGAAAGCAATGCATCTCTTTGTAAGAAAGTGGTGCTGCTGGAAAACAAAATAAACCTTCTGGAGCAGAAAGAGAAACAATGTGCTGTGGATATCGTTGGCCTTCCTGATGTCAATACTTCTAACGTCGTGGAAAAAGTCAACAATTTGTTTACTGCAATGGGAGAACAATCCGCTTCAGAAGATATTGTCTCTTGTTTTGTCAAGACTGCGAGTTTAGGGAATAAAAGAAAATCGGCCAATATTGTATGCGTCAGGTTTTCGTCTCTCTCGCGGAAAAACGATGCAATGAGAAAATTGCGATTAAACGGAGACAAAATTTCGAAAGAGCTTCTTGGTGTAAACACCAACGGGGCGGCGGAGATGGCGGGAAAAGTGACGGCAGCAGGAAAATCTACATGAATGATTGTCTCACAGGTTTTACAAGATTTTACAAGCAAATGAACTTAGACGCAACAATATATGTAAATTTGTTTGGGTGAGAGATTCAACCGTTCTCATCAGAAAGAAGGAAGGTCATAAAGCTATTAAATACTCATCTGAAGATTTACAAAAAATTGATGGGGTATATGTATAATTAACTTTTCAATTATATTAATAAAATGATTAATCCTAATAGTAATTTAAACAACAATTTTTGTATATCTTCTTCAATTAGTTATAATAATAACTTTACTTCCTCATCTGAACATTACAATTGCTATTGCATAGATCATCCAAACAAAGAACAATCTTCTGGTTTTTCAATAATACATCAGAACATTCGCAGTTTGAGAATGAATTTTGATACATTTTCCACTCATCTTTCCTCATTAGACCATCTCCCTGATCTAATTTTTGTTTCTAGCTATTCCTAATTTTTTATTTGATGCAGCATGCAATGATTCATATGCAGCAGGCGGTGTTGGAGTATTTTTTCAAAGTGAGATAGTAGGCAAAAAAATCAAAAAATATAATTTGCAAAACGCTGACGTAATTAGCTTCAGTTGTGAAATTTCTGATACCCATTATTGTTTTATTTGCGTTTATAGAGTACATAAATATTCAGTAAAATCCTATATTGAAGAGTTTTCTGTGTTTTTGGAATCTCAAACTTGTAAAAATATAAGTCTGCTTGGTGATTTTAATATTAATATTCTTTCTGACTCTTCACACGTCGATCACTTCTTGACGACTCTATCTACGTTCGGTTTTGACTCTTTGCTCTCTCAGCCTACCCGTTTGAACTTGTGGCTGGACCTCGTATTTGCGAGGGTTCACCGTAATAACAAAATGAAGTTCAAAACTGCGTCATTTGACTTGAATTTAACAGACCATCACTCAACAAGTATCCAAATTAATAGTTATGTTACGCGTACCAAACCAGCTGAGTGTGTCACTTTCGATAAGATAAACTATAATGTCCTCAAGAACCATTTGAACTTTGAATTTTGGGAAGAAGTTTTTAGCACAGCTGATCCGTCAATAGCTTTTAACATATTTTTAAAGAAGCTTCTGTCTCATATCACGAATATCAAACATATAAAAAGTGGCATAAGCAATAAAAATAAATGTCTGAAACCGTGGATGACTCTTTCAATCCTGAAAAAAATCCGAAAAAAACATAGACTCTGTCTTCGTTGCAAAAAATACCCAAATAATACTAGGTTAAAACAGTATTACGAAAAGCTAAATAAAGAGCTTAAAGTGGAAGTCCCATACTGCAGAGATAATTATTTTCGTAGTAAATTAACTACAAGTCTTGGCAATTCCAAAATATAATGGCGGGTTGTTGATGAAATGCTTAATAGAAAATCTTCAGAAGTGGAAATAGTTTTGAATGTTAACAACTCAACCATCTCCGACCCTTTGCAAATTGCTGGATTAATTAAAGATTTCTTCTGCAACATTCGTTCTTCTCAAAACGCACCCAACAACAATTTCACTTACAGGAGTAGTTTTGATTTAGTGAATATGGAAAGTCAAGCAGAGAGTTTTTTCTGTGAACCATTCACTGCTCTAGAGATCCAAAAGATAATCTATTTTCTTAAAACATCCAATTCTACTTCTTGTGATAAGATTTCAAGTTTTATGTTGAAAAAAATTTCATTTCAAATCTCTGATGTTTTATTTATTTATTTATTATTTATTATTTATTATCAAGGGAACGATACAAATTAATTTGTAGGGTCCGGGATTTAACGCCGGGGTACTATGACCATGTGGCGCGTTTTGTCAACAGCACGCGGGGTACTGAGTTCCCATGTGGTCACCCCCACCTACGTACTTACCGCGCCCAACACTGCTTGATTTCGGTGATCTAGCGGGAACCGATGCAATTCAATTTTTTTTTCAATTTATATGCATTTTTATTTGATACCTTAATTTACTCTTACATGCTAGACAAAAAAACGCTTAAAAATTAGCTTAAATAACTTACAAATAATCTTATACTAACTTACTGGCCCCATGCGGGCACTCTAAGTTAAACCTAACACTTAAACTATATCTTTCGACGGATCCACAGTCTATATTTATTTTTACATTCATTGAACTAAAACTAAGAAAATAAATTTTATATAAAAACTTTACCACTATGGACATTTTATTTTTTTTATAAAACTTAAAACTAAAAGCCTACATACTACCTAAAAATAAACCATAATCTACTTAACCTACTTACATCTAATACGTACATATTTTTTTTTTTTTTCTTAAAATCTAACTTAAACCTATCTAAAACTATATAAGCCGGCCATGGCTAATAAAAAAAAAAACAATTAGGCTGGCCCACTCTGCTTCACATGAAGCTACCTATAACTTGAGGAATTCGACAAGAAACTTCCCCTTCCACTAGCCACAAAAATTGTTGCTGCTGTCAAGCAACATCCCTCATGTCGCGACTCTCTACCGCCCTACTGAACCGGAGACGCACTGCCATGTGCGACGTCTCTGTCGTAGTTGAGTCGCCTGTCCGCAGCTGCTCGAGCGACGTGGAAGATTAGCGGCACCGCCAATCTGTCCTGGATCAGACCTTTACTATCTAGATAGAGGAACGCTTCTGGAGGAATAAAGCCGTCAAGGCGAGCTCTCTCGTGATACATATAATTGGGGTAGTAAGCCCCTGAGATCAGGTTGTTCGATGAGGTCATTGCTCTCGCAATGTGCCTTTGAGTCAACTTAATGATGAAATTGTCCACTCTTATCAGGTTCGCCGTATTGTACAAGACCTCATTAGGATAGAATTTTATGTACTCAGACTCTGGTGTTCTATATAAGCGAAGACAAGCCCTCTCAAACACCCGAATCTTTTCCAATAAACTTGCTCTCACGTTGAACCACACGGGACACCCAAATACAAGCATGGACCTGATAAGGGCCATGTAACAGATTACCTTCACCCCTGCATCGAGTTGGCTGTTGTAAAACAGTCTCTTTGTAAGGGCAAAAGCACCTTTGGCTCTGGCCAGAGCAACATCTATATGTTTGTTAAAATACAGATATTGATCTAGCCAGATCCCAAGGTATCTGACTACATTTCGACAAGCAAGTGGCTGTCCATGTTGTCCGACGATAGAGAACTTTCGCCAATTCTTTCTGGTATCCCTAGAGGCCCCAGACAAAGGCGTCCTAAACAGAATGGTTTCCGATTTCTGGAATTGTTTATTATAAAATTATTGTTGCTACATTTGTCGAGTCACTGTTTATTTGTACGAAATTGCTGTTAGTCACTGCACCATAAAATCGGACTACTTTAAATTCTGCCAACAACCTCACAGGCAAAATCGGATGATCGACTAACAACAAACAACGCTGTACGATCTGTACAGCGTAAACAAGTGCACTATGGGAGAAACCAAACGATGAGGAGTTTGATCAATCACTTGGAATTGATTCGCCGCAGTGACAAGTTAACCTTGTAATTGATGCTAAAATATATATAGATACATATTATAACGTGGATATTCGTGTATGCATTTAATTTTTTTAAATCGACTCCTCGGTATGGAACCTGTTCCAGATGAGGAAATACATAAGAAAAATACCAAGCTGTATTATTTGCGGAGAGTACCTCAGTAGTTGATTTTCAACTTCCAGTCATCGCAATATTGTTTAATTTTATCGAAGCCACGCTGCAAAAGTATGTTAATGACCTCAACCTTTGGACCTGATCTGTACGCGATTAAGTCGTCTGCGTACTCTATGGCATGGTGAAGTGAACCTATCAGATCACTTGTGTAAATGTTGAATAGGATCGGCGAATTTACCGCACCCTGTTGCAGACCGTTTTTAATGTTAAATCCAGCAGAAGTCACATCGCCATTCTTCACGATGAACTGTCTACTGGAGAGCATATCAAAAAGAATATACAGAAGTGGTTTACTAATGCCCAACCTGTCCAGCTTGAAAAAGAGTCCTTCTAACCATACGGTATCGAAGGCCTTCTCAAAGTCAATCATGCAGGCACCAGTGCACTGGTTCTTGCCTTTGTTCCATTGGATATCAGAAACCAGTTTCGACACAGCATGAATGATAGCATGCCCCGCCTTGAAACCGAACTGATTATCCGCAACTATATGTTTGTCCTCAACCCACTTAGTCAGGACTCTATTGATTACCTTCTCGAAAACCTTACTGATGTTTGGAAGAAGACTGGTCGAGCGGAGATTCGCCGGATTGGAAGTATCTTTATCCTTTTTAGGTATGGGATGTACCACCGCAGTTTTCCAATGCACTGGATAATGTGCGTTATTCATTGCATTATTAAACAGGGTGGTATAAATGTTCACCGGTTCTATTGGGAGATGTCGAAGCACAATGTTCGGTATTTCATCGGTTCCCACTGATTTCTTACTTCTAAGCGATTCGAAGATCGTTTGGAGCTCTTCCTTGGAAAAAAGGGATAGTACCCTGTCGTTGCTGATGACGTTATTTGACATATTCTCGTCACTAAACTGGGTGAAGCCCGAGCTCTCGAATCGTGAATTCTCTATTTCATTTCGAAGGTAGAAGTTGTGAACAAGGACTCTCCAGATCGTGGTTCGGGCCAATGATGTCATTCGCCTTTTACACTTCCTGGAAAGTCGCTCCTATAGCCTCTACCTGCTCCTGCGGATCCTCGATCACAAAGAAGGTGTCATCATCAACGGCCTCACTTGGATCGATACCTGCTGCTACAAGTATTTGTTCGTTGTTCGTCGTTCGGGCGATTTTGAGACATGGCAGGTCGTTTTGATCTTTCCTCCTAAATATTTTATTTATTTACGGGAACATATTCGGGTTGCTGGTGTTTACAGCCCGAATTTTATTGTTCCAATACAAACTTACAGAGTTTCTAGTTTCTATAATTTTCCTTTATTAATGTTTGGAGGTTTTTAATCGACGACTTCAGTATCATGATCTCAGGGTTATGTCTGTCCGTAAACTGTCTGTACAAGGTTTTTAGTCTTGACAGCAGCCTACTTTTTTGTCGGTGCAGTGCGTCAATAGTCGCGTTGCGGAATAAGTCTTCTTCTTCTGTGTGTTGATACCGAGGTATCGTTTTGTCCATTGTTCGTTTTATTGTCTCGTCCATTAGTCTTAGATAACTGTCAATCTCCTCGTTTGATAGATTTCTGTTGGACGGTGGGTAGAGCGGATTCGAGGAGAGTGCTCTAGTCAGTGTTCTGGTGAAGTGTGTCCGCAATTTCGTTGGGAACAGTTATTTCGGTGCTGAGACCGCAATGGTCACTGTCATACACGAAAGTGCGTAGGCAGTTTGTAGTTTGTTGGTTAGTGCATGTCAGTTGTATTCGTGAGTCGAACAGCAGAAGATCCAAATAGGACCCGTGTCTGGGAAACGACGGACTATCCGTCGCCTTAAGCCCGAGTCGATATATTATGCTGTGTTGACCCCACCAATTGAATAGTAAGTTCCCTCTATTATTTGGTGTATTATTTCCCCAATCACTATGTTTGGCGTTGAAATCTTCGCCGATAATAAAATAGTTATCTTCCAATTCCAGCCTCAGGAATCGAAAAAGTGTCTTGAGCTCTGAGATGAATAAGGTGGATTGAGTAGCCTTAGGTGCATAGACAGACACCATGTACAGCCGATTTCCACTACGGAGGGGAATATACACGATGCATGCTTCCAGCACTTGGAACCTACGTACTACACGACTGTATACTCTTTTAAAACGTATACCTTTTCTTACGAAAATCGCAACGCCACCTCCCTGAATGGAGTTGGGTCGATTTCTCCGTACTATTTTGTATCTTCTGTGCCTCATTTTATGTCTTTTGGTAAGCTTAGTTTCGCTAACCAAAAGCACATCAGGGGCTTGGTCTTTAAGCAACTTAAACAGTGCGGCTCTTCTTTCGAACCTAATAAGTGAATTAACATTCACTGCAAGGACCTTCAGAGTTTGCTCCGCCATGTACGTACCCATTACGACTGGAGGTGCGTTAGGCCCGGCAACAGCGCGTATATTTGATCAACCCGCTTAGCCTGTTCCTGTATTTGACGCTGAAACTGAGCCCTCTGCCCCTGAATTGAGAGCAAGATAGCCAGCATGTCAGGTACAGGTTCCGGTTTGCTTGTTGTATCGTACTTCTCCTACCTGCCGCCATTTGGGCGTAGGTAATGTGGGGAGTAACGGCTGGTGTTTGTGCCTGCACGAGTGGACGTTTAACTTCCACTTTCTGCTGCCGGGCCAGATTTATTCTTTTAATGTATTGGAATTTGGGACAACCTCGATAATTTGCGGTGTGTCCCGTGTTCCTACATAGCGCGCAAGAGAGCTGGCTCTTTTCTGACGTTCCGTCCTTACCCAGAACGCATTCCTCTGACTTGTGGTTCTTTCCACACTTCACGCATCGAGGCTGCATTTCGCAGTTCGACGCGGCGTGCCCGAACCTTTGACAGCGAACACATTGTAAAATGTTTTCGCTCCTCTTTAATTTCTCCCAGTGTACAACCTGGTAGTCTAGGACTTTGATACTCCTTAGACCATCCAGTTTGCTGTCGGGACTTAGCTGAACCAGGAAGAACGGTAGTTTTCGCTTCTCCCTTTTAGCTCTAGACGTGACAAACGGCTTGACCCCCACGAATTTGAGCCCTTCGCACTCCTTCTCTTTCAGCAGTGCAAGGAGCTCCTCCGGATGAGTCGACGGTTCTATCCCCCTCAGCAGCATTGTTTGCAGCTTGTCCCCCTTCGGGGTGTAGGAGAAGAACTCCGTCGTCGAATCCTTCAGTAAATTTTTTATTTTATAATAGCGCTCCACTGTGTTACAGTGGATCGCGTGCTTATCTACGCTAAGTCTTTTAATATAAAAATTATTGCCTATGGCCGACTTACATAATTCTATCGTTTCCTTTAGTTCCATCTTAAATGTGTTTATGGGTGGAACCCTTTGTTGTTTCTGATGCTGTTGCTGTTGTTGTTATTGTTTTTGCTGCTGCTGTTGTTGTTGTTGTTTTTTTTTGCTGCTGTAGTTGTTTCTGCTGCTGTTGTGGCTGTTGCCGTTGTAGTGGCAGCTGCCGTTTTTGTGACTGCTGCTGTTTTTGCTGTTGCCGTTGTTGTGGCTGCTCTTGTTGTTTAATCAGTTTTTGTTCGTGTTGTTGTAGCACATGTCTTATTGTTTTTGTTTGGGATTGATGCTGCTTTTGAGCTAACAGAGCTCTCTCAGAAAGTGGCTTTCACCACCATCTGAGGTATGTGCGTTATCGTCAGTGACTTGCCGTGGACGTTTATTTGCTGCTATTTCTGATGTTGAATGCGCCCCTTCCCTCACTCCCCCAAGCAGCTTTTCGGCGGAAGTTTGTCGGGTGGGACGTTGCAGCAAGTTAGGAGTTGGCCTGAGCTTCCTCCTTCTCTTCGTTTTTGGTGATTGGCTTGCACTACTTGAAGCCTCACCAGATGTTCCAGCAGATCCCGCTATTAACATAGCGGACCGCTCTCCACAACCCATCGCGTGATATTTATTACGGTAGTAGTATGTACACTTTATATCACAACACACAATGCAAATTAAAAGAAAAAAAATAAAAAGTACTGTCTGCCCGACTCGGGGTCGAACTGTCCTTTGAAGCGAACACACTACCACTGTGCTACTTTGGAGCCTATCTGGTATTTGGCAAATGTCTCACTTAACAAGTTATTTCACAATTCTTTTTTTCCCTTTAAGAAAAGCCGAAACACATCCGCACTCTGTGAAAGACCGTGAACGACTGAGCGGGAACCGATGCTTTCAGTGTGCCGAGGCCGTTGTTTTATGTTTTATTTTTAATAGCAGTATACAGTCAGGAATATTTCCACAATCTTTAAAAACGGCAATAGTATTGCCACTCTATAAAAATGGCGACAATACTATTTTAAATAACTATCGTCCTATATCGTTGGTATCAGTATTTCCAAAAATATTTCCCAAATATTTCCAAAAATATTTGGGGGTGGCCGTGGTGTAGTGGTACTAGCAATCGCTTCTCACTCGGAAGGTCAAGGTTCGAATCCTAGCCACGGCAAGTTTTCATTTGTGCAATTGGAACTCAGTCAGAAAAATCTGCGTGTGAAGGCATAACACTGACATGTAGATTTGGCTGTTGTAGGGTTTTCAAGCACAAAACAACCGTTAAAATTCACAACCTCACCAATTCCGAGTGAAGAAAATCTCTCCGTCCTATTCGGACTCCCACCCCTGGAGAGTCAATATCGAAACCAAACACACCTGAGTTTCAAACCACTACATCACAAACTTTCATTTCTCCTCCTTCTACCTTTCCGCCCGCGCCCTGGCAACAGTGTAAGGGTATTCATAACCCCTTTGGCGCGCGTAAATTATAAAAAAAAAAAAAAAAAAAAAATCAAGAATATTGTCGTTTCTAGAAGAACACACTTTTTCAGTGATTGTCAATTCGCTTTTAGAAGTGGAAGGTCCACTGAAACTGCACTGCTAAAACTAACTGGGGAATTATATCACAGCATTAATTCATCAAAGATTCTAGCTTCTTTGTTTATAGATATCACTAAAACTTTTGATATGGTGGATCACTCAATATTATTAGATAAGCTGTTCCATATCGGTATTAGAGTTTACATATATGATTGGTTTGTTTCATATTTAAAAAACCGCCAGCAACTTTTAAAATCAAGAAAATTTACAGCTCTCCGAAAAATATCGAGATTGGTGTTCCACAAGGTTCGGTTTTTGGTCCTATTCTGTTTTTAATATATGTAAATTCTCTGTTTGTTCAACCCCTTAAAAGGTAAAGTTACTGCATTTGCTGATGATACCGCTCTCCCATACTCAAGTAAAAGTTTGCTAAATATTTGCTCGGATGTAAACCATGATCTCGATTTACTGAGAAAATGGTTTTCAATACACAACCTCAAAATCAGCGAGAAAACGAAATTTATGATATTTAGTATTAACAGTAAAATTTGTGATGATTTGCCGTTATTTTACCACTCTCCGAGTTGTAGAACCTTTCCCCTCTTTAATTCCGACGACAATACTTTTTCCTTTAACAATTTAACGCCTTGTTGCGGTTATTGTTTTAACCCGGATTATCCCAGAGATTTTTTTTTTTGAATTCCATGTTGAATTTTATAAAATGTAATGTTTAGACTTAACATTCACCAAATAAAAACTTAAAAAAAATCTATCTTTTAACAAACCATGGGGATGGGCTGTACCCTATATGGTACCAACAAAATTTTTTTCAATTCAACATTTTATTTTCATTTTAAGTATCTACAGTATATATACAATATGTTTTCAAAATGAAGGAGAATGGTATTGCTTTAAACACTGAACGTGTAGTACAACATTACATTTCTCACAGCGAGTAGTTGCTTCAGTGTGGCAAATTCTGCATCTTGTTCTTTTATCTTGTTCAATCATTTGTTGAATTTGATGGAATCGGATCTCTTGGTTTTCTGCACTTGAGGGCTTCACATTTCTTGGACGGTTATTTTTTTCGTACATTCCAAGCAAGCCCCTTGCTATTCTTCGACGGAGTTCTAGATTATCCAAGTGTCCATATCGATATAATGAGCAAATAGCGAAAAATACCACTTTTGTCCTCTTATCGCAATGCGATAAAGACCAATATTTTGGTTCGACCTATCGACACCTCCTTTCTTTCTGTACGGACTGGTATGCAGTTTGAAATCATACTTAAAATGCTGTTATCGTGCCATTTACAAACAATTAAATTTAGTTATGAACATAGTTCAAAGCTGTATGCACCTCGACCTGTTTTCTTGGGAACCTCATCTGATCCACGCACAGAACAGTTTTTCAGACGATTTTCCCTGACAGCTCCAGTTTCTCTCAAATTCAAAATATTCAGTTCTTCAAACAATTGAAGCGATGAAAAGAAATTGTCAAAAAATAAATGGTACCTCAAGTTTAATCCTCCTGAAATTAGCGCTTGGCTGAAGTCCAAAACAACTTTCGTCCCAAGAGGAAGCTCTGTTTTTATTATGCAAGAGTTGTCTTTTGATCCCGCGTATGGGTCAAACCAAACAATATAACCGCTCGGAGTTTTGTCAATCCAAAACTTATAGCCCCATCTAATTGGCTTTCCTCTTATGAACTGTTTTGTAGGATAACGTCCGAAGTAGGGCACCATACCCTCATCAACACTGTAATTATCTACGACTGGGGCAAACAACAAGAAATTTCCAATAGCATATCAAACAATGGTCGTACTTTGGCATAGCGATCATTGGGATTCAATTGCATATTGTCGCAGCAATGAAGTACTCGAAAGATGTGATCAAATCTGTTTCTTGTAATCGATTTTTGGACACAAATAAATTCTGCGCATACTCTTCATTTTCCCAGTACATCCTACGCCTCGAGACATTAGTGTAACCGCTCACCATCAGTACTCCAATGAAGACTTTCATTTCAGAGAAACGTGCATCACAAAAAGGGGTGGAAAGATCCAACGGTACCAAATATGGATCCCAACCGCAAATTTTGTAATTAAAATCAGCTAAGCTTTCCTGCAAATCTCTTTTTTCCCACGTATATTCAAAAATTCGAGGTCTTTTGGTAAAGGAGGAAAGCGGCATATCATCTTCTTCATCAGCATTTTCTGATCTGGTCTATAGTAGTGTATTATCCCACTGTACCGTATATGGTACACAAAAAAAGACATCCACTAAATTACAACAAAATTTGGATTTTGTAAATAATATTCAATTGCCCAAAAATTGTTGACTATTGATAGTAATATAGATATTTTTACTTACTTTTGTTTTGACATGTTTTGTAATGAATAAGAAAATAGAACTTTAACTACTTACTAACACAAAACGAAAACAAATATTGGGTCTACAAGTAAGTTTCCAGCGTTTTTTTCCAAAATTTGAAGTTTTATTATGAAAACATAGTTACAATGCTTTATTCAAAGTATCGTCCATCGGAAGCTACAACTTTCCCCCATCTGTCTGGCAATTTATGAATTCTGGACCAAAAAAATTTCTCGTCTTTCGAGCCCAAGAACGTATCGAGCCAATTTTTGATTTCCTCTACTGAGCTGAAGCGTATTCCCGTAAGAGCGTTCTGCATCGAACGAAACAAGTGGTAGTCAGATGGTGCCAAGTCTGGACTGTAAGGCGGGTGAGGCAGAATTTCTCATCCACTATTCTCCAAATAGTTTTTCACTGAAACTGCAACATGTGGCCGAGCGTTGTCGTGATGAAAAATGACGGACTCGTGGCTGGTCTCATATTCTGGCCGTTTTTCTTTTAATGCTCGCTTCAAACGAATTAGTTGGGCTCGATATAATGGTCCTTTGATGGTTTCACCACTCGGAAGCAGTTCGTAGTATACGACACCCTTTTGATCCCACCATATGCAGAGCATGACCTTATTCACGTGAATATTTCGTTTCGGCATCGATTGGGTGGGCTCCGGCGAGGCTTTGTATACGATTTTCTGCGTTTAGGATTATCATAATAAATCCATTTCTCATCACCAGTGACAATACGATGCAAAAATGATTTATTTTTATACCGCTGCAGTAACATTTCGGACATGCAAAATCGGCCTTCGACGTCTCTTGGCTTCAATTCGTACGGCACCCAGTTTCCAACCTTTTGAATGAATCCCAGTGCTTTTAGGCGCAGGGAAACAGCTTGTTGCATGACGCCCAATGATGCAGCAAGTTCTTCTTGAATCTGACACGGATCCTCATCCAGTAAAGCGTCCAATTCCTCGTCTTCAAAACTTTTCGGCTTTCCGGGGCGATCTTTGTCTTCAACTCCAAAATCACCAATTTTGAACCGTTTAAACCACTCGCGGCACGTCGATTCACCAATACATTCCGCCCCATAAGTTTCCGAAAGCAAACGATAGGCCTCAGCCGCACTTTTCTTCATATTAAAGAATAAAAGCAGCGCTTCCCGCAAATGACGTTTATTTGGCTGGAAACTTGCCATGATTTTGCTCGATAAAATGTACGACACCGATAGAACTGCTCAATTATAACGCTGCAAAGTTGTTGACAGATACAAAAACTACAAATAAAACACATGGGGTCTGACAGTTCTGCCCGGGATCCACTGGTGGCACCATCTCTGACAAACGCTGGAAACTTACTTGTAGACCCAATATTTGGAAATTGACAGGAAAATTGTATAACCCACTTTGATAAGAACTTTACTGCTAAGAAAATAATTAATTCAAAATTTAAGAGGCATATTTTTTTTCATGAGATGTACCGTATACGGTACAGTGGAATAATCCGGGTTAAGGTTGAGTGCGTCGACAATTTTAAATACCTAGGTATTATCTTAGATAATAAGCTTAGTTGGTGCAATCATGCACATTATCTCAAACAATATCTGAATAAAGTTGTAAGACAACTGTATTACCTTAGCCTTTATTGTCCATAATCAACCTTAAGACTTGTATATAACGGTCTATTAAAATCTAAATTGGAAAATGGTATTTCGTCGTCGGGTGGAGCTTTTTTTTAATAAAACTGAACCTTTATTAAAAAAACAAAAACACGTAATTCGAATCTTATACAGAGTAAATCGCCGAACTCCAAGTTTGAATTGGTTCAGAAACCGTGAAGTACTAAAAATATTTTTTTTAAAATGCGGTTAGAATATCGATAACTATGGTTTGCGGGGCAATACTAGAAATTTTGTCAACGTTCCTATAGTTCGTAAAGTTCATTTTGGACGATTTTACATTTCCACCGCACCCCGTCTGTTTAACCTACTTCCAGATAATATGAGATGTGAAAGAGTGAAAAATGTATTTCTTAATGGTATTAAAAAATGGATACTGTCCATTGACTACTCAGCTATAAATAGTTTGTTTATTAATGAATTTTGTGCTTTGAATGTCTAATTATTTCTTTATATTTTGGTCTTTAAAATACTGTATCTAATATCTTTTGCTTTCATTCTGAATCTCCCCATCAATATCAATATTATATGTTTGTATGTAGATTAGTACATTCAACTCTTGTCACTTGGACAATAGATTGTACCTACTATTTCATATTTTTATTTTTTTTAAACAATGAATTTGTAAAATTAAAGATTTGTTAATGAAAATATGAAATAAAGCAACCTTTAAAAAAACAAAAAAAAAAGTTTATAGAAAGTTTGCGAAAAACGTGCTTTTTTCTCTTCTGCTACCCGGGTATTTTTCCCACATCGAATTACAGTAATAAAATTTATTGCAAACAAAAAACGATCGCCCAGGAGAAAGGAAATTCGACGGAAATGTAGCCGGAGTGTTGGGACGAAAGGGAAGGAGTGTAGATACTCGTACAATCCAAAAGGGATTGTATCTCGACCCAGCTATCCTCTGGATCGCCGTCCCTGATACAAGCCAAGTACAGTGCCTGTGCAAATTTTTATATTTTGTACCGCGGATCCCTAGCTACTCCGGTGTATCGGCGTTCAGATTTCGGGGGGGTGGGGACTGACCAGTAGCGTGTCACTCCATACAATTTTTTCTTTATTTTTTTTTTTGTGTATGGCCCTTTCTGCCCTCTGGCCCTTTCTGCCCTCTGACCACTCTGCCCTCTAGCCTCTCTGCCCTCTGGCCTATCTGCTCTCGGGCCAAGGCCGGTTTTGCAGTTTGTTGGTATAGTTGGTTTTTTGTTGTTACTTGTTGTGTGTTTGTTGGTTGTTGTTGGTTGGTGCTATTTGTTGTTGTGTTGGTTGTTGGTTGTTGGCTGTTGGATGTTTGGTGTTGTTGATTGTTTATGTTTGTTCCCTCGGTGGAGGCTGTCTTATTACTTAGCCGTCTGCCTACCCGCCTCTGCTGCTGCTACGGTGCTCCATCGGTGGGGTGCTTCACCCATCAAATCTGACTTTTAAGGCTGGTACGTGGCTGGGGTGTGCTCGATTGTGTTGGCCGTAAAAGAGATCGTCGTCTCTTCACCCATCGATCAATTAGCTTGGTGCTAGCTCTGGCTAGCAGCATCCATATCAGTTAGGGGGATGTGATGCTGGTGCTGTCTCCACATCAGTGGCGGGATGTGGTTTTAATTAGGCCTCTGTATTTCTTGGCTTTCGTTGGGGTGTATGCTGCAGGGATCGTCTTCCCCCACACGTCATTATCATGTTGGGGTGTGCGGATTGAAAGGACCGTTCGTCCCCACCCGTCGAGGACTTTCAAAGGTCCTGTCTGATGCAGCCCGTTGCGAGTCTCCCGTCTATTTATGAGCTCCAACAACGGTGTTCCTGGTTGGTTCCCCAAATCGTCAAGGGGAAGGGTTTGGGCCGGGAGATGACCAGACAGTGACTTAAATATTAATACTTTAGTCGTCGTTTCGAAGGATGTGTAATACGACGCCAACGTGAATAGCGGTGCTTCGCTAACATACGTTTGTTAATTGTTTGGGTAAGAGAGTGAACGTTGATTTATGTTGTTTGTGCTTGAAGAGTGAAGTTGAGAACTCTATGGGTCGTTTTTTACATTCTGATATTTTTCAGGAATGCTCATCTTTAAAATCTTGCTACATTTCTTTATGGTGTGCTGACCTTTGGCACAAAGCTTACAGGTGAACTTCGAGGTGCTTTATTGAGTGTGGAACGAATTTCGCTGCGATGTCCTTTTTGAAGAATCTACGGTTAATATTTTCTGCTGGTAATCACAATAACTGCCTCTAGCGTACATAGTCTCGATTCGAGTAATTGAGTAAATCCCGCAAAGGTTGGAAACTCTTTGCTGTTTTCCTTGGAACCTAGTTTCTCCTCCTAAAGCTGTTGTGTTTTCGAAAGAAGTTTTTGCAGCAAAATGTACACTAAAACAACGTCCCAGTGTTTGACCGGCACTTTCTGATTGCCCAAGCTCTGCAACACTTCCGTTGACGTGTCTAACAGCTTTTTAATGGATTCAGCTAGTTCCTGAGTTATCATTGCCAGATTGAACAAACACTTGAGTTGAGTGTTCACCAGAAACCGTTGGTGATCATACCTATCTTGAAGGATAGCCCATGCCTTAGCATAATTGCCGTTAGCAATCACCAAATTCGCTATAAGTTGTTCAGCATTTCCAGATACGTTCGTTTTAAGGTAGTGCATCTTTTGAATTCCCGACAAAGATGAATTATGACGCACAAGAGACACAAACAAATCGTGGAAACAAGGCCAAGACTCATAACTCCCGGAGAAAACCGGCACTGGAATGTTCTTCAGCCTTAAATATACATTATGGAATGGTTTTGCGTCCCTCGAGTCCATGTTAGTGACATTCGTATTGGTACTGTCCCTTGCTTTCATTTTTTCGATTGTATCTAAAAGGTCCCCACGAAATTCGAAATAAAGCTCCCAAATTTTCTCGTAAGTATCCTCAATTTCAGAGCCCTTATCGTCTTCCTTGAGCTCACTAATGCACTTTCGAATGACTCCAATGTTTTCTCTAAAAGGGATAAGCTTCCTGCCAAATAATTAGCCGTACTCGTATTAAAACCTCTCTTGGAGAAATTGGAGATGTTCTCTTCGAGTTGTGAAAGAACTCGGGGTAACAAAGTGGGTTTCATAATTACTTTTAAGCCCTCTTAAATATATTTACGATATAAACCACACAAAAGTAAATAAAATTCACTTACTTGTGAAAAAAAAAAAGAACTTAACACTCAAGTGGGTATGACTACATGACTTACTAGATGGAGTGAAAAGTGACCTCCTTGACCGCCAGAATGCGCTGCTACTGCAAAAATGGTTATGGTGCCTTAAAGTCCGTTCATATTTAGGCAGACATGCCAAATTTCAGTGCGATACTGTCTTTAGTTTTGCTTTGACAGCTGATTGTTGTTGGCATCATGTTGAGTATGCACAAAAACGATTTTCGTTCTCTCATAAAACATTATTTTTTGAGAGGCAAAACGGCGAAGGAAACAAAAGAAAAGTTGGATAAATATTATGGGTTTAATGCTTCGTCAGATTACACCGTCAAATATTGGTTTCGAGAGTTTCGTGGTGGCCGCAACTCCACTACCGATCAAATCCGCAGCGGCAGGCCCTCCGATGTGGTTACAGAGGACAATGTCAAAAAAAATACATGAAATGGTGTTGGCTGACCGGAAAGTGAAGGTGCGCGAGCTAGCAGATACAACAAAGATTACGAGTAGTACTGAGCGCACACGCCATATTTTGGGCAATATTCTGCATATAAAAAAGTTATCCTGCCGCTGGGTGCCGCGAATGCTCACTTTTGACCAAGAACACGAAAGCGAGAGCACTTCGAAAGAGTGTTTGGACTTGCTGATGCGGAATCGGGCGGACTTTTGGCGTCGATTGGTAACTGGGTTTGGATCCCTCGGACTATTATCTCTTCCCAAACCTCAAAAGATGGATCATCAATAAAAAATTCAGCTCACGCGAGGAAATCATCGACGCCACGGAGAAGTATTTTGCAGACCTTCCGAAAAATTACTTTTCGGACGGGATCAAGAAGTTGGAAAATCGCTGGAATAAGTGTATCAAACTAAAAAAGGACTATACTGAATAATATTGTATAAAAAAATATTAAAAAAAAAAAAAAATTTAATTCCCAAGGAGGTCACTTTTCACTCCATCTAGTATAATGCCAAAGCGTGTGTTAGGGTTGGTACGTAGGTAAGAGTGGCTGTTGGAAAGACTCAACCACAAAGGCCTATTGGCCTATTGTAATGCTACGTGGATCTATGATCCTCTTACTAATGGAACTAGTTTAAGCTTACGATGAAGCGTGGGAGACTGTTTATGTCTATATTTTTTAGATCGTTTAGTTCATTGTGGAAGAGAGCTCCTAAGTGAAATTTTCTTCTTTGGGAGAGAGCTGGACATGTACAGAGAATGTGGAGAATTGTCTCCTCTTCCTCCTCGTCCATACAGCTTCTACAGAAATCAATTGTAAAGGTGTCTTGCGTGCTTGCCTACGAGGCAGTGTCCAATGATGACCCCTATGATGGCACTGAGATGCTTCCTATTTAGAAGGATTAGACTCTTAGAGCGATTCGGATCTAGCTTTGGCCAGATCTGTTTAGTCGAGAGACATGCTGGGCCAAGAGTCCACCTAAGGTCTGTTCTGTTCTTTTATTGGCATCCAGCTTTAATATTAATTTGCACGCAGCGATTGGTATACCTATGCTACCTTTTCCGGTAGAATAGGTAGAATGGTTCCAATTTTGGCGAGTTCATCGGCCCAGCAGTTCCTGGGAATGTCTCTGTGGCCCGGCAACCAGCAAAGGTGAAGGTTGAACTGCTCTGCCATCTCCATAAGAGATGATCGGCATTCAAAAGCGGTTTTCGAATTTAATGAGACTGAGTCGAGGGACTTGATAGCTGCCTGACTATCCGAAAAGATGCGGATATCCTTTGCAAAAATCACGTTTTTCTTCAGCCAGGACAGAGCTTCTTTAATCGCCAAAATTTCCGCCTGGGGGCTTATATTTAGCTTATCTGAAAAAATACCGCCACCAACCCCGCTATCGGTTTTAAATCAATCTGTGCAAAAATGGATTGACTTGCCCCCCATGAAAGCATCTCCCTCCCAGAAGGATCTAAAGGGTAAGCTTACATGGAAGTCTTTGTTAAACCAAAGTTTAGGTGTGGTGTAATCGATGTTCTCTGTGAGGATTCCTAATCTTAGCGTGGCCGAATGAATTATTTGTCCACTGTGTAGTCGCACTAAGGCGAATAACTGCAGTAGCAGCTACTTGCCACCTGAAAATATTGACGGGTGTCAGATGAAACTGAATGTCTAATGAAGCAGAGGTTCCGCTTATGCATAGACGTGCTGTTCTTTGGACTCAGCTTAGTTTACTGCTGTTGACTTCATTGTCTAAGGCCGTCCAGAAGACGATAACCCCGTAAGTGGGTATCGGTCTTATGACCGAGTTGTATAGCCAGTGGGTTATGCGAGGTTGAAGGCCCCATTTATTCCCAATGGCTTTTTTTCTATAGGATAAAGTTACTGTAGCTTTATTGACTCTTTCTTGAATGTTAGGTTTCCAGTTATTTTCCCGTCAAAAATGAGACCCAAATATTTTGCTGTATCGGAAAAGACTAAATTGGTACCGTTTCTTAAGGAATGGTGTATAATTGGAATTTTGTATTTCCTGGAAAAGAGGACAAGATAAGTTTTATGGGGTTTTACTCCCAATCCACAGCGATCTGCCCAACGGGTTAATCTGTTGAGATTTACTTGAAGGAGTTCTTTAATGGTATTAAGATACTTACCTGAGACGACTACAGCAACGTGATCTGCATAGGCAAACACCCTGCTACCACCCGCTTCCAGGCATATTAGCAGTTCATTAACCACTATATTCCAGAGTAGGGGAGAGAGGACATCGCCTTGCGGCGTACCTCTGCTGACGCATCTTTTAGCAGTAGCCCCACCCAGTTTGGAGTTGATTATCCTGCTATTTAGCATGAGACTGATCAACTCCCCAAGTGAGTCGTCTACCTGTGGAGTTGACATCGTGATTGCGGATGTGTTGACGTTGGTAAAGGCACCCTCTATGTCCAGGAAAACAACCATTGTATACGCTCTATATTGTAGGGATCGTTCGATGTGGCTAGTCAGTGAATGCAGAACTGTTTCCGTCGTGTAGGTATGTTGAGACGTTGAAAAAAGTCTTGGATCAATCTTTGCTCGTATATGAATTTTAATCACTCGTTCTAGAGTTTTCAGAAGGAAGGATGATAGACTTATAGCTCTGAGGTCTTTTGAGACAACATGAGAACGTTTTCCGGCTGTGGGAATGAAAACTACATAGACTTCTCTCCATGACCGTGGGATGTGGATCGGTTCTACACAGCTCCTCATAATATTTTCTGGCGCAGGCAGAATAATATCTGAGGACCTTTGTAGCTCTTCAGATATTACGCCGTCCGGACCAGCAGACTTGTATGGTTTGAAACCATGCAGCGCCCAGAGCAGTTTTTCTCTTGTGATCAGACCATGAATTTTAGTCCCGGTTGCAGTAGGCCTGTTGGATTGCTACTGGTCGCGAATTGAGAGCTACCTAGAAAGTGGATGTCCAGTAGCAGGTTGAGTGATTCGTCACTTGAGGTTGTCCAAGAGCCATCAGTTTTTCTCAAACGGCTAGGCATCATAGGATTTGTAGAGAGGATTTTTCTTAGCCGCGATAACTCAGAGGTTTCCGTGATATTGTCACAGAAGGACCTTCAGCATTGTCGCTTTGCCTTCCTCAGTTCTCTTTTGTATAATTTGAGAGATTCTTTGTATGAGTCCCAGTCAGTCACTTTTCTTGTGCTTTTTGTAACGTTAAAAAGTTTTCTGCAAGTGTTTCTGAGCACTCCCAGTGCTGTTGTCCACCAATGTGGCTTATTCTTGCCTCTAGGTTGAATAAGAGGGCAGGAAGCAGCCATAGCCTGATTGAGAGCTAGAGTGAATTCCCTGACTTTCATATCAAGCTCATTGGTGTCACGCGGGGGACTTGATAGTTCAGAGGATAGCGTTTCGGACAGTATTCCTGCGTATTTTGGCCAATCAATTTTCCGGTAGTTCCGGAATGATGGTTGGCTGGGGGGAGCATCACTCAAGCTGAATTGGATGTATATGTGGTCTGAAAAAGAAAAAGAAAATCATCCCGTTCGTTAGCATTTGAGTGATGCTGTCGGTGACAAGAGTGATATCTAGCACTTACTGTCGGTTTCTAGTTATAAAAGTGGGCTCATTGCCGATGTTGCAAATGAAGAGATTAGTACTTATAATATAGTCACAAAGTGGCTCACCTCTATCGTTTATGTCCGGGGTTTTCCGGCATGATTGCCAGGAAGTTGCTCGAAAGCTTTAGCTTAACCAACTGTCGATTACCGCGATCATTATTGCGCCCTTCAGGGCTTCGCTGAAATACCTCAGAGATGTGCTGTTGGAAGGTCCAATGGTTTTGGTGTTGTAAGTTTTGGGCCTCTTGGGAACCGGCACGATTTCCTCCAACGATCACTAGCGCTTGGAAGAGACTTTTATTGTTTTGGGAGCAGTGGAAGCAGTGGGTAATCCGTCTTGTGGGATGTTGTAAGCCCACTCAATCTTGCTCTTTATATCCGCACTTCTCTCAACCACGGGAATGGATCCGAAGGTTTTGATCATGCGTAATGCATTTCGGTGTCTTAGAGGATGATGTACCATGGACTACCACAGTTTTACCTCTGCTCGACAATGCAGGAGCCTTGCTGGTAGTCGGTGCAGTCACTGTTCTACCGTCCGGCATTAATGGAGTACCGACCTCGGGTTTTGTTTTTTTTTTTTTAGATTTTATTCATTAATAGATCCAACGAGTAGCGGGGAAAGGATGGTCCATCTGTACAGAAATCAGCTGTATACAGTTAGGCTAGCTAATCCGGAGGTCGAAAGGTATTCAAATACTCCGTTCGCGACTGAGCTATTTTTGGAGATGCTGGGCCCTCAGCCAGGTTGATCTTCGGCACGGCTCATATGACACTTTGATTCAGCCCAGGGGAAAAAGGAGTGGGTGGGGGGAGTATCCTTTAGTTTTAGGACTCGTCTGGAGAATTTCTCGAAATTCATTGACCCTACTCAGCGTCTACAACTCGACAAGTTCGATGCCCACAGTGGAAGAAGCATGTGTTAAGTTTTTCAGAAAATGGGACAGATAGAGAAAGAAAGATGTTTGGGCTCAATTGCTATTTCGTTCCATGGGTGGCATCCAACATTTAATAGGGAAACTAAATTATTAGTGTAAATTGACTTGATTAGGCAACAATTCATCTCACGAGATTTTAGTTGCCTGAGAAAAGGTTGTTTGGTCACGGCTGTTATTGAACTCCGAACCGTCCGATTGGGGTTCCACCAAACACCACGTCCCCCAGTTTGGTATTACTGTCCAACTTTAGATTGCACACACGAATTTTGCAAAAACAATTTTGAAATTAGCACACACCAAACAGCAAAATCCAGCGATGTCCAATCAGTACACGCAAAGGTTTTAAAATTGTTCAAAAAATCCGCAAAAATTGCAAAAGAATTTAGTTGCAAAACTATGAAAACTTAAATTCGGTTCGATTGGACCAAAATATATACATATATACATAACCGATCACTTCAAACCTTTAAGTCCGTAACAAACTGTTTAATGTTCACAATCCGCTACAATAAAGTAATTAAAAACTCTTCATTGAAACGTTACAAATCGACTTTCTTTTGAGTTTTATTTCATAGTTTATAATTTCTTTATGCAATTAGACTTTATAGCAAATCTTAGAGAATTCCCTTTTGAGAAATTCCCGTTTTGGGCATTTCTTGAGTGTGGGTGATTTCACATCAGACGCCGTGTTAAACAATATGTGAATTATGAGTAGTGATGAAGTGGTTTAAGTAAAAGATAAAAAAGAAACACGATTAAATTGTAAACTGTAATTGTATTGAATAAAACGATTGTATTGAAAGGAATAAGTTCTATCATTTGTACCCACACAAACATTTTACAAAACATATAAGTATTAACTGACTCTTCAATAAAAGTCTGTGCGACACATACCTTCATATATGTTATATGAAGTGCGTCATAAATCGCAAAAAGGCGGAACAAATTGGCTTATTGTTTTGCTGGATATTCTTGATAGGAACTCAAAGTGAGTCGCCAGTGGCAATTTACCTTAGAGTAAGAGCAAGCCTTACTGTCGGTGTGATGGCAAACAGCATACCAGTAGCCTTTTAATTGACGGCTTAGCCTGTATGAAATAATATCTATGAGTACAATGAACCAGACAATTTGCCTGCTTACTTGTGTTAGAATTTCTTCGAATTTGTTGATAGGCATTCTACAAAAAAGGATTAACCCAAAATCGATGTTTCGTCTTCCTCTTCGGCGCTTCGGATTTTTCTAAGACTTCTATTTTCTGCATAACTTTAATATTTTTTAATGCAGCCCGTTGAATTTCATTTAATTGTTTTGATTTGATTTCATATATATATTTATTTAGCCAATAATTTGCTATTTTAGAAATACAAAATTATTATAAAATTAGAAATACATTAAACTTAATTAATAAATTAGGAAAAGGTACATTAAACTTAATTACTGTTATATACTTCAGCTATATTTATCTCTTATATAATCCACTATGTTTCTTTTGAATACTATTAATCGGACTTCTTGTTTTAATTCATTTGGTAGTTCATTAAATAGTTTAAATCCTTTATAAAATACTGTGTTTTGTGCTCTTTGTGTTCTTGCATGTGGAAGACGAAAATCATTTCTGTTACGCATATTACAGTCGTGTATATTATTGACATAAATTATTTTCTTGTTCAGATACTTAGGTTGTAAATTATTTTTCATTTTAAAGACAAAAATAAGTACATTCATAATCGTTCTTTGGTTAACACTTAGCCTTTTAAGTACATTTAACATAACATTTATTGGTGTTAACCAGTGGCATTTTAGAATGATACGCATTGCTCTATTCTGAAATTTTTGTAACTTATTTAGCATTATATTATTTGTCAGATGGGTAATTGTTGAACAATATTCAAAATGTGGTTTTATAATGCTATTGTATACATTTATAGCACAAATAGTTGACAGTCTTTTTCTTATTCTCCCAAAAAAGCTAACCTTTTTACTTATTTTTTTGGATATGTATTCAATGTGATTACTAAAACTTAACCTTGAGTCTATAACAACACCTAGATATTTAATTTCATTAACATTTTCGACATTTTCATTACCTATAACAACATTCATATCTGTTTGGTCATTTATGAACATACGTTTAGTTTTACTAACATTTAAACTTAGCTTGTTCATTTGTGGTGTCGCTTTGTATTTAAATTTTTAAGAACTTCGAATAAAAGGGACAAACTAATTTGCCTCTTGTCAAATGAACATCCGCTCGCAAGATGAAATGTTTTGACATAATTTGCCAACCAAAACAGAAAAAAATATGGCAGACTAGATGTCAGATGTTATGTCTGACTTAATTCTTTCTCTGGGAGACGGGCCGGTTGCGAGATTGGACCCCGTGCTGTCGTTTGGAATTTAACCCTCAGTAAAACTCAATTTGTATCCGCAAACGTTTATGAAATAAGGAGGATTTATTCTCTGAAATAACAATGTTTTAATACAATTCACTTGAGTAGACAAACCTACTCTTTTTGGCAACACGTTCGGCGGCTTGAGCTTCCAATATTTCAATGAGCAAAAATCGAATAAAAAATGGCGCTTTTTCTGAAGTGTCAAATAACACATTCGGCCATAGGTTACTTTGTCTTGATTTTGAGTATCCGCGTTCGTTTAGAAGTCCAAGCAGCCGACGTTTACAAATATTAGGCTAATTTAACGGTGAAACTTTTCAACAAGTACTACATGATAGATCTACTGGAATGGTTGTTCTTGACATAGAAAAGTAATTCGATACAGGGTGGCTCAATGGACTTATATGAATATAAGATGGTTATTTTTAATTTCCCTTCCTGTACATACTCGTATATCTAAAGTGATTCAAAGTTATTTGTCCAGTCGTTGTTTCAGAGTACATGTTAATAGTAGCGACTCCGACCCAGTTTCGTTTGACTCAGGGGTTTCACAAGGTATAGTCCTTGGACCAATTTTATATAACATTTTCACATCAGACTTCCCAAATCTTTTTGATTTTGACGCTGATATATTTGCCAACGACATGACAAACTTTCCATCTTATGAGTTAGCTCTTCTCATTAACAGAAACTTAGAAAATGTGATGGACATATTGGGAAATTGGTACATCAAATGGAAAATAAAATTGAATAAAGAAAAAAACGCAAGTCATCGCTTTCACTGTTATCTTCCCAGGAGAGAGTTCAGCGTAAATTGAGTAAATATCAAGTGGGGATCCTCCCTAGATATCTGGACAGTAAGCAAACCTTTAGCGTGAATATAACTCGCACAGTAAAGAAAATTGGTGTTGCCATGAAAATTCTCTTTCCATTCATCAATAGAAATTCGCCACTAACCACTGAAAACAAAATATTGTAATATTTCAGGCAATTTCACTTCATGCGTGCCAAGTATGGGGAGACTGTGCAGAATACTACTCGTACTTGAAAAAACTACAGGTATCTCAAAACAAGATCCTAAAAATAATGGTGGTGCCCTGTTATCATGCAACTTGCGATTTAAATATTCAAGCGAATGTTGAATTGATTTGTAATAAATTTGTTAAACTTAGAGCCACATTTCTTGAACGTTGCTGTTTTACTGATAATACTCTCATAAAAAAATTAAATACTCATGGAACATATAAATTCAAGTCCTTAAAAGAATTCTTAGCTTAAATTATGCACTTTTTTTTTCGTTACTTAAATTGACTAAATGCTACTCGTATCAATACTCATTGTACTTTCCGTTATTTGTTAATTTATTAATATACTGTATTTATTTATTTGTTGTTTGCTTGTTTAATTTATTTATTAATTAATTAATTTATTTATTTGTTTCTTTACTTATTTATTTATTAATTAGTTTATTTATTTATTTAGCTATAAATTTATCTATTTATTTGTTAATTTTTTTCATTTATTTTTTATATTATTTAAATAATTAACTCATTTATTTATTTATTTATGTACGTATTTACATGAATTTTAATATTTGTTTGTTTGTAAATATTAAATTAACTTATTCGAAGTTCTAACCACTTTTCTTTCAATTAAGAAATTATATTCTTTTAAAATAAAACTGTTTTACTGTTCCTACAATTTACGACAATATTGCAGTAGACTGCACATCCGCCATCCGCTAAAAAAATAACTTTCGCCAAGTTACCAATTACATACATACATCCTGCTGTCAAAATATTCAATAAGGTTGGCCATTCCACCATGCATTGCTTTACGCTTGCCGAGCTTTCTGAAATTATTGTTCAGTTGTAAATACGCAACCTGAACTTCGTCGTGATGTCGGTCGTCATCATGGCTTCAGTGTGCTGGCAATTCGTGGCAATGTAGAAAAGTTTGAGAGTGAGTGCACTCTTTTGGATCTTATGCCACCAGCCAGACCGAGATTGGTGCAAAATGAAGAAAACATAGCCGCCGTAGCAGCCAGTATCGAAGAAGACCCAGAAATGTCGATTCGGCGCCTATCCTCGGACGAGGCCAATTTTTGGCTCAGCGGCTATGTCAACAAAAATTGCCATTTTTGGAGCGAACACAATCCACAAGCGTTCGACCAAGCAACAATGCGCCCACAAAGCTTGAGTGTTTGATGAGGTTTATGGCATGGCGTCTTCATCAAACCTTATTTCTTTCGAAATGATGAAGGAGACACCGTTACCGTCAGTGGTCTCAGGTATTAACCGACTTTCTGTAGTCAGAGCCCGACAATATCGATATATCCGAGCTGTGGTTCCAACAAGACGGCGTTATATGCCATAAAAGCGACGCAGCGCTCGAAATTGTGAAGGAGAAATTTGGCGACTGGGTCATCTCACAACTATTTTCTCTGAGGCTACGTCAAGTCCTTAGTCTACCCTAACAAGCCAACCACTTTAGACGAACTCGAGGGCAATATTCGACACGCTATTGTCGGAATAATGCCGCGCATATGTATTGAACGAGTCATAAAAAATTGGGCCGACCGCCGAAGCACTGCCAGCGAAACCGAGGCGCAGATTTGAATGATGAACATATAATGTCATAAGCGTAGCTTCAAAATAAAGCCAGAATCAATTTTATATCTGACACCGTTGTTGTTTTATTTAACTTTTTTTCCTATCGTTCGTATCTAGTCACCCTTTACAAGAATAATATAGCGATGAACACTAATGGAGTTTTCGATTGGACGGACCCCTTTTTTTTAACTCCGGAGCGAAAAAATTCATTCTAGACTCTATGCTAAAGTGCACTAACGCATATAACTTCAAACATATTGTGTCAGAAGAAGCTTTTAGTGCCCCGTTTGAATCCGAATCGCCTTATCTCCGGAGAGAAACCAATCGAAAACGTCGTAAGTCAATTTATACTTGCATAGGTATCTAAATATTATATCCGTACGTTGTGTTATAAAGTGTATGTATTAGAGAAAGGATTCATTCAGACGGAGGCAGAACCAAAGAGCACTAAGCAATCCGTTGTTATTGTATAGGTGGATTTGCGTTTTTAGGATGTGTTTTATATATTTGAAGCACTTTGATTAATCAGGTATGAGGTACTGAGTCAGAGGCTTTTTGGTAGTCTATGTAGCATGAGTTGTGGTCTGTTTCTTGATTACTGTATCTATTTCTAATAACATACTCGTAGTTCTTTGCAGCCTTGGCTGTCTAAGCATTTCTTGAATCCTTTTTGTTCGTTTGTTATAATGTTTTGTTGCGTTAGATGAGTTTCTATTTTTTGGCATATTGTAGCGGTGATTATTTTACAAAGGATAGGTAAGCAAGTTATGGGTCTGATCTTTGAAGGGTTGGTCGTCTGAGCATTTTTTGGTTTGATGTATGTTTTGCCTATTGAAAGAAAATCCGGACGTTTCTGTGGTTAATCTATTATTTCGTTGATTGTTCGGGCTAGTTGATGGTGTGTAGTGGTGAATTTCTTGACCCAGAAGTTGTGGATATTATCTATTCCAAGCCATTTCCACTTGTGTGTTTTGTTGATTATTTCGGTTAGCGGTTCGGTTGATACTATGACGTTATTTTGAGGTCGTAAATGTTTTTGTCGTTTTTCTTGTATCCATTTAGCTGCATCATTGTGCTGTACAGGTGTTGACCATATTACTTTCCTTAGTCAGCTTTTACACGGTACGAGTAAACTCAGCTGGCCCACGAATGTCACAGAAAGGTACGGGAAAAGTGCAGAGGTTATACCGAATCGGATGGATAGCAGAATCGGTGACGATTTTGCGTGTTCTCTTTTATCTTTTTCGTAATTGTATTCATTTGTTTTATTCTTGTGTTCTCCGCGTTGACATCGTGTTGTCCGGATGAATTAGAATAACGAAAATTCGGCGGAATTTTCTCTTCTTCCAAATACGATTTTCTACCTTTTCGATTAGTCGTTTTTGATTGACTTTTTAGATATGTTAAACGTTTAACATATCTCGCCAACAAGCAAAAATGTTGCTTCTGAAAAAGTGAGAAGAGTGACAATGGAAAAGTTTTATGTAATTTTTTTCTTTTCGAAGTGCAAATCGAAGACTTCTTAAATATGTTCACCAACCGAAACCTGAACTGACATTAAACGTCGTAAATATATCTATGCTACCAAGTTTTTATGGTGAACTCTGGAGGGGAGTTGGTGATTGTTTTTTGACAAACGCTAACATGCTTGCAAAAAAACACAGCTTATGTGTGATAACAAAATCAATGTAATTCTTATACCAAATAAATTATCTATTTATCTATCACAACAAGATTACTGGAAGCATAGAATTGATAAAGCATAATATAGTAGATCCAAAAATAAGAGAGAAATTTTGATCAAACTGAAGTAATGGCTTGGATGATTGAACATTTATTATGACAAGGATTATTTTTTTAATTTTAAAAATGCCTTCTTATAACGTTCTGAACGTTTTAATAGTTTTAATATAGTTAAAAAATCTTGTTACAATTATTTCCCCGCAGACTTTCCCGAACTCAAGAAACCATAACATTTTCTCTTCTATAAATAATCATCCCCTAAAATTTCCGGTACTTTATCCGCAACACCCTGTTTGTACATATGCATGGCTGCATGGGTTTAAGATTGAAAGAGATGTCCATACTGTATAAAAATAAAAATAATTCATACCTACACACATAGTTATATTTATCGATTAATAAGCCTTTTTTCAGATTATTTTGTTATTACCAGTACTGTATTCGTATTAAGGTTATGAGCTAGGGTGCTTCACCTACATTCGTGAAAATTCCTAAAAACACTGAAAATATTGTAAATAAAGAAGTATTTTATTAAATCATTAAATCGGTGTTCATAAAATGATTTCTGAAGTTGAATTTTTACATAATGTGGGTAACTTTATGGAAGAAGCACATACATATATATATAAATATTAGTATGGAAATGCATAATACTAGAACGGAAAAGTAAGTGCTAAGGTGGCTATAATGACTACAAAGGAAATACTGCAGCTTGAAAATTCGGTGAGATTTGCTGTGTTAAATTTAACTTTTGTAGAAGAATATACATATGTAAAACTGTTTAAAAAAGGTTGCAAATACGGGTAGTCAACTTTACATGGTTGCCACAAAACTGAGCGCTGTGGAACGTTGTTTGGATAACACAAGTTTCGATGAGGTGGATGATGTTTGTATGATGGAACTTCTTGAATCAATGACTGAGGTGAAGAATGAATATCAAAATTTGCGCAAAGATATACAGGAAGTACAGCAGCTGCAGAAAGATGTCTCCAGCTCCATTCGCTTTCAGATGAAAACCATGCACCAAACATTTAAAATGCTTAAGAAGCGCATTGAGTTGCGGACATCAGAAAACTAGAAATCATTACCTTCTCTCTTCAGTAACTCTAGTCAATTTTCCATTGCTGAGGATTATTTTGGCATGATTTTGTTTTTTAGGAAATGTGAACTATTATCCTCAATTTTTGTTTTTATATACTAGTAAATCTCTCTAGTTTGGAAACATTAAAAGGTGTACCATTTCAAAAAAAAAAAAAAAAAACAAAAAAAACAAAAAAAACCTAAAATGTCGCAGAGTTTGTGATGGCAAGGAGGGTGCTATTCAAGAAAATTATTCCAGGTTTAGTTCTTTTATTGTCATAAAACTTAGAACCTTTTTCATTATTATCTTTTTTTTATGATAGGATGCAAGTAAAACGCTACGAATACTATCCAAATGTTTATAAGCAGTTCGAGCTCAATTCGGGATAAAAAAAAACAATCTTCGTAAGTGAGAGACCCTCCAGATAGTTAATTAAAATGGAAACGTTAATATAACTGTGATGACCATACGCATATATATAATGTACTGAACATATAAGTAATTGTTTTTCTTCGAAAAAATAATTACTTTCACTTATAATTTTAAATATCATAATATTTATGAAGGTAATGAAAATATTGTTTTTTTTTTTATTACTGTACTGCAGGAAACCTCATTTACTTTGATACTCTTTGAGTACTGTTTTTACGTACTTTTAACGTTTTGATAACCATTTTAAATTTTTCGTTTTTGTGGATATATAAATTTTGTTCCTTTGAACGTTACACGTTCAGTAGTAAGTAATTTTTTTATTTTATTCGAAAGATGATAATATTGTACTATTATTATGCAAATATCTGTTAAAATGACTGAATAAAATTTTGATAAAAATGTACTATCAAATTTAATTGCTGTCATAGAGCGTTGTCAACCAGTTAAAGCCCACTAAAACCGCTCAAAATACACGACATATTTATAACCCCACCAAACTGAACACTAAACCTTTGGTGCTTAACTGTGGGTGGCCGTGGCTCAAGTGGTAGTGTGTTGGCTTAACAACCGGCGGGTGCAGGGTTCAACTCCAGCCGTGGCCGAAAGACAACTAAAATCTCGTGAGATGAATGGTTGCATAAATACAAGTCAATTTACACCAGTAATTTAGTTTCCCCATTAAATGCATGCCACCCAAGGAGCGAAATAACCACAGAGCCCAAACACCTTTCTTTCTCTCTCTATTCCATTTCTTTTCCAAAAAAACTTAACCCATGCTGAGGCATTATTAGTGTATTCATACCCACTTGAACGTTTATATAAAAAAAAAAAACAAAAAACTTTCGTTATGGTGTGTTCGTCACGTTTTCGATTGATGATATTGTAGAACATCCATTTCTTATCATTGGCATTGAGTGTGTTGCCCAAAAAAATACGCCTGCGTTGCATTTATGTATGTTAAAATCGGCTCATGCTCATTTACTTTGTATGGAAAGTATCTAAGCATGCAACCCATTAGCGCACACAAAAATCATAGATGAACTAGGGTAAATTGCAGACTCTACTAATTTTTTGGAATCCCTCTAACCCATCACAAATCCACTGTGGCATTTCCAATTCGCCGACAGAAGCCTTCTTTTTCCATTCCATTCTTCCATTGGCACTCTTCGAGCTTTTTCAGAAGCAAAAACTGTAGCCTGGATTTCATATCAGAATGGATTAACCCATATAAATATAAACGTCAAATAGTATTGCATGTCAAACTAGATTTTTGCTTTCAAGCAATTGGCAATAGATGTGTTTTTTAGCATTAGTAGCTGCATTTTCTGCACGCATCTTAGTGATTGTCACAAAAAAACGACCCGCTTCCGCTTAAGAGTTCATCCTAAAAACTAGTTATGTCTATGACATTTAATGTCAGTTCATTGGTCGGTAGGTGAAGAAATTTCATTTGTTTGTAAAAATGTTGTTGGCAAATGCGACATTTCTGAAAATTCGTCGGAAACGGAGAAAATAAGATTTGAAAGAAATGGTTTATGTCCGCTACGCAAATAGTGTACATAAAATGCATAGCTATGATATTATTGTAATTTATATACAAATTATATAATTGGCTTTTAGCGGAAGTTCAAAAAAACATGGCTGGTATCAACGCTTAATTTTAAGAGTCGAAAAAATGGCTATCGGTATTAACTATTAACATTCGGAAAAAATGGCAGCGCTAGCATTTCATTTGTTCAAAAAGTGATACATCTTTTGGCGTTCCCATATCGCTATCATGGAAAAGTAGGTGTGGAAGCATTGTTGCTATCCGAGTTAACTCTGATAAATATCTAGCATTAAGTTAACGCGTTAAGTTGTTAGTGTAATTTACACGTGGATTAGAAATAAACGCTGATACCGATGTCAAAAAAACATACCTTGTGTTTTGCTTCAAAGTCAAAAGAAGTTTTTAGTGTTCCATTAGAGAGAAACCAGTCGAAAACGTCATAACTGAATTACCAAACTTTATTGTAATAAATTCGAGAAAACGACAACCGAAAACGAATTGTTGAAAGATAGGTGAGAAATGAACAGAAATAAACGAGCTCCTTCTACGTTATAATAAGTGCATTTGTCTTAAATGTTACCCTCTTCAGCGTTAAGATCCAAGTGGACGAGAAATCGACAAAATTAGATTCTTGTTAATTAACGTTGATACAAAACTGTTATACATATCAAAATAAAGGACGTCAAGAAGCAAAGCTGATACACATGTGTATCTACATAATGAATTATTAATAAAAGAGAAAATATGAAACTGTTATACATTATGTAGACATTGCTGAGGCGGCAGATTGGAGAGTCAATATCGAAACCAAACACACCTGAGTTTCAAACCACTACATCACAAACTTTCCTTTCTCCTCCTTCTATCTCTCCGCCCGAGCCCTAGCAACAGTGTAAGGGTATTCATAACCCCTTAGGCGCGCGTAAATTATAAAAAAAAAAAAAAAAAAAATAAAAAAAATTATCGTCGCTGATCAATACTACTGTACCCACGGTAGCGTTCTCGAAAGCAGTTTTCCACTTCACCCGCCGTTGCAACTCTAAGAAATATTGTTTTGACCATCTCGTCCAGAAGTGTTGTTTTATCTGCATTATTCGACGCCATCGCTTCAAAAGAGGTATATCTGCTGGGATGGTAGGCTCCAGAATCCAATTCAATGCGGTGCCAATCAAAAAGTGGCCAGGAGTCAAGACTTGTTCGTCATATGGATCTGGCCCTAGGACGCAAAGTGGGCGAGAATTCATGATTGCTTCTATCTCTGAGACTACGGTCGAAAATTCTTCATAAGTTAGGAATGATTGCTTTACCGTCCTGTAGAGATGGGATTTTGCCGATTTAACCGCAGCTTCCCACAAGCCACCGAAGTGTGGTGCTCGAGGTGGTATATGTATAAATTTAACCCTATGTAAAGCGCACCATGATGAGATGATATTCTCCTTCTGCTGATCCGAGACCATAGTATGCAACTCCTTAAGCTCATTTCGAGCTCCCACGAAATTCGTTCCGTTGTCACAATGTATTTCCTCACATAGTCCACGTCGTGCAACAAAGCGTTTTAGGGCTGCTAGAAACCCTTGCGCCGATAGATCCGAAACGACTTCCAAGTGAGAAGCCTTCGTTGCAAAGCATATAAACACTGCCACATAGGCCTTATGTCGGCAGTAGCCTCGACGTCCTTGTGAGATTTGGAAGGGTCCATAAAAATCTACACCAGTTTTAGAAAACGGCCTTAACATCGTGACTCTGTTGGCTGGTAGATCACCCATAATTTGCTTCAAGAGCTTTGGCTTGTATCGAAAACAGTGATGGCGCACAAATACCGTATTCTTAGCTATACTTCGCGCGTTGATGACCCAGAATCGTTGTCTCATAATGGCCACCTGAATTTGGATACCCTCATGAAAATTAGTAACATGCAAATGGACAACAAGATTATTTACAAATAGAGAATTTTTGGGTAGGAGAATAGGACATTTGACATTAACGGTATGTTCGCATTCAGCAAACGACCACCCACTCGTAAGAGCTGTATATACTGTTCATCATCAAGGAAAGGATTGAGATTGCTGATGACACTTTTTGGGGAAAAAATAATCCTTAGGTATTCAATTTCCTCCTGGAAATGAGTTTGCTGGATGTTCCAGATGATTCTTAGTAGAGATTCTTCAAGTTCTTCTGCTGTTAGGGCTATTGAATTAGAGCTTACGGGGGGTTAGAAATTTGATTATGCGATTTTGGTTTATTTTGGATCTTATAAATGGAACTACTTACCCAAAAGTACGAAATGCTAAATCGCACAAAATGTTCTGAAAATTCATCCGAAACTGTCTTTACTACCAAAACTACAGGGTTGTTGGTTTCTAAATTGACTATCGGGGTAGTTATCTTTTGTTTTGACCAATTCGCTATAGGTAAATATAAAAATGGCGGACCATTGAACCACATGTTTTCGATGAGCTCCGAAACATTGGAACCTCTAGATACTATATCCGCTGGATTTGACTTCGAACTCACATGCCTCCAGGTCGCAACTGGCAGTTCAGACTGTATCTTTGAAACCCTGTTGGCAACGAATATTTCCTACGAGGAAGGGTAAGCAGAAATCCAGAGCAGCACAATCTCTGAATCCGACCAAAGAAAAATTTCTTCAATGTTTTCGCCTAGATTCAGCAAAATTCTTTGCACCAAATCGACTAGTAGTACTGCTGTACACAACTCTAATCTTGGCAGTGACTTAGTTTTAATAGGAGCTACTTTTGACTTAGCACTCAAGAAAACGCAATTAACATTGCCAATTAACCGTAGATACTGTCCGTGCAGCTCAACCTTAACATTTGATCGACACGAGTAATGAATGTCTCCAGATACTTTTATTTTACCTAACCGCATTATATCCTTACGATATTCCTCCCACTGCGAATCTATTTCCATCGGAACGGACTCATCCCAGCTACATTTGGAAATCCAAAATCTTGCATTATGATTTTTCCCTTTATTAAACCTAAGGTATCGAAGACTTGTGCAAGTTCTGACAGTATTGTCCTTTTCGTAATGCATTTAGAAGTATCTATTTCTGGGACGATGTAATGAAAATTATCTTCTGAAGTATTCCATATGATACCTAAAGTTTTTATGACGTCCTTATCGTTTATACGCAACGCATTGCTAACCAGTTCGTTGCCAGAAATCTTTTCTAAGGCGCTAGGGTCATTACTGCACCGTTTCCGTAAATCGAATCCAGCAGTTTGAAGAATGTGCTTGGTCTCTTTACAAATCTTATAAACGGACTCCAACGAATCTACCCCTGTGATCATGTCATCCATATAGAAGTCTTCGCCTATAACTTTTGACCCTAATGGAAATTGTGATACATTTTCATTTGCCAACTATTTCAAACATCTTGTAGCAAGGTATGGTGCTGATGTAGTCTCGTAGGTTACTGCTTTCAATCTATATACTAACAGTTCCTTTTGCTCGTTCGACCTCCATAAAATGCATTGAAGATTCTGGTCCTCCTTATCCACCAATATCTGTCGATACATTTTGGAGATGTCGGCTGTAATTACAAATTTATATGACCTAAAGCGTAAAATAATGTCATAAAGATCATCCTGAATTACCGGTCCTTTCAACAGAAGATTATTTAGGCAAACATTGGAGGAAGTTCTTGCGCTACAATCCTAAGGCCTAAGTACAAATTGGTGAGGAGCAAAATATCGATTCAGCGAAACTTGATCCTTCGGGACAGCTTCCATATGTCCCAGACTCTCGTATTCCTCCATGAATTGGAAGTACTTATCTCGCACTTTGTCATTTTTCTGAAGTCGCCTTTCAAAATTGAAAAATCCTTTCCTCGCCTGACTTAACGAATCACCCAAATGTCCCTTATTTGAATCGAAGAGAATTTTCACCACAAACCGACCATCATCTTGGCGAAGAACGCTGCTCAAAAACTCGTTCTCACATTTTTCTTCTTCCAGTGACTGGAAACTTGGTCTTCTATTTACTTCTTCCATTTCCCAGAACTTGCTTACTGTCTCGTTCAGCGAAGCGTCTTCAAAGGTCGAAGAACCAACTACCATACATGCAGCTTGGGGCATGTCAGATAACCCATAACTTTTAGAGGCTATCCAACCCAGCAAAGTTTTCAGCTGGGGGCCAAGTCTAATCTACCCAACACAAAGTAGATGGAAAAAGCTATCGGAGCCAATTAAGAGATCTATACGACTGGGAATGTTAAAACAAGGATCAGCCAAAGGTAGATTCATGGGAATATTCCACTCAGAAATATCAATTTTTGTTTCAGGTTGAATATTAGTGATTGACTTTAGAATCAACAAGTTCAAATTTAGTTCAAAGTCAGAAATTCGTGACTTGGAATTAGCTTCTGTCTTATAATGTATGATAGAATCTAATGTTCCTATTCCGGAAACGCATGTATGCGTTTGAACTTTATGCAACTTAAGTTTCTGAACCATATCCTCGGTTATAAAATTCAACTGGGATGCAGAATCCAACAAGGCGCGAGCTGGTTGAAATCTACCACATTTGTCTCTTATGTAGACTATAGCAGTTGCTAAAATAACATTTGCGTTGCAATGTTCACCTACATTTGAAACCATAGTACTAGTGCAACTGGTGCTGGTGTTTGCTACTGCGTCTCTATCTGAAGCTTTTTCAGTTACCTGGTTCACCGTAAATCTGTGAAGTAATCGATGATGTGGCAATGAACAACTAGTGCACTTTCGCGAATTGCACCTTCTTACTGAGTGACCTTTCCCCAAACAGTTTATGCAGAGAGCACGTCTCTTAACTTCTAGGTAACGTTCGGAGACTGGCAACTGGTTAAAATCTGGACACTCAACTATACAATATGTACCCGACTGACACACATGACCTTCTTCACAACTAACGAGGTATTGGACGACTGGTTCCTATGCATGTTTCGAGAACGGCTGCGGCTATTATTCTCACTTTTATTTGGTTCTACCTTACAAATCTTTGATTCTCTTACTTCTAAGGTTTGGCCACGACGATCCAACAGTCGCGAAAAATCTGACCATTACGGTAGTTTGGAATGATCAACCACTTCATCCCACTTGGCTTTTGTATCCAAATCGACTCTATCTAACGCAAACGAAATTAAAATAGATTCTGCAATATCTTTATAATCACCTATACTAAGCATCGCCGCAAGATGAGTGTTGAAATTATCTTCCAAATTTCGAAGATTAAAAGAAGAACACTTTGAGATCTTTGGAATTTGTAAAATCCCATTAATATGCTTTTGAAACATCATCGCCTTGTTATCAAACCTTTTCCTTAATCGCTGTATTACTTTAGTGTAGTTTCCACTCGTCAGATCGAATTCCTTAACTGCGCTTAATGCTGAGCCGGACAAGCAATTTCGCAAATAGTTAAATTTTTGCAGATTGTCCAATGAATCATCCTTATCTACCAAGCCATCAAACAATCCTATAAAGTTTGGAAATTCTGAAAACTTCCCAGAAAAGGACGGCAATTTAATTTTTTCTAACCTAGACGGCCTAGACGAATGTTGCAAAGTTGTCAATGTAGCATTAAAATTATCACATATGCTAGCATTTGGTTTCTTCTCCACCAACAACATTAAGATATCCGATTTGGTAACAACATAGAGATCCTCAATTTCCGTTCTGCTTGTAGCATTTGCTTTTTCCTCTCCAACAACATTCATCTTCTCTATCGACATCTGAACATTTAAATTCTGTTTAAAATAGGATTCGAGAATGCCTAACCGGCACTCCAATTCAGTAACAGAGATTATTGAACCTCTTTCCTTTATAAGCCTTTTGATTCTACTTATATTTGATCTTGTTGTAGATCGCAAAACCTTCAACTCAGCTAACTGCTGACGCTGTTGACTATCTAACCCCTTTACACCCGCCTGCTCTCTATGCTCTTGTTCACCTGCTTCTCCTCTCTCCTCATATTCATTGTCAGAATTAATCATAATTAATTTTCAAGAACTCAATCGAATCAATAAATGGACAAGATAGAAATCAACAACTTCTAAATATTTCTTGAAATAAATTTATCCAAAATGATTTTTTAAGGAAATTGACGAAAATTTCTGCAACAATTTTATTCCAACGATGAGTGTTTCAGTGAAATGAAGAGCTTTTTATGAGCGATGACTTACAACAACGAAAGTAAATGCTTTTAGTCGACGACAAAATTTAGCAGCAACAAAATTCTCCTCCAACATCCATCCATGAACAATGCAGTGCGGCGAATAAAGCAAATCACTTGCACTGTTGTTGTTCTTCTTCTTCTTGTGCAAGATCAGCAAATATAAATGCAACAAAAAGAAATAGAGCTTTTGTCTACGACAATCGAATAGAACAATATAGTGTGGCGAATTCGGCAATTAATTTAAACCTTTTTTCTACAACATTGTTAATGACGGTGGTTTAAAATTCATCGGAAAGACGAATAAACGGAGGCAACAACAACTCTATTCGTAATTTGCAACAAAAGAAAACTGTGAATCTTCTCAGGCTCTCTTAACTTTAAGCGACAGCTCTTAAATTTCTTGCGACAAAAAAGTCTGCACTAAAACCTTATACCATCTAATATATTTGATGTACGAGGGCGGGTCAATAAGTCCGTGACTTTTGGATTAAAACCGATTTTTTGATAAAAAAATAATTTTATTTTTCAACGTAGTCTCCCTTGAGCTCTATACACTTTGTCCAACGCTTCTCCAATTTTTTTATCCCTTCCAAAAAAAATGATTTGTCGAGGTCCTCAAAATAGGCCTTTGTTTGCGAGATGACTTCATCATTGGAGTCAAATCTTTTTCCACCAAGCCATTTCTTCAGGTTTGGGAACAAGAAGTAGTCGCTCGGAGCCAAATCTGGAGAATAGGGTGGATGAGGGAGCAATTCATAGCCCAATTCATGGATTTTTGCCATGGCAACTGCACATGTGTGCACCCTTGCATTGTCTTGGTGGAAAAGAACTTTTTTCTTGGCCAAATGAGGTCGTTTTTTTTTCAAATCGTCATTGAATCGGTCCAATAAGTTGGCATAATATTCCCCATTGATTGTTCTTCCTTTTTGAAGGTAGTCAATGTGGATTATCCCGCGTGCATCCCAAAAAACAGTCGCCATAACTTTATTGGCTGACAAACCCACCTTGGCCTTCTTTGGCGCCGATTCACCCTTAGAAACCCACTGTTTTGACTGTTGTTTGTTCTCTGGTGTGTTGTGATGTTACAAAACGGCGCAAAAACTCCTCCATATTGCGATTAAACAACGCCAAACCTTCCTGTGAAGTTGTTACACGATTGCGTTTGTGGTCGACTGTGAGCAAACGCGGCACCCATCTTGCGGAAAGCTTTCTCATGCCCAAGTGATCATTCAAAATTGAAACCACTGAGCCATGCGAGATCCCTACGGCTTCCACAATCTCTCGCACTTTCAATCTTCGGTCGGCCAACACCATATCGTGAATTTTTTCGATTGTTTCGGGTGTAGAGACCTCAACTGGGCGTCCAGGACGTTCGGCATCTTCAGTGCTTGTACGGCCACAACGAAATTCAGTAAACCACTTTTTTACCATTGAAATCGATGGTGCAGAGTCCCCATAGTATTTATCAAGCTTAGCCTTGGTCTCGGTAATGGTTTTTTTTCGCAAGAAATAATGCTTAATAAGCACACGAAATTCACTTTTTTCCATTTTCTCCTCAAATTAGTGAGTAGTCTGATAAAAATAGCTGTCAAACACAAACTAACTGACGCAGCAAGTTTAAATTTTGACAGGAGTCAACTGACAGATGCCTGTTGACAGGAGCAGTGTTGCTGTTTCAGTAAAGAGGTCAGAAATTCAAAAATGCACGGAATTATTGACCCGCCCTCGTATATACATATGTTAAATATATATGTAGATAATTTACCAATAAGTGAATTAATTTATTACTTTAGTTTCTTATTGTTTTCACCCACAATTTTCTCCGTGTCTGCGATGTTTCCAACGATGACTCTCTCGTTGATAATTGCTTTTTCGGATCCAGCGATGGGGCAGCTTTTCGATGAAGCTATCTCTTCCTGTTCTAATTTGAATTTTCTCTTTAAACGTCGGTTACTTTAAAGTTTTTCTTTATGTTAAATTTTGATTTTAATTTTATGGTGGGGACTTCAACAACTATAAAAACTGTCCCGGGTTTCGGAACCAAAAAATGTCCAAAGCGTTTTTTGGACTTTCAACTTTTAAAAACAAATTTAAGTCAACTATATAGATGCGGCAACGAATAAAAGATTTTAACTAGATTTTCAAATCAAAAAAGAAGAGTTTACATACAGCTTAGATTCCACAATATTCAAACATAGAAAATTCATCGAAAAAAAGTGATTACAAGCTTAAATAATGAAATTATGGTAAATATTTGGTAACATAAATAGATAATTAATAATTATGATGCAAAGCATCAACACATTATGTGTGTTGAATTAAATTCTAACATATTTGTACTTATGTACTAATTGAAATAAAAGAAAAAAACCGAATTCGTGAAATTCAAGTAGCTTTTAATTTACCTGTAATTTAATTTACCTGTAAAGGACATTCTTTTTATTATTTCACATTTCAATTATTTTAGCTTAGGAACTTACATTTAGTTTTATGTTTATTTTACGAGTAATTCGTATGGAATTTTATTTTTTTATTTAGAAAGATATAGATTTAAGTAGGTTAATATTTCTTAATAATTTTAAATTTGGTGTTGCCTAATTGCCATCCAGGTTGAGAAAGAAAGAAAAGCTATTGAAGGAAGCCGGCAAAAAAAGTCAATTGGCGGGATGTTTGACACTTGCTTTCGTCAAATATTTTTCGGCAGTGCAGCCAAGTTCGCCTACAACTGCCCCCTGGTAACTGGATGATGGGCTCCTGTTACCACTCTCCTCGAACTTGTAGACATCAAGCACCGCTAGCTTAACTGCCGGTCGGGTATATATATCCCCTTGAGTGCACGATTGCACTGCGAGCTATTCCATCTTTTCCTGGTAGTACTTTAAGCACCTTCCCTCTACGCCACGTTTTTTTTGGGTTGCTTTGATCAAAAATAAGAACGAGCCAACTCCTTCTAACTGCGTGGCCATCATCGACCGATTCCTTGCTCAGGCATTCTCGGTTAGAAGAACGGATTAACAAATGATTAGGGGCAATTGTCTCACTATTCTCACAATCAATTGGCACATAGGTAAGAGGCCGCGAATTCACAATACTCTCCGCCTCAGCCATCATGCTCAGTAACAATTCGTCACTAGGACTTTGAGGTGGTGTTATCTCTGCAAGTGTTTGTTTAACGAATCGCACCATGCGTTCCCAACTCCCACCCATGTGAGTGCACTTTAATTGCACTTCGAATTCTCGTGCAAGTTTTAGATCTCGTATGGCTGGACTTAATACCTCACTCGCACCGCGAAAGTTAGTTCCATTGTCGGAATACACTTCTTTGGGCATTCCTCTTCTCGAAACAAATCTCTTAAAGCTCATTATACAGGAGTCACTAGTGAGATAATGAACAATCTCTATGTGGATCGCTCGTACCGTCAGGCAGGTAAGTAGCATTCCCCATCTCTTTTCTTGGCGTCTTCCAACTTTGACATAAAGTGGTCCGAAATAATAGATTCCTGTATAGGAAAACGGCTTCACGAAAGGCTGGAGACGTGCTTGTGGTAGTTGTCCCATCAGTGGAGTCAGTGGCGCACCCCGTTTATTTTTACAATGTTGATAATTTCCTTGAACTTTCTTCAAAACACGTCTAAAACTTGGAATGTAGTAAAGCTGCCGTAACTCATTTACCACGGTCTCATTGAATAGATGACGAAATTTTATATGATATTCATAAACAATTAGGCGAGTTATATAGTGGTCTTTTGGTAGAATGATAGGTCTTTTCGTAGCTATGGGTACGCTTTCTATGGCATCGATACGTCCTCTAACTAGAAGAACCCCACTTTCATCTAAATACGGGGATAGTGTATAGAGAAGGCTGAACTTGTTGATATTTATTGAATGCTGTTCGGTTTTCGATGCGTTCCTCAGGATGACATATTCCTGCGGATAGCTCTCGATTTGGCAGAGCTTATATAGGTAACATGCGGCTGCTTCCTTTTCAGCTGATATCGACCTTCGTAGAAAATTGTGTTGGCTTCCTCTTACGCCAAGAAGTTTGATAAATCGAAAGACGTACATAAGTGTTCTAAGAGGTCGTATCCATCTCGAAAAATGTGTGTACTCCACAATGTTTGGCGTTATTGTTCTACAATGGGTATAACATTCTATTACTTCTTCGTTGCATATACCACATGTTTGAGTATCAATATCATCCTTGGGCCAATTTGGAGGATTTTGACGCAGAAATTTCGGTCCCGGAAATCATATTCTAGTAGAGCTGAAGTCACAGTTGATCTTATATTTAGTAGCGTCATCTGCCACGTTGTCCTTACTAGGAACCCATTTCCAATTACTCTCGTCGGTGTTCTCAAGTATCTCACCAATCCGTACTGCCACAAAGCTTTTGTATTTTTTGCTACTACATTTTATCCATCTTAAGACTACTTGGGAGTCCGTCCAAAAGCACACTCTGTCAAAGTGTATAGAATGACTGCTTTGAATGAACTTAGCAAGTCTGACCCCAAGAACAGCCGCTTCCAGTTCCAATCGCGGTATGGAAAGGGTTTTGATTGGAGCCACTCTTGTTTTTGCGCTCATAAGTGAGCATTCCACGCATCCTCACCCGCATCCACGAATACATGCAACTGCACACAACTTCGGTCTCCGAGTTGAAGATTGTTAAAGTACCTTCTGTTGATATGTAATAACTTTATTTTAGGAATGAGACTTAACCAGTTTCTCCATTTATCAAACTATCGGTCTTTTATTTCTTCATCCCAATCTACTCCGGAGCGCCAGGTTTCTCGTAGAATAATTTTAAGATGTATGGTGAAATTGGCAATTACGCCAAGGGGATCGAAGATGCACATGAGTGCCCTTAAGACTTCGCGTTTTTTAGGAATGCGCGTGCCGCTCATAACGTCATCGTCCATCTTACTTGACTTAAATGTATAGGCGAATTGATCAGTGGTTGGTGACCACCACATTCCCAGTAACTTCTCAAAGTCGCTTTGAGCGTTATCGTTAAAGACCCTTTTTTGATTCAATATTTCCGATTGAAGTGCTTTTAAAACCCTTGATGAATTTGAGATAAACTTTCCTATCTCAAACTTGGCTTGTTTATGAATATATATCACCTCATTTACCAGATTTATAGCCTCCCCCTCTATGTCAACACTGTCTAAAAAGTCGTCGAAATAGTGATTTTCTATAATCGCCTTTGATGCTCTTGGGTAATGTCTCTCAAATTTCTGTGTATTTTTGTTCTTAATAAATTGAGCGCAAAATGGTGAACATGTTGACCCAAAAGTCATGACCTGCATTTGAAATACCTCAATAATTCTAGTTTTTAAATTCCGCCATAAAAATCGTTGAGCGTTTTTATCCTCTTCTAGTATTCTTACCTGATGAAACATCTCGTGTATGTCTCCCGATATTGCAAACTTCCTTTCTCTATATCGAAAGAAAACCGATGGAAGCTCTGGTACATGGTCCAGTCCTTTTAACGATACTCCTTGGACTTCCGCTGCAGCATCCCATACTATGCGCAGCTTATCGGTTTGTTTGGGTTTGTGACAGGAAAAATTGGTAAGTACCATATTGGTAGTTTAGTGTTGTTGACTTCATGTTCCTCTAACCTTTTTGCGTATCCCTTTTTTAAGTATAGTTCGATTTGTTCATTCAACTTTTCAATTAGATGAGGCTGTTTTGAAAATCGATTTTCGAGACAGTATAATCTTATTTCTCTATGCAGTACAGACAGTATAATCTTTATTTATATTTATTTATTTCCACAGAATAGGTACGGCATACCGGTTCCCCAAAAAAATTGATTTCTCTGAACCGCCTTGTCATCTTCATTTCAGACCATCCCTTTTATCGGCTTCGTGCCTACGCTCTCCAAGGAAAAATATTGCTTAACTGTCTCATGCATACGTAAATCGATTTTACTTTGACAATCGCAAATATGGATATTGATTACGCTTTCTCTGTTCAGGTTTGGTTTGATATCCGCCGAAGATGAGCCAAAGAGTGTCCGTCCTAACTTGGTTTTGATGGCAGCTGGTTCAGAAGCATTACCTTTTCGTGTCTGAAGGGGCATGCCCAGCTTCCAGTGTTGCAAACCTATCAGGATCTGAGGCTTCGCATTCCGATAGGATTTTATCGTAAGTCCTTTTAAGTGGCTGTGTTTTTCCATTAGAGCGCGAGCATCAACGGATTGTTTCGGAAGATCAAGCGAACTTACAGTATGCGCATTTGAAAACAAAAATCTCTGATTTACTCCCTGTGCCGATATTTTGAAGGTTATCTTTTTAGACGATTCTTCAAAGCGATGGGTATTTGACGTCCACCTAAGACATAATGGTTCATTATCTCCTTTTGCATTGAGTGCTATTGCTAATTCTTCATCTACAAGTGTAACTGATAATCCGTCATCAATGAAAACGAAAGTATCTACTGACTTGTTGTTGTAGTGTACGCTTACGGGAACAATTTTGAAAAGTGTAATCGCTGCATCTGGATGATGAATTGTAACACTGTAAAATCCACCACCTTGTATATCTCTACTTGTAGTTGGCTGTTCTGTGTTCGTGCTGAAATTGTGCCTTGCGCTCGGAGGTGCGGCATTGCTATGCAAAAGCGAGTTGTGCCGGTAGGTACATCCATCAATCCCGCACAATTGCGACCAGAGACAGCGACGATTACCATATCGACGTAAGCACGTTCGACAAATATGTAGACGTTTAACTAGATTCCATCTTTCTTGTAGAGATATCTTTGAAAACTGTTCGCATGAAGCAAGCGTTGTACAGTTGCGCTTACACGCATAGCACTTATTTTCAACTTGAGTTCTTGTTTCTTTGTGCATAGCTATGATTGCTTTCGTTTTTTTATTTGTCCTTGGTTCCGACAGGGCGACCTTGAACGTGACCTCCGATGCGGCACTCGCTACTTGAGAAAGCCAATCGCTAAACACGGATAAATCCACGAAAGACACCGTCTCCTTGTACATTCCCCAATTTAATCTAATTTGCATTGGCAACTCCTCTACTAGTTCTTTTAGCAGGCAAGGAGCGCACATTCCAGTGGCTTCCATCATGTGGCAGACATTATCTATCCCGAGTGAAAAGTCGATCATTGTTTCCAGTTTGTCGTACCTAGGCGCAGGTGCCCTTCTAATCTTCTCTACGAGCGACTGAATAATGAGTTCAGGCCGACCATATAACATTTGTAATGTCTTGATAACATCTTCGACCTGATTTGGATGAAGTAGCCTAAAGCGAATGGTCTCCAGAGCCTCTCCTTTCAGGCATCGTTGAAGACGAAGCATGTTTTCATACTGGGTAAAGCCACAGCTTGCTGAAAAATTTCTCCACCAACTTATAAAGAGAGGCCACTCGTTTGATCTCCCAGAAAACGTCAGCTGTTCTTTTGACATTATTTGTCTCGCTGCGATTTGAGATTTGTTAAGCACTGACTCCTCACACTTCGCATCTTCCACACTTCTATATGTTTCGGTATAATGTGGCTTACTACCTAACCACAAATTGAAGGAATTTACGTGATTTTTTGGCTTATCACTCGCGCACTTATTTTCTGGCTTTTTAAACGTTTTGTCTACCCACTCACTAATTCGATTAGTGTCGCCCGGTTCAGCAGCAATTGAGCCTTGTTCTTCATAGCAATTAAGTTGATTTAGAATTGCATACTTTTTATCGATATAGTCTCTATCACGTTGCTCTTGAAGCTTACGTTCCTCTTCTAACCTCCTTAATTGCATTTCCATTCTTTTAGCACCAGATGATTTGGATGCATTAGACGGCTTATCGCTTAATGAATTGTTGTTGGTGTCTTGACCATTGATTTTGAGTGCTAGAATGCAGCGGCGATTCGATGTTGATGGTTCTGGAGCATTTAATTTGGTGTTGGCAATTGCGAATGGTGCTCCACCGGCATGTGAAGAAGCATTATCGCACTGGTAGTTGTTTTTACGAGATTTCGGATTCTGTTCTGCTTGTTGCTTCGGTATACAGCTACGGCAGTGAAAATTCTTATCTTCTATGTCAGATTTGGCGCCGACGCAGGTGAAGTGAAACCAGCTTTTACAGGAGTCACATTGCACCATTGGACATATGCTGTCAGGGTCGGAGCATTCTTTACAATTTTAAGCACTGATGGACGACAAAGGTGATTTGTGAGGTTGCGTCCTATTACCACGGCTACGACTACGAGAATTATTATTTTGATTCATGCTGACTTACCTTGTGTCCAGATCGATGTGATTGTGAAGGCAAATTTACGTACACATATTGGTGACGGCTTGTGCGCACTCTGATTCTCGAATTCCGATGGAATTGATGTTTGTCCACTTGTGCCAATAGAAGCACGATCGGTACAGTTGGTGAAGGAATGCGACTTGATGACACAATAGAATTGGTTGGTTGTCCACGTGCGCCAATGTGCAGCAAAGTCAGTACAATTTATGATTAGATGCGACTAAATCGCTAGCGTTTATAACGTTTTATAAATGTGAATTAAGGTACTATGTTGAATTAAATTCTATCATATTTGTACTTATGTACTAATTGAAATAAAAGAAAAAAACCGAATTCGTGAAATTCAAGAGCTACTTAAAATTAGCTCTTTAATTTACCTGTAAAGGATATTCTTTTTATTATTTCACATTTCAATTATTTTAGCTTAGGAACTTACATTTAGTCTTATGTTTATTTTAATTCGTATGGAATTTTATTTTTTTATTTAGAAAGATATAGATTTAAGTAGGTTAATATTTCTTAATAATTTTAAATTTGGTGTTGCCTAATCGCCATCCAGGTTGAGAAAGAAAGAAAAGCTATTGAAGGAAGCCGGCAAAAAAAGTCAATTGGCGGGATGTTTGACACTTGGTTTCGTCAAATATTTTTTGGCAATACCAAGCTTGGCAGTGCAGCCAAGTTCGCCTACAATGTGTATATGGTACATGTAGGTACATATTAACAAATTAATGAGCGCAAAGATAACAACATATAGAGCAATTGAATGTTAAGTTAATTACAAAATGTATGTATGTATAAATGTAGATACTAAGTGAGCGTACTAATAACATATTCGCAAAATTATAATCAGATAAAGTCATTTTAGTACGTAACAAAGTCAATGCAAGTCTCTTGATAATTATAGTCGAGATAAAACCCACTTTGTCGTTATAACCTCGCTCTAAACTTAATAGCACATAAAGTCCATCTGATAGTATGGACTTTGAAATGTCATTTCAGTGAAATGTCTCACGAAAATTTGTTATCCCGGCTGAGATTGATTCCCAAGCCGCCTTCTTCCGCGAAATCATTTTCAGATTATTTCCCTGATACGATACGTTGCTCCACCAACTGCCACAGCATTTCCTTTTCATTCCGATCCAAATTCTGTACCCGATCTTATTTTGTCTAAAGAAAAAACAAATATTGTCACAAAAGAAAATTCACATTTTTTTTTAATTAAATACCTTTTCTGCTTCCATTATTGAGAAACTGCTATCCAAATTCAAATTCAAAATTCGAAAAACTTGTTTTCTATTTCCTTTAATCTTCCTGACAAATTCATTTCAATTTTGTAAAAGTGTACCCCTTAAACTGTGTTTGATATCCCAAACTGTAAATTTTTAGATTTGTTTGACTAAAACTCATCGCGGGTACGTTCTAAAGTTAAATTGTAGATAGGTTAAAAAGTTTTTATAATTAAATACAAAGTTAGGAGCTGGTTCTAAAGTTAACGTGATGTTAGTTAGTCCGTATTAAACCTACCTAATACACAGTGACTATAATTTTGCTCCATAATTATTTTCAAGTAATGAAAAAGGGTAAGTGCACATAGTTTGACACATAAACAAATAGTTAAATTGAAATACAATTTTGCTGATTTTGGCGCTACTTTCATTCTCAAACACAAACCATATATAAACTAACCTAGATGACAAACTCTACTAATGCTTTTGCAAACCCTTAACTTTCGCACAGACACAATGTAAGTGAATTACCATCCTTTTACATCTCTATAATATGTCAGAATTTGCTAGAATGAAAGCAATTTACAATAAAATTGCTACAATGAGAACGATTTGCACGCGTGTGTGTAATGTGGATGACGTTTTTTGAGTAAAATGGCCTGGTTTTGTGTAAAAAGAGAGGGAAATCGCCATTGATGACAACTCACACGTATTCGCAGGTAAGGTCACTCGGATTGAGGCGACAGTAGGGAACTGGTTTTGATTTTCCAATATCTGGAAAGTTTGACATCTAGCTTAGTTTAATAATGTCATGCAACATAGAATTGTCCATATGAAAAGACTGGATACCCCAAATTTATTTCACAAATTTCCAAAGATTGGCCTTGCACCGTTTTTATGGTGATCGCAAAAGCATGACGAACATGAAATTGATGTCGTATAAAATCAAATAGCAAATCATGTGGAGTCATTGGAATTCGGGGAATCAAAACGTTTTGCCTTTGTATTTTTCCTTTAAAACAGTTTCTTCAATTACATTGCTCATTCACTGCAAGTCAAGTACCATTATAATTGCCTCCGCGCCCGCCACTGACGTATAACGAGTTTCATTTATTTTTGGATTCTGTTGGGCAGATTCTACGACCGGACGAGCTGCGAAAGGAGATTTTTCATGGTGGTATCGACCCAAGTTTAAGGCGGGTGGTGTGGAAGCACATAATGAAGGTTTATCCCAATGGTATGAATGGACGGGAGCGAATGGATTATATAAAACGAAAGTTGGACTACTACTTGAAACTTCGTGATATATGGAAAACTGCAGTTAAGCGAGGCTGTGTGGATTATCCTACGTGATGAGCATGGTGAAAAAGACGTCCTACGAACTGATCGATTGCATCCTTTCCATGCTGGCAGCGATGATAACCAGAATATCGCATCGCTTTTCGATATTTTGACCACTTATGAACTGAACCAGCCATCAGTAAGCTATTGCCAGTGAATGGCTGACATTGATTCGCCACTGCTTGTGACTTTGAATTACGAAGTGCAAGCATACATTTGCTTCTATGCGATTATGTCGGGGGTAAAAGTCAACTTTATGCTCGGAGGACCAGTAGCAAATGCATTCCTCGACAGTCATACTACTGGTGAGGAGGGCAGTGTAGAGAAGCGACGCATTCCCAAGAGCTTTATGAAACTTCATAACAAAAATATCTTCCCCAACTATAGTGCAGTGAGCAATATAATTGCCAAGCAAATAAGCATCACGACAGGCAAAAAAGGAGGCCACTTCAAGGAGCTGAAGGAGAAAATCGTCGCCAACAAAAAGGGAGGAACAACCGGAACATCTGATAGACACGAGATCTCAAAATCAGCAGCTATCATTGACAAAGAGACTGATAAACCTGTGAGAAGCCAGCAAAAGATTATTAAAAACTTTAATGAATTTCTTAATCTTTCTTCGATGAATCGGAGTTGTATATCGGGCAAACAGCAGCCGTCATGTAATATGACACAGCAGGCAGCGTTAAGAAAACACCATTGTAATGAAAACCCTCCACCACCGCATCCGTTGTTCGAACTTATGCGGGGTATTTCGACAGCTCAAAATTCGTCTGTATCCCTAGCACCAGTGACGTCTTCCCCAAAACAACTACGACTCGGTTTAAAAACGAATGACAGTCAAGATCAGGACATGGGTGTAATCTCCTTCAACCCCAACAAATATTATTCATTTCATTCTAGCCTTTTTGTTTCCATAAGATCCTTTTCTGTTTTTTTGCTTTAATCTCCTCTTTTTGTTGGGGTGTGTAGGGTTTAATTTTACTTTATTAGATAAGTGTGGGGTAAAAAGGGGGGTAGGAAAAATGCGGTTTAGTAAAACACGTCTTTTCTTGCTCTTGTGTAACAGCAAAGAGGCTCTCTATTCGTCCGGAAATTACTTCCATCTTTTTTACAATGAGTGTCATACAATAGTAGAGTCGTAACTTTACGTTACGTTTAATTGTTTACATTTTAGATTAAGTTGCAACGTTTGAATTAAGTTTTAAATATACGAGTAATAAAGTCAAATATAATTATTACATAAGTATAAGATTCAAAAAGTATATTGCTCATCCGAACATGCTCCCGCCCGTTGGACGATTTTCGTCCGCAAGTGTCCTCGATCCTGCACCTTACTGTACCCAATTGCAGTTGGAGTATGTTGTACTTCTTTTGGCATAAGAGTTGTGTGTTGTGTGAGTGCGAATGTGTTGACTATCTACATGTAAATGAAACAAAATCGTGTAAGTTAATAATTTGAAACATTACATGTAGGTGACAAGGATGACGATATAATAAACGAGCAACCAAGGGAGATGAAATGTTTTGATCATTGATCATTGACCAAAACTGGGTCAATTTCGTATCGTGTGTGTTGGGCGGGTTTTTGTTTAGTTTATTTCGTTGATTGTTACCCCTTTTTTTTATTGTTATTGTTAATAAAAGGTAAGTGTTTTTATTCAAATTTTTCTTCCCCCTCGCGAAAATTAGATTTCGTTTCGAATTGTGTACACTGACACGATAACACAATCGAATATACGTATGTGCGTTTGTGTGTGCATTTGATGTACGCATATGTTTTGTTATTGTTTTCGCGAAAGTGATATCCGTGTGCAAGTGCAAAAGAAAAACGAAATGAAAAGAAATGGGAAATGCAAAAGAAAAGATCATTAATTTATTTTCCCAAAAATTCGGTAGAATTTGTGGTGTTATCTATGCAGTAACTGTTCTCCGCGTACGCATTTTTTGGTTGTGCAGTGCGTCGATGTGCGACGAAATTTTCGCGAACGTTTTGTTCTTGTAATGATATCCGAATTAGCTGTCGAAGTGTGTGTAGTGTTTGCATTTTAAAGAAAAGCCATGAATCCGATTTCTATTGAATTTTTTCTATTGAGTTTTTTTTTCACATATTTTTTGTTTACATTTGGATTTAGTTTATGTAATTTATATTAAAAATTATTGTATATTACTCGTAGCTTAACGTATACATTATTACAAAATAGTGTTATATTTTAGTGTAAAATGTAAACTTTAGAATATTTTTTTTTTTGAATTGATACCAGTAGATAGGTTAAAGTGCGTGTGTTGTGTTGTGAATAGACAACGTTGAGTGTTCAATAAGAACCTTCAAATGCCGACGAGGTTTTTATTCTCCAATTCCCGCCGGCATTTCGGAATTTCGGAACTCCGCAACGTTGTTTGGAATGAATGCTTTTGTGTGGTTTAGAGTGGACTGTATGTATGTAGGTGTGCTGTGCTGTGTAGAGAGATCTAGGGTAAATAAATTTGTTATTATTTCTATTTCATTAATCTAATAAATTGCTCTTAGAAGAAAAGAAATGCATTTAATTTTTTATGTTAATTTATTTAAAGTGTATGTCTTATAAATTTTGTGTTGTATCGTTTAAATGTCTCGCTTTCGGAGTGACCCTTCAAGCTATCCAGTTTTAATTGGTATCGTAACTACTCGAACAAGTCAGTCTTTCCCGGGATGAGTGTCGATAATTCGTCCGAGTCGCCGTTCCAATTGTGGTGCTCTTTCATACTTGATGAGAACTAAGTCTCCGCGTCTTTGTTGCGGCTTCCATCTTGTCCACTTCGAGCGCTGTTTCATCCTGGAGAGATATTTTTTGCTCCACTTTCGACAAAAGTCGTTGATTTTTGAGTTTATCCGCTTCCATCGCTCAAGGTAACTTACCCTTTCCAAGGCAGTGTCTCTTGAGGAATTGCGACGAGTCTTTCGCCGATTACATCTACCTTTAATGGACCTCTGTCCCTTTTTCTAGCTTGTGCCCGGCAGTTTCGTACAAAACGTTTGTAGTATGCAGGACTGCGACGAAGTTTCGTAGTTGTGCTTGACACATTGAATACCGCATGGTCAGTAATATAGAAATGGTGTCGTGTATCCAGTATGGTATTCTTTAAGCACTTGGAATGCTCCTTGTGCTGTGTGGGGTTTTCCTGGAATCTTCCTTCTAGTTAATGAAACTTACGTAAGGCACCTAACTTCGAGGCACCAAACCCAGGCTTACATCCGTTTTTAAATGGCTGCGATTCCTGATGTTGACCATCAGCTAACCTTCTTTTTGTGTTGATGTTATGCTTTTTACAAGTTTTGTCTTCAGTTTCCTTAGTGTTGAAAGGTAACTCCTCCAGTTCCCCAGACCTTCACAGCTGAGTGTCGTTATCGAGAACCTGTAAACAGCTATGGACAGGTTCTTTATTTTGCGAAATTGCCTTCCCAAGGAGAAGCCAACCTAACTCTGATTCCTGTGCAATTGGCGATCTTTCATCTATGCCACGGATAATTGATCCTAAAATAAAGTCGTAAACGTCGGCTCCCAGGGGGATATCAACAGTCGCAGGCTTGTCGAATTGTGGATCAGCTAACTTTAAACCCTGGATGTGTTCCCAATTTTGCAGAGCTAAAGGTTTGGATGGCAGAAGACCAGTCAGGGACTTGAACACATAGGCTGGGGTATTTGTCTCGAAAGGTGTTACCAGCGACCCAAAGGTAAGACTTGCATACCGCTGACATAGACCACTGCTAATTTTTCCCAATTCAGATACCTTAATGAGTGTTCGCCGTTGATGAAGCCCTAGCAATTGAACAGCTGACTCAGTGAAAAACGTTGCTTCAGATCCAGGATCGACTAATGCCCTCAGATTAAAATAATTACCATTTGACTACCTGACTCGAACAATTACTTTTGCCAGAAGAACGCTTGGCTGATGTACGAGTACTTCAGGAGAGACTACTTTAGGTTGGTTGGTATTTATTTTAGTATGAAAAGTTTGTGTACCTATGGTTGTATTTGTATAATCTCCTGTAGGTTTGGAGCTGAAATTATTATAATGTAGCATAGAAAGATATTTCTGCTTGCAGTAATAGCAACGTACACTGCTTTGACATTGATTCGACTTATGACTGTACGCCAAACAGTTCCGACAAACACCGATTTTGTCCACTGCCTCAGATCGTTCACAGATCTCCATGTCAATAAACCTTTGACAAGTCCGAAGGGAGTGCTGACCTCTACCAAATACCTGGCATGCAAACTGCTTCTTCCCGACGTGCAACACCATTTTCTTCTTTACAGCAACAGCTTTGTGTGAAGAAGAACCGCTGCCCTTTGTGCTACTCGTTCCAGCTACTGCTTCCAAGATTCGAAAACGTGTTTCCAGGAACTCTGTAAATTGTGTTAGTATGGGCAACTCCTTCAAACTACCTAACTTCTCCTCTCACAAACGCTGAGTAAAAGCAGGTAATTTCTGAACCAGTATATAAATTAAAATGTCATCCCAAGAACTAACCGGCAATCCTAAATTTTCTAGAGCATGGAAACATTCCTGGGACATGTCCAATAGAGACTTTATGTTACCTGTAGCCTCCTTTGTCAACTGCTGCTGTTCAAAGAAAAGTTGGAAGTCAGCGTCTACCAACACTCGCTTGTGGTCGTATTGTATTGCCAGCATACAAACTTAAATGCTGCAACAAACGAGCAGCTTCACCAGTAAGAGACGATTTCAAATAGTGTAATTTTTGAATTTTGCCTAGTCGTTTATTACTGTGAACTAAGGACAAAAAAACATCATGGTAAGCCCGCCAATTCGTGTACGAGCCCTCAAAATGTGGTATTTGAATTTGGGGTAATGAAAGCTCATTACACGAAGCACCTGTCGATTCACCTTCCACAATCTTCTCTTTAGATGCTGACTTGACATTGTCGATAGCGTCGACCAATTCACCTCGGTAAATGAGTATGTTTCTTGAAGCAGATCAAAAAATTTCACCAAAATCTTCTTCTTCCAGACCTTCTTCAATTTCTCCTCGTCGAATCATCGCTTGAAGACCAAGCGCGTTCTTGAAGTTCCCTTCTAGCACAAGAAGACGACCCGAAAGGTAGCCGGCTGTACGACGTGATGCTCCCGTCTTTTTGAAGTTGGAGTGGTCACGAAGAATATGCTCCAGAACACCTTTTTGATCTGCACCCGATGATAATTTCGACATTTTTAAATGTTTTATTTGTAAGTTAATTATAGCCCAATATGTGTACTTTAACAAAGTACAATATTTGTTAAATTATTATTAGATACAGTTTATTAAGATACTTAATTAAATATTTTATTTTATTACAGCAACTTACGACCTTTGGTCAGCTTTGCCCAGCTGGTGACAGTTGAGGTTAAATTTGAAAATTAATTTTTACACGGCGCGGGAAATGCGATTCATGCACAATCACCGAAAGAATATTTAAAGTTTAAAAAGGAGCAAGACAAGGGGCAAGGCACCGACCACGAGGAGATCTGTGCATGTACTTTGTTTTATATATGTATATATCTATATATATATATTTTGTGCACTTTGCACATCTAATTTTTTAACCAAATTTAAATGTTAAATGTTTTGTATAGTCTATTAATTGTCTTTTTATATATGTATACATGTATACATATATGTATATTTTGCACTTTGCACTTTTTTATCTCTTTTAAATGTTTAGTGTTTTGTCTATTAATTATTGATCCGGTTCGAAAAGGACCAAATGTTGGGGTGTGTAGGGTTTAAATTTACTTTATTAGATAAGTGTGGGGTAAAAAGGGGGGTAGGAAAAATACGGTTTAATAAAACATGTAACAGCAAAGAGGCTCTTTAATCATCCGGGAATTACTTCCATCTTTTTAACAATGAGTGTCATACAATAGTAGAGTCATAATTTTACGTTACGTTTAATTATTTACATTTTAGATTAAATTGCAACGTTTAAATTAAGTTTTAAATATAACAAAGTCAAATATAATTATTACATAAGTATAAGATTCAAAAAGTATATTGTACATCCGAACATTTTTTATGTACTATCCTCTAGAACGTACTAGAGTACATAAAGTACGTAGGTATTTGAATTTGATGTACTTTATAATTTCAAATTTGTTTGTATTTCGTATAAGATACTTGATAAATGCGCGCGCGTACGTATATAGCATATTTATGCATAAAATAATATAAAAATGAAATGAAATCTATTCATAACGTTTATTACAAAGTCGTGGTTGATTTATATTGTGAAGCTTAATAATAGGTGCTCCAATTTTTAATTGAAAAGGATGATTGATTTAGAGGTACTTTCTTCAAAATTAAAAAAAAACATTCAAAAAATTCAATATTATCAGGTAATCTTTATTGTCATACAAAAGATTCATTCTTTACATTTATTTTTTGAGGATTATTTCTTTCAAATGTTGGCCGTAACTGCGGGTAACATGGTCCATTCAAAAGTTCTAATATTCGATGACGCGTTGGAGCATTACGAGTGGTGTTCGACAATGGCTCGTAAATGTTGGCCTCCAATTCCTCAATCGTAGGCTGTCTATGTAGGTTTTGGACTCTACGTAGCTCTAAAGGAAAATGTCTAGAGGTGTGATGTCACATGATCTAGCCAAAACGTGAAATTATCTGTCCACCGAACCGTTGTCGCAATAAAGTCATGGTTTCACTGGCTATGTGGCAAATGGCGCCAAATGTGTTCGAGACCACGGGCTTCAATTTCAGGAAGCAAATAGTCCATTATCATGCGTTGATAAGAGGCGCCATTCACAGTTACGTTCCGATCGGCATCAGTTTTGAATAGATATGGACCGATGATTCCACCAGCGCAAAAACCACACAAAACCGTTGTTTTATATGGATGTAATGGTAACCCTTAAACCTCTTCGGATGCTCCTCACCCCAAATAGGGATATTTTGGTTATTGACGTAGTTATTAAGCCAGAAATGGGCCTCATCGCTGAATAAAATTTTGTTCGTAAACAGTGGATCTTCTTGAAGCTTTTCAAGAATACAACGACTGAAGCGGTGACGATTCGGTAGGGCGGCAGGCTTCAGTTCTTGCATGAATTGAATTTTGCATGCTTTTACACGTAAAAGTCGGCCAAGTCGTTGAATACAACCAGTCAAGCTGTTGAGAATGGCGCCGAATTGATTCATCAAGGCTATCGGGAACACTCTCCGCTGCAGCCGCTATATTTTCATCACTACATGCTAGATGTGATCTATTTGGTCGCGTTTCAAAATGGGTTTCACTCTTCGTTGATATAGCGATTTGTGCGTTTGGTAGACCGATTATGTGCATCATAAGTTGCTACATAATAGTGTCTAGTGACTTTTAATTGGCCTGCTATGTCATTTTGAGTAGACGTGCTAAGCTCATTGCCATTTTAGCTTTTTACTGGCAATATTATTCGTTCGCTCAACCAAATAGGATTTTTGTTTTGCTGTGCTCTTTTGGGAACACGCTTTGAATCAATTCTTTGGATTGTGTAGGGCAAAAGCGATATTAAGCCAGTTAAACTATCGATCAACGTTGGACCATTTCTGATCTGCAATAATTATTTTGAAAACTTAGCTACTAATGGATCGTATTGCAATTGAAGACCTACGTTTGTAGTGAGTGTTAGTGCTGGCACATGTCTCCACAAATATGAAAATTTTAACAACGCTTTTAGTTCATCAGCACAAGTAGATCGAGAAATAGTACGTAATGCTTGTCTAAAGTCACCTGCTATCAGTATCAGGGCACAACCGAACAGTTGTTGATTGCTCCGTAAATCTTGTAATGTCCTGTGTAATGATTCTATTGATTTCTTGTGGGCCATAATATTCTCATCCCACGCAACTAGTTCCCATTGTTACAAAACATTTGCCATTCCAGATGTCTTTAAGATGTTATATGTAGTGGTTTCATTAATCTGCATGCCTTTGCAGCTTAAGTGCAGAGTGTATTATTCGGCCGCCATCCAATTTTTTGGATTATTCAACTATTACCTTTTCAGTGTTAAAACCAATTGCAGAACGTTGATCTATTTTAACATTTGAGTTTGTTACGTGGAAATTACGCCCTAAAAATCCTCCACTCCCTTTGGTCCTGCTGTTGTCTGTTTCACCCCTCTACCCTCCTGCCTTTTCTCGTTTCGTCCCCGTTCTTTTCTTCCCGTCATGCTCTGGGTGCCACGGTACAGGTGGGATTTACTGGATTCTTTGGATCCAGTTCCCTCCCTCGGCCTACCGCCCCAGAGATGACATGTAGGTACCCCTGATAGAGCCAGACGGACGGCCTGGAAACTCTAGCAGACGGACGGTCTGCCCACTTGATGCCCGAAGATGTCGACACCCTACCAATGGCCGAGAGCCCTCCCTAAATCCTATATTGTTTATTAACCCCCAAAAACCCATATTCAAAAAGCAATAAGTGTGAAAGAAAGCCCACGATTCCCCACGATTCCCCACGATCCGTTCCCCTCATTCGTGTCTGCAAGGAGACTTACGGGCCCGCAGTGGAATTTATTTATAAAAGTATCCTTCCTACTTGGAGGTCACAAGCCAAGTGACTGCGGCGGAAAGTATAACCCCCCTCTCACCAGCCCGGCATAGAGACAGGAGCGACTCCAGGTAGGCAGGAAATCAGCTAAGTACCCCTTGAATTTGTTTAATATATTTATTTGTGCTATCTTCCCCCAGTCGGAGCTATTTGAGAGACATAGAATCCCTTAAGGTTCCTTACCGTTTTCCCGGCAAACCCCGTAACCCTTTAGCGGTTACTTTTAAAACGTTCGCGACCCCGTGGCCCCAGTGAGTCACCCAGCTTTGTGATCGTACGGAATCGTGGGCCTTCCGTCGGCCGTCAAACCCAGTGTAAATTTTATTGGCTAAACCTTTAGGTGGGTAACCCCTTTGGTGTCCCACGTTTGTGACTTCTTTTGTATCATATACAGCCTTTGTTATCCCACCCCCCGGTTTTTTTTTTCTTTGTGCTCGAGTTTTGGTTTTCTTGTTTTGCTTGGTTGCGGGTAGCCCGGCAGTAATTTAACAATTCCCTTTTAAAAGCGCGGAATTTCGCAACAAATTGAAGCCCAGAGTATATACAGAGTGCGTGAGATTCATCTTTTCGGGAAGTGTCTGTTGTGTTTATACAAATATCAATTAATCCGTGTTGTTCTTTTTAGATCGCTAAGGGAAGCGTTGTTGCAGCAAAAAAAAAAAACATCGTTGGAAGTGTATCCATTACCACAGCAAGATCTGGGAGATCCACATCGGTGGAATTGTGGAATCCCAGGTCGTACGTACACTGGTCAACAAGTAGGTTCCTGATTTGCCTTCAAAATTTTCCTATATTTTTTGCTTTCGTATAATTACATACATATTTATATACATACATTTCTTTCCCTACATACATACTAAATACATATTGTGCATATATTTATTTGGTGATTTGTTTTTTTTCTTTTCGATTTCTTGTTGTTTCCATTCGCATTGATAGTTGAGCGTTTTTTTGAGTGACTTTGCATTGAGTTTTTGCGACAATTTTACATTTGCAAATAAGTGTTGCTGCGTCCGCAAATAGTGTTTGGGTTTTTTCTTCTTTTATTTGTGCTGTTGCGATTCAGTATAACCTGAAGTTAAACGTTTTTCGTAAAATGGAAATTAACAGGTTATCCCAGAAGGAGCTTACTTACGAGATGGCAGCTCAGGGGTTGAAGACGGCGACGGTAGACAGCATGCGGAAATCACTTCGTGCCGCGCGTCTACTGGAACGACGGGGTTCCGTGGGTGTCAACGACAGCTACCCCTTTATTTTTAACGAGGACGCTGACGCAATAAGGAAAAAAATAACAGAGGTAGAAGATCTTCTCGAGAATCATCCAGAGGACCCGAAATCGGCAGAGTACCTGAAGATTCTCACGAAGATCGAGTGGGTGATAGGTAGGTTAGATAGGTCACGATCGGACTCGAAGGAACAGACGGCGGAGAGGAATGAGCTAAAAGGGGAACTGCTCATTCTTCTATCCGACCTAACTGATAGGGAAGAAGAAGAGGTAGCTGAGGAGATACGCCCTAGTGTGTCAGGATTAAGTAGAGTAGGCCGATTACAGACGACTCCGCCGACAAGACAAACGGAATGGACGACACCAATGGAACCCAGACAGCGGGAAGAGAAGTGAGACTTAAAATTTAAAGTGGGGCTTAAAATTTACAGATGAATGGTTCGGATCTTCTCTTAATTCCTTCTTGGAGCGAGTGGAGGAGTTGAGGGAAGCAAGGGGAGTATCTTCTTCTCAGCTTTTCAGGTCAGCGGTGGAACTCTTCGAGGGGAAGGCATTCATTTGGTTTAGGGCGAATTAGAGACCGGTAGGTTCATGGGAAGAATTGGTTCCGGAATTGAAGTTGGAGTTCCTCCCTCCAAATTATGATGATCTGCTCTTGGAAGAGATTAGGCGACGTACCCAAAGGAAGGAAGAGTCCATAGACGTATACGTGGCTATCATGGAAAACATGTTTCTTTAGCAGACGGTGCAGGCATAGAGGTTGCAAGTTGTTTGTCGTTGCCAATGGTAGTGCAGGGGAAATCGATTCTACTGGAATGTCTTGTAATTCCAAATCTTCCACATGTCTTGATACTAGGTGCCGACTTTTGGGCCCGGACGGGAATTGTGCCGGATCTGAGATCAGGCGTGTGGAATTTTTCGAACCAGGCAGAGGTGACATCGATTTCAGCAATTAAGGAAAGGGTAGATTTAGATGAAGACCAGGATAGGGAATTAAGTAGGGTTATAGCTAGGGTTTTTAGAAACATGCCAGAAGGATTAGGATGCACACACTTAGTGGAGCATAAGATTTGGATGGCGTCTGAACCGATAAAACAGCGTTACTATCCAGTCTCGCCGGCGGTTCAGCGTCATGTAGATAGGGAATTAGAAGAGATGTTAAAAGAAGGTATTATAGAAAAATCAAGTAGTCCTTGGGCTTCTCCCATTGTAATGATCAAAAAGAAAGATGATACGTTTAGGTTCTGCGTCGACTACAGAAAGTTGAATAAGGTCACGGAACGTGATGTTTATCCTCTCCCCTACATCTCAGCTACTTTGGACAAACTCCGGGATGCTAAATTCTTGTCTTTGTTGGACATCAAGTCGGCATATTGGCAGATTTCCGTTGAGCAGAAGTCTCGGCCTTATACGGCTTTCACCGATCGGGGCCTCTTTCAACTCAAGAGAATGCCATTTATCGACACCGTGCTTGGCGCCGATCTGGAACCGCACGTGTTCGTGTACCTGGATGAAATATTGGAAGATGTCTTCCAAAGGTTGACTGCGGCTGGCCTCAAGGTTAGCGAAGAGAAGTGCAACTTCTGTAGATTGTCGTTAGAATTTTTAGGATATGTAGTTGATAAGCATGGTCTTCTTGTTGACCCAGAAAAGGTCGAGAGTATGGTTGGGATACCTGCACCAAAGAATGTAAAAGAGGTTAGGGGTTTTGTCGGTACGGTTTCCTGGTATAGGAGATTTGTACTAAATTTCGCAGTTTTGGTAAGACCGTTGACCGACCTGTTGAGGAAAAGGAGTCGCTTCATTTGGTCTGAGGAGTGCGAGGGGAGTTTCCAGAAAGCAAAAGAGTGCCTGGTGATTGCCCCGATACTGACATGTCCGGATTTTGAGCGACCGTTTGTGTTGCAAACCGACGCATCGGACTTTGGGGTCGGAGCAGTGCTTACTCAGACATTTGAAGAAGGAGAAAAGGTAATTTGTTGCGTGAGTAGGTCGTTGAATAGAAACGAGAGTAACTATTCAACCACGGAAAAGGAGTGCTTGGCCGTACTGTGGGCTATTAAAAAGTTGCGACCGTACATTGAAGGCGTTCGATTTACGGTCGTGACAGACCATTACTCATTGGTTTGGCTGAGTAACCTCAAGGATCCGTGTGGTAGGTTAGCTAAGTGGGCGGTTCGGTTGCAGCAGTACGACTTCGAAATTGTGCATCGCAAAGGCAAAGATCACGTGGTTCCGGACATGGGTCTGTATGATTTTTTGTCGTTTGGACTTTTCCCCGGTTTTGGAACCATTATGACTTCTGCGACTTTCCATTGGCTTGGAACGTATAAAAGTCTCATGGAAGCATTTATAATGTGGAGGAGCTTGACAAACGCTTTTCGAGTTAGCTCCTTTAGAATTTCACTTGTAATCAAATCCTATCCTGGAGCCTTATTATTTTTCAGGTTTTTTATTGTTTGCTTTAGCTCAAACAGTGATACGGATTTTATATTGTAGTTGTCGGATCCTGTTCTGAGATTAAGTTCTTGGGCCAATTGACGTCCTTCGAACGGTTGGAAAGTTTCTTCCAAGTGGTCGACAAACAAATTAGCTTTCTTTTTGTCTCCTTTTGCCCATTCGCTGTTGGCTGTTTTTATCGGTGGCAATTGCATAACAGGTTTTTTAGTCGACTTCACGGCTTTCCAGAGCGAATAATTGGAACTCTTGTCCGCAGTCAAGCCTTTGAGATATTTAGAAGTCTCACGGTTCTTATATTCTTGCAGCATTTGCTTTAGCTTATTTGATAGGCGGTTCAAATATAGATTTATGCGGGGGCGCACGTGATTGTTGCCATCTCCTCCGTGATTTCCTTTTTTCTCGTAGGAGGCCTTCTATATCGGGCGCGTATATTTGCTTTCCGTGTTTTATTCCTCTTGTTCGAAAGGAAGTGTTGTTCCACACAGCGTTTGGATGAATATAAATGACTCTGTTCACATTCAAACCGATATTACAGTATTGTTGTTGAATAATGCTGTATTGAATAAAGCGATTGTGATGAAAGAAATACTTTCTAACATTAACATTTTACAATATTATAATATCATCTATGCAGACGTGACAGAATTTTCTTACAAATGTTTTTAATATGTTGTCCATAGCACTTTGAAATATTGAAAGTTCGCTTTTTAAGCAGAATGGTAATTGTACAAGCACGTATTTACCATTAATTACTTAAAAACCTGCTTTTTCAATATCTTTTTGATGGAATCCTGATTCTAGGTCTAGTGTGGAAAAGTTCTTAGCTTGCATAAAACCACATTGGTGTCGGGAATCGGATATTTATTTTATATTGTGTTTTCGTTCAGTGCTTTTTTATACGATGACTAGTCTATTTTTTTTGCGTTCCGTCATCATGTTATCTTTCTTTAGTACAACTCAAAGTGGTGAGCTACACTGACTCTTTGAAGGTCTGATTATTCCTTCTTGTAGTAATTTATTCAATTCTTTATTCACGAATACATTCGCAGATAGCGGGAAATATAGAAGTGCTTCCAGAGAACGCAGTGTGTAAGCGCTTACTCTTCACAATCGGAAGGAAGCTGCTAATAAGCACTTACAATTTTTCAATGTTGAATGCTTACAAAGCAATTCTTTTAGAAGCTACTCGTAAGCACTTACAATTTTTCAGGTAGCTCTTTTAGCGGGGTTGTTTCTCTATTTTTGATAAAATGAGTGAGCGGATATTATTGGGTTGTATCACATGAAATGTGGTTTTCGCTCAGTCGGAAATTAGAAGTGCCAGAACGTTATATTTTCTTTTTTTATAATATAAAGTGGTACGTGTTCTTGACGTTTGAGAATTTTAGGGTTCGTTACAAGTACCGTTAGTTTTTTTTTCTAGGAATTATTTACCATGCTGTCGGCAGTTCGAATTCGAACCCTCTTCCTTTACGAATTTAAAATGGGACATAATGTGTCATTGGCAATGAAAAACATTAATGACGCATTTGAGGATGTAGCGGTAAACGAACGCACTATACGACGTTGGTTTGGAAAGTTCCGTTCAGGAGATTTTAGCCTCGAAATTGAACCACGTGGGAAGCCGGAAACGTTAGTAGACGACGATATTTTAAGAGCAGCGGTGGATGCGGACCCAACAAAATCGGTGCGGGAGAGTACACAAAGCATGTTATCCCCAATTAAAATAAGTCGACATCTTTGCCTCATAGAAAAGGTAAAGAAACTCGATAAGTGGGTACCGCATGAACTGAACGAATCCCAAAAACTACGGCGCCTGCAAATCAGCGCATCGCTTACATTAAGAAATCAAACTGAACCCTTTTTGCACCGGATAGTCACCTGTGATGAAAAGTGAATACTGTGTGATAATCTTAAAACATCTGGGCTGTAGTTGGATGCAGATGAAAAACCAAAATACACCGCCAAGCCTGATCTTCACCCAAAAAAGGTTAAGGTGATAATTTGGTGGACATCGAAAGGACCAATCTACTTTTCATTTCTTCAACTAGGAGAAATGATAAACGCTATCAAATATTGTGAGGAAATCGACATATTGCATGCCAAATTGGCTGAAAAGTAACCGGCTTTGGTCAATAGGCACGGTGCGATCCTTTTGCATGACAATGCTAGACCTCATACCTCACTAATAGCGGTGCTAAAACTGTTGCAGTTGGGATTTGAAATTCTTAAGCATCCACGGTATTTTCCTGATATTTCCCCAACGGATTACCATCTTTTCCGCAATCTGGATTCAGTTTGCCGGCAGAAAGTCTTCCGGAACCGAGCAGGGGTCATAAAAGCCTTTGGAGATTTCTTTGCCTCAAAAAGTCAGCACTTCTACGAAAAAGGAATATTTGATCTTGTATCACGTTGGAAGAATGTCATAGATGCCAACGGATCCTATTTTGATTGAATAAAAGTTTACAGAAAAATAATATAGGCTCTTAGATTTTTACTATAAAATCGGACATTTCATCTGGTACAACCCAATAACTGTCTGGACAGTTAACTATACGATAAGTGTACTGCATTTTATTTATTTATTTATTTAGAATAAGTCAACAAAATTGTGGCAAGCGTAAACGCCACATCAGATGTCTCATTTCAAGAGGAAAGCAGTTTGGCACTCCAAAATAAAAGCAGTGTAGACTACTTTTTTTAATGTAAATATTGTATGTTATACTTTCAGCAATAAATGTTAATTGATTAAATTGAAGAATTTATTGCATTTGAAGACTGTTTTTTAAACTGTAAATATTCATGTTAAAACTGTAATTGTTTCGCTACACTGTATGTTATTCTTAAAATAATAAATGTTAGCAAATATAAAATAATGTTAGCAAAAAAAAAATTGTTTTTATTTATTATTTTATTTTATTCTTTTTGCTTCGACTGTGCCATAGCGCCATAGTAGACTGTAGCACTCTACTTACACCTTTCTCGAAGTGTTAAAGTTGTGCTACCTTATCTGGTTAAAAGTGTTTACATTTGCCTTCGTACTGCAAGTACAATAATCTATGCATAAACGTTTACACATGCCTTTCCATGAAGCGCTGAGGAAGTCCTTCACAGGACGTTGTCCATAGGCGCTTACGTCAGCCTTTCCAGGAAGCGCTAAAGAAGTGCTTCGCAGGAATCTCTCCGTAAGCGATTACATCTACAGACGTCAATAGCAAAAACGAAACGGAGGGTATACAGTGAGTAACCGCTTCGAGTTTCCTTGTCTGCGCCTACTCTGCCCTTCGTGAGCGCTCTTTTCCTCCTGGGTATAGATACTGTTTACCGTATTCTTTATTGTTCTGATTTCAGCTTTGATATCAGTTCCTAATGGTAGACTTGCGTCAATTTTAGGGTGCATTTCATTCACTTTCTCATGTATTGATTCAATTAATTTGTTTTTGGGTTTTTCCTTAGTAGTGGTGATGTAATTGACTATATCATCATCGAAGAATATTTGTTCCCTAATTTCTTTATACAGGGAGTCCCCTAATTCGTCAAGGAGAATTTGGGAAATAATTTTGGGTATACTCTGAGAAAAAAATCGTTCCACTGTAAGGGTCTATCTCCGATGTTGACATCATTTATCGAGGATTTAAGAAAAGGCTTACTTTGGTGTACCCTGGGCCATGTTAACGGAAATTGTTCCATTAATACTAATGATAAAAATTTCATTTTTAGAAGAAATACTAGCCTTTGTAACTGCGTTTAAATAAAGTTGATATCTTGTTTGAATCTTCTGATATCTAATTTCAAAATCTGTTCCATTTTTCTTGCCCATGCTAATTTTTTGATTTTGAGGTCACTTTTCTCCAGAAAATGCGTAATAAACATAATGTTTTCCTATTTTTTTCTTATAAATGTAACAATAGTAAAAAAAAATCATCAACAAGTTTGTAGAAAAACCCGTAGATTTTATGATACTTGGGAAAACCCCCAACAGGTAAAAAACTAAATTTATGATTTCAACAACAGTTGACAATATGAGTGGTTTTCCAAGAATGAATAATTTTCCAATAATTTTTTTAAAATTCATTTATTTGACTACCTGCGAAACCCTCATTTCCTTACCCTATTCCTTAAAACTTCTCAGAAAGAGTTAGGTTTGGGAAAGTTACCAAACAAAAATGGTATAAAAGATTAAAAGATTAGAAAAAAAACAATTAATTCATCAGTTAAAGTAAGTTACACTTACTTAGAAGTGCTATTTGAGATGTTTCCGTTGCAGACAATATTTACCTTTATGGGCTATGCAATGGTAGTTCAACTAGAGTGCGAAAAAGATGTCATGAACTTTATCTAAACCGACGACTTCCTGGTGCAGAAGTATTTGGAAATACGTACCGAAGGCTTCGAGAACCGATATAAGTTTCAAATACACGACCTAACACGGAAGCTCCACAAGTTAGAAGAATTTCGGCTGATGAAAGAATACTGGAAGCTGTTATAACTGTTCCATCAGCATCAAACGCTTAGCTGTGCAATTCAATGTTTCCAGATATACAATTTTTAATGTACTGTATAGAGAAAATCACCGAACACCTGTGCAAGAACTGCTTCCCGATGATTTAGAAAAAAGACTTGAATTTTCCAACTGGTTGCTGAAGAGGAACTTGGATGACAAGGAGTTCATTAGCAGATTTCTTTGGACGAACGAATCTCAATTTACAAGAGATGGGATCACAAATTTTCATAATCTTCATATACATATGTGCTGTGGACAATCCACATAAAAAGAGGTGTAATTGGAAACAATTTAATCGGCCTCTTCACACTACCACCTAGGGTGAATTCTTTTTTTTTTGTTGTTGTTATGTTATGTTATTAATTTCTCTTCAATTACTTATAAATATAATATAAAAACAAATCAAATAGTGTTGAATGCCACTTCAAAAGGAACAATACAATAAGATGGGGTGGGGTGTTAAACAAAAAATAGAAAAAAAAAAACAAAATTTCAGCAATTTAATTCATTTAACATGATATCAATTTGTTATCACTTCATAAAGGATGCAAAATTTATGCAATCAATATACTAATATCAAAAGTTTAAACAATAGTTAGATCAAAATATTATAAGTAAGAGAGTCTAAACTATAATAATCTTGAGAAAACAGCCAATTTTTTACGCGCTTCAGAAAACATTTGGACATGTGAACACATCTGATTTCTTTCGGGAGGACTTTAAATAAACGATAACATATAACTGAATAAGAATTTCTATATGGTGGTTCGATAGTTTGGCACTTGTAACATATTAAGCGAGTTATTACGTAGGTTATAGTTTGAGATTATGTGAAACTATCTGGATCCTATTTCCAACAGAATGGTGCTCCAGCCGACTACTGTCGTGAGGTTAAGAATTGGTTAGATTAGTACAGTAATCTTTGGATAGGAAGAAATGGAAAAGTTCACTGGCCTGCAATATCTCCCAACCTTACAGTATTGGATGTTTTTGTAGGGAAGAATGAAAGAACTTTTTTATTCCACCGAAATAGCAACTTTAAGTGAATCCTCGAAGCGTCAAAGCAGCAGTTAGCAGCAATAAACATTCGCAGTGAAATCAAAAACGGGCTATAGCATGCATACAAAACCAAAGAGGACACTTGTTATAACTATTGTAGCACACACATAAAATAAAAACTATATAAAACCACATAAAACAATTTTTTATTCATTGCCTTCATTCATTCAAGAAAAAAACCTGTTTTTTTAAATTTTATCTATTGGAGGTTTTCCCAAGTATCATAAAATCTATGGGGTTTTCCGCAAATCTGTTGCTGTTTTTTTTTTTATTATAATTACGTTCATAAGAAAAAAAAGTGGTCTCATAATCAAAAATTAGCATGGGCAAGAAAAATGGAACAGGTTTAGAAATTGAAATTGATATCAACTTATTTAAACGCAATTACAAAGGCTAGTATTTCTTCTAAAAACAAAGTCCTAAACGAAGTTTCTACCATTAGTATTAATGGAGCAATTTCCCTTAACGTGGGTCAGGGTACACCAAAGTAAGTAAGTAAAGAATATACCCAAATATCATTTCCCAAATTATCCTTGAAGAATTAGGGGAAACCCTGTGTATCAATACCTTTTTCTCAAAATCTATTTTTGCTTCTGTTCTTTCTAAAAGAAAGAAAGGTCTGCGTCTAAATTATTAATTTCATAAAAACTAACCTCTCTGTCGAAAATGAATAACACATACTTGTGTTCACTCTTTTCTAAATTTCTAAATTCTAAATTTTTGTCTATTTTTTAGAATGTTGGGACTGCAATAACAGTTAGTAGCACCTTTGTCGATTAGGATTTTTAATGTTTTGCTTATCAATTTTTTGAGGATGTATAGTAATCCTTGTTACTTACCTCTAAAAAGTCCGTTTCGTTAAACTCTCGCTCGGTCTTTTCTCTGCCTGTCTAGTTTGGAATTGTCCCTGAAAATTATTCCTATTCTGTTGTACGAGTATATTATTGCTCTGTCTGTTTCGGTTAAACATATTACTACAATATTTCTTTGTTGGTGTTCATGTCTGTGAGCTGTGCTACCTAATTCCATTTCGTGCCTGAGTATGATGTGATGGAAACCTAGGGTTATTATTATGTCGAGTACTAAAATTGTATTGCCTATATGAATTTTCTTCACTAAATTGTGAAGCAAAATTAGCTCTAATATTGTTAGATTCTGGCACTTGTGCTTTAGCTAGCACCCGTGTTAAATTCTCTGGTTCGTTTATGGGGATGGATTAAGGACATTATCTATTCGCTAGTACAATAATAACAACATCATATAACTTGACCATGATTAACGGGGCAGCTGCGAAAGGTTGAGAAGAATTGGAAGGAATGGACATTATTATGTAGATTGATTTGTTGGCGTGCACACAATTCAATGGCTTGTATTTAGAACTGTTGACATGATAAGTTTGATGGAAAAAATAAAAATGTGCAATCAATATTTGTATTTTAGCATATTTCATTTTGCTTTTAATGTATTTCATGTCTATGCTTCGTGTGTACAAGCTTAATACTTTTTGGTAAAGCGCTTCCGGCGAAAATAATTGGTTCTTCCTTCCAAAAAATTATAAAATAATAAATAGAATAAGTTATAAAACTTGAAATGGGGGGATACACGCTACACGCTAAATGCTACTTACAAAACAATTGTGATTATCACCGATCAAAATTAGGAGCAAGCTAACAAAAGCACAATTACTTGAGGCACTTTAGGCCGCACACGTGGGAGGTCCACCTACCGCGACTGTTGCATAGTTAAGCTCCCTCTATGACCAAGAACAGCAGGAAACTACTGAGGTGGCTACAGGAGCTACTCCTTCAACGCGACATACAACTTCAGTACCGACGACTTCCGATACAACTTCAGAACCGATGACTAACGATATAACTTCTGCAAACGAGGATGAGGACGACTAGTGAGAGTTAATACGGTTAGAAGGGCACAAGCGTATAATTAAACTTCAGCTGGAGCTGTCCGAAATGGAGATCAGGACGCCATCACCTCTTCCTGGCAGACGAATTGGTTTTGAAGACACCGAAAACGCAGCTTCACATCTTAGCGAAGACGATTCCTACAGCGTTCCCAAATGGAGACGTGGCAGGTTCAGTTGGGTGTGACGAGAAAATGAGGTACATATGCGCGCGTCGTGAAAGTGAGTGCATAGTATTCTCTTAAAAGTCTATTGCTTAGTGAACTCGGCAAGCGTCTTACGCGCCATGAAGTCAACAAGCAGGTAAGTCGTCGAACACGTCGCTGTGAGGAGACGCTGCTGCTCTACGTGCTTGCTATCCAAGAGATTTCCAGACATGCCGACATAGACGAAGCGGACCTTATTGAATTTATGATGGACAGGCTAGCTGATTCGTCTTCAGGCATCTCAATATTATACCGTGCGAATTCAATCACCGAACTAAAAGCCTTGCTACCTCGATACGAAAAGCGATGTGTAGTGAAACTTTCCGAACATAGGATCTTACGTTCATCGTCACCGACAACTTCCTTGAAGAAGACTATAGATGCAGTTCAAGTCAACAATAAAATAAGAAGCTTTAATTGCTCAGTGTATGGATATATCTGAAGCAGCTGTCCCAGAGAGAAGAGGCCACCGGGACATGTTTCCGCTGGAGAGACTTGGGGCACGTATACAAGAATTGTCCTAAGAAAAGAGTTGGAGTCATCAGCAACGACAGAAGTGAATCCATAGTTTCTTACGAGGACCAGATTCTGCCTGCCCCGATTCCGCCAAAAATCTTAACAATGCCAATGATATACTACATACTAGAGCTTGGTGCACAATACATAATGATAATTACATACAAATTGTTTTAGAAATGGAATGTGTGTACTGCAAGTCAATCAACAAACGGATTTGTCATTATTAGAAAACAATAGATAGTATATATACACATGGAATACATAATCTAGACAACAGGGTGGTCAAGTGCGTTAATATAAAATATTTAATAATTGAACATTACGTATAGAAATTTCTTACAATTCGACTATCCTGAACACAAATAGTCCTAGATTAATTGTCAGATACATGATATAGGATTATATGTATAAAATCCGTTTGTTCAAAATAAATTCACAATTATTAGATGATAAATTCGATTTAAGCGATATTAAGTACAGATACATCAATTTAAGATAGAAAATACGGTTTCATGTTTTCTGGATATGCTACACCTTCGTAAGGGATGCGAGAAATTTGAAGATTTTCCAAATCCTTAATAACATAACGATCATTTTGCAACCTTTTCATTACTTCAAATGGTCCTTTATATTTTGCGAGAAGTTTCTTATTTATACCAGGAATAGTTACGGTTTTTTTTTTTAAACATAACGAAATCACCGACATTATATGTACTCATGAGGCTTTTTATGGTGTTTGTCATAATAGATTTTATTGAAGTTCTGACTATGAGTAGGTTTTTCACTTGCGTTTTGCCGTAATGATTCCGTATTTCTTTACCAGAACTTTAAACTCCTGTTTGAACGATTCCGAAAAGCAACATACTCGCACTAGAACCAGTACTTTTGTTTATTGTATTATTCATACCAAATTTTATTTTAGTTAAATGTTTAGTCCAGTCACCAGGTTCAATTTCACTTTCCTTAGATAACATTGGAGTAAGGCACCTGTGAACGCGTTCCACCTGTCCGTTAGATTAAGGTGAACTAGTGGCGATGTTAATGCGTTGCACACAATGTATATTACAAAATAACGCAAACTTACTCGGAGGTAAAACAACTACCTCTATCTGAAATCAATCGGGCTGGCTTACTATAAGAAGAAAAGTAAATCTCCAAACACTGAATCACTTCCTTGGTGCTAGTAGTTTTGACTACAAAAATTTCGATAAATTTAGTAAAGCCATCAACAACTAAAACTACATACTATTTACAATTTCAAACAGAAAAAGTTAGTGGACCATAGTGGTCTACATGAATTGTGTCGAAAGGTGTATCTCCTTTCGGAATAATGTGCAAAACTGCGTCTTTTTGCCATTGTGTGGGGGGAAATGAATGCATTTGAGAAAACTATGGATATAATTTTTTATTTTATTTTTCATGGCGGGAAACCGATAAGTCTCCCTTAAAAATCATAGCATTTCTCGACTGTCGACCTCGACATGTCATAATGCATCATGATGGGTTTGAAGTATATTTCTCTCCATCTGGGATGGAACATAGAAGAAAGCCTTTTTATCGAGTTTCCGATATACTCATACGCGGGACTCTCTCTCAGTTCTAGAATTTTGACTAAATTTCTTTGTTGTGATGCTGCAAGAACATGCTCAAATGAATCTGGCTCAACAATTAAGATATTATGACACCTACTTAGAGCATTTACGTGTCTCAATCTTTAACTCTCTCTATGTTCAATAACATAGTCGTAATCTTGAAGCTCTAACGCCCACCTTCATATTCTTATATCTAGCAATTTCTTATTTAAAGTAAATGTTAATGACCTGCATCCCGTAACTACGAGTATTTTGAAGCCAATACCAGTGAGATAGATTCTAAACCTTCTTAAAGCAGAGATAATCGCCAAGGTTTCTAATTCATATGAGTAGTATGTTTTGTCAATTTAATATTTTTTAAATTGAATAAAATAAAAATAACTTCACAGCAGATCTTTATTCCGCCAACTTAACAGAGCAAGTAAAACAACACACGATAGGAAAAAATACGAGGGCGGGTCAATAAGTCCGTTTTTGAATTTCTGACCTCTTTACTGAAACAGCAACACTGCTCCTGTCAACAGGCATCTGTCAGTTGACTCCTGTCAAAATTTAAACTTGCTGCGTCAGTTAGTTTGTGTTTGACAGCTATTTTTATCAGACTACTCACTAATTTGAGGAGAAAATGGAAAAAAGTGAATTTCGTGTGCTTATTAAGCATTATTTCTTACGAAAAAAAACCATTACCGAGACCAAGGCTAAGCTTGATAAATACTATGGGGACTCTGCACCATCGATTTCAATCGTAAAAAATTGGTTTACTGAATTTCGTTGTGGCCGTACAAGCACTGAAGATGCCGAACGTCCTGGACGCCCAGTTGAGGTCTCTACACCCGAAACAATCGAAAAAATTCACGATATGGTGTTGGCCGACCGAAGATTGAAAGTGCGAGAGATTGTGGAAGCCGTAGGGATCTCGCATGGCTCAGTGGTTTCAATTTTGAATGATCACTTGGGCATGAGAAAGCTTTCCGCAAGATGGGTGCCGCGTTTGCTCACAGTCGACCACAAACGCAATCGTGTAACAACTTCACAGGAAGGTTTGGCGTTGTTTAATCGCAATATGGAGGAGTTTTTGCGCCGTTTTGTAACCGTGGACGAAACATGGATCCATCACAACACAGCAGAGAACAAACAACAGTCAAAACAGTGGGTTTCTAAGGGTGAATCGGCGCCAAAGAAGGCCAAGGTGGGTTTGTCAGCCAATAAAGTTATGGCGACTGTTTTTTGGGATGCACGCGGGATAATCCACATTGACTACCTTCAAAAGGGAAGAACAATCAATGGGGAATATTATGCCAACTTATTGGACCGATTCAATGACGATTTGAAAAAAAAACGACCTCATTTGGCCAAGAAAAATGTTCTTTTCCACCAAGACAATACAAGGGTGCACACATGTGCAGTTTCCATGGCAAAAATCCATGAATTGGGCTATGAATTGCTCCCTCATCCACCCTATTCTCCAGATTTGGCTCCGAGCGACTACTTCTTGTTCCCAAACCTGAAGAAATGGCTTGGTGGAAAAAGATTTGACTCCAATGATGAAGTCATCTCGCAAACAAAGGCCTATTTTGAGAACCTCGACAAATCATTTTTTTTGGAAGGGATAAAAAAATTGGAGAAGCGTTGGACAAAGTGTATAGAGCTCAAGGGAGACTACGTTGAAAAATAAAATTATTTTTTTATCAAAAAATCTGTGTTTTAATCCAAAAGTCACGGACTTATTGACCCGCCCTCGCAATTCAGTTACGCTAAAATACAATATTATGATCATGGGTAATGAGCATAGATCTGCAGATAATGAGGGGAAATTATGTACAATCTGTATCTACAATACATAATTCATAATAGCATAGTGTTAATTAAAGGTATTCGTTCATTTATGATATATGTTACATGTTTAGACTCGAAAGTGAAATAAAGCATAAAAGTACATAAATAGAAATGAAATTCAAAAAAATTAAGTGCGATACAATATGTGCTGATAAAGTGATATGAGAAAATACTGAACATTCTCCCCGCCTTGAAAGCAATAGCTTTCAAGATAGCCTTTACTTATCGTCTTCAATGTTGGTGACAGGTTGGTTTTGCCGTTCATCTTCAGTTTTGTTGCAGGGTAATACGCAAATTTTTGAAATCGCTCTATTCACTATGCCTAATTGAGTTTTAATATTTGCTACGCGGACAAGACATCCGACCCAGCAAATACATCCACGATGCGTCCCAGTGACCATTTAAGAGATGGTAAATTTTCGTCCTTGATAATGACCAGGGTGCCGACTTCGTCATTTTTCGTACATTTATTCCATTTTTTCCGCTGCTGCAAGGCGTTGAGATATTCATGGCTCCACCGGTTCGAAAATATATTGCACTTGCAGCCAGCTTCCAAGTCGTGCAAATTTTTGATGAGTTGAATCTATTCCCGGGATGGTAGACATAGGAGAACCAATTAGGAAGTGAGTCGGAGTAAGAGCGCTTAAATAGTTAGGATCATCTGAAATGGGACTTAAAGGGCAAAAGTTAATAATTGCTTCGATTTGACAAGTTAGTATATATAGTCGAAGGTTAATGCGGCATAACCAACACTACGACGAAGATGATATTTAACAATTTTTATGGACGTCTCCCATAGTCCTCCAAAGTGTGGTGAACAACTTGGGATGAACTTCCAGCAAATTCCCTCGCTGGCACATTCTCTTTGGATGAGCTCGTTGCCACTTTGATCCTCGTGGAACATGCGTTTGAGTTCTTTCAGCTGAAAGTTGGCACCAACAAAATTAGTAGCGTTATCCGAAAAGATTGTTTGTGGTTTACCACGCCTTGACATGAATCTTCGAAGTGCCACCAGCAAAGCTGCTGTCGACAAGTCTGTTGCAAGTTCTTTTTGTAGGAGCTCTACCACGTATTCCAGACTTGGCGTAGAATGGTCTACAAAAGTTTATTCCTGAATGCAGGAATGGTCAGGCAGGCCTTATTCGCTCGTCCGGCAGGTTTCCCATGATCTGGCTACATACGAAGGGACGAGCTTTGAAACAACAGACACATCTCTTAACTATCTTACGGATCATCTGTCTTCCACCTAAGGTCCAAAAACGCTCTCTTAAAAGAACCATGAGAGCTTGGCATCCAGCATGTAGGTTTGTTATATGAATGCGCATAATCAAAGTTTCGATGAAGTGGTGTGATTTAGGTAGAATTATTTAGTGCTTGGCATCGAGTTGCAAGTCCGCATTTTAGTCCGAAGCCATCTATGAAAGGATTCAATCCTGACAACACACTTTTTCCAGTGATATCTGTTCCATTTCGAAGTTGTTTGTAGTCATGAGCGAAGGCATTTATTTGAATTGTTCGAATAAGTAATTGGAGGCCATAGTCCAAGTCTGACGCTCAGAATTGCGCGTTTCTTCTGTGTTCCTTAGATGAATTTAATTTCTTAATAAATCGCCACACATAGGTACTATAAAGGTACGGCGCATATGATAGAAGTCATTTATAAATTTGTAATATCCTGTGCTGTTGATGAGACTAGACGTGTTTTACGAGCATGTTTCTCAGGAATGTTTTCAGGCAATGAAGATTCCAATGAGGGCCATGAATCTGGAGTATCGCAAAGAAACTGCGGACCACAAAACCATAAATTGGAATGACTTAAGTTTTCCGGAGACATGCCTCGTGAGAGAATATCTGCAGGGTTTTTGTTGGTTCGAATGTGTCTCCATTCATAACCGTCGGAGATATTCTGAATTTTGGTGACTCTGTTGGCAACAAAGTTATTCCAACTGCAAGGTGGAGATGAAATCCATGCCAGCACAATGGTTGAATCAGACCAACAAAAAATATTTTCTGGTGTGAGCGTAATGGCTTGACGAACACGGCTTATTAGTTCAGCTAATAAAAAGGCACCGCATAGCTCTAATCTTGGAATGGATATGATTTTAAGAAAATACGCACCTACATATAAATATATGTACATACACATGTTTGTGTAAATGAAATTGTGTCTCGCAGTCGCTGGTCGCAGACGGTACAAAGAGTAGCAAAAGAAAATGCTTTTCGCACAGAAAATTTATTTTCTGTTTTTTTTTTCTTAGCGAAGCAGAAAAGCTTTTTGTTTGCCCAACGTTGTTTACCATCGCAAAAAAAGATCAACATTTTTTTGTATGGGGATGCGACATCTGGATAAGTTTATTATCTGTGCTCAAAGCAATTTTTTAGACACCAAGTGGAAGACCTATCGAGGTCTTCTTGAAGGAGAATAGAGTCTTGGGCTGAAGAAATAGTCTTGCAGAACTTAGTGTCGTCGGCGTAAATGGATAGGGAATACTGTTTAATAATCCTGTTAAGATCGTTTATACATAGTTAAAATAAAAAAGTGGATACATAGATGGCTACCTTATGCGACACCAAAAGTGGCTAAAAACGGGGTTGAGAAGGCTGACCTAAAGTGAACGCTATAATAACGGTTCTCCAGATAAGAAGATATCCATTGTAACAATATGGGGTCAAAACCGAGTGAAGACAATTTGAAAAGGATCAATTGATGTTATATTTTATCGAAGGCCAGAGCGAAATCTGTGGCGATAACATCGATTTCGTTGCCATTTTCTAGGGCTGAAAGCGCAAAGGATACGAATTCAACTAAATTTGTAGTAGTTGATCTACTCTTCAGAAATCTATGCTGACTGGGTAATAAAAGTGACTTACACTGAAAGCTTAGAACTTCACATAAAAAACTTTCAAACATTTTAGGTATGTGAGAAAGCTTAACAATGGGACGGTAGTTGGTTACTTCATTATTTGATCCCTTTGTGTGAACCGGGGTTATGAAAGGGGTCTTCCAAATTTGGGGGAATTCCCCTTGTGTAAGGGAAGGATAAAATAAGAAGAAAGTGGGTGCGAAGATTGGAGACACACTTTTGAGAAATATTGCTGTGAGCCCGTCTGGCTAGGGTAGAAATTCATCATTGAGATTTTCTAACTTTTCTTCGATAAGGCGGGATGAAAAAATTGAGAGAGGGAGTGGCCAATAGAGAATTGGGAAGGCATTTGAAATATATAGGGTCGGGTATGACGAAGTTTTAATTGTTTGAAAAAGTTTGGAAAATAGTTGGCAATAGTATGTGGGTCGGTCGATGATATATTATCGAACGAGAGAGACGGGGGGATAACGGTCTGATTTTATTTTGTAGTTAACAAATTGATAAACTATCTGAGGATCGTTGATAAGGTTGATCTGCGCTGTGTCGAGTTATAGAGCTGGGTGAACTGGAGGTAGGTTCCGAGATAGTTAGAGTAGTCCGAATAAGAATTGGTTCGAAGAAGCGAAGCGAAGTCTTCTGTTATACCAGGGGGGCAGTAGATGATGTTTTATGCCGAGAAAAGGGGACGTAAAGAGAAACGGAATTAAACATTTCTTTTTGAACTCTGAACACTATAAAAGAAATGATAATCATACAAATTGTAATAACAATAAATTGTTTTTACTAACTTGGCTCTTCATTAAATGTCAAAGATGATATATAAAAACTTGAATAAAACGTATTATATAATAAATTATAATTAATATCGGAGCCGCTTTATTTTGCTGTTATATATCAATAACCGAGCTGGGTCAAACTTTGCGTAGAAGAACTTCAACATTTGGTGCCTCCTGTGAGGATCTGGAACAGTTATTCCGGGGCGAGCAGTAAAACAACAGAACATCTTCACTGAGAATTGTAACACGAGAGTGCATTGGTATTAGTGTTCTGGTCCTTTTTGTGTAAATCATGGGCATAGGGGATAAGAAGGAAACTGGGCAAAGTAATGTGGTCGATGACCAGCTAGCACTGCTCAAATCTGTGCAGAAAGTCATACGCAATTTCAAGAAGGATCCGGTGACGAGGAAGACTGAAGCTTATCACAATGCGCGTCTGGGTTCTTTGGCATCATATCGAGCAGAATCCCGAAAAAAACAGCCTTTTCGTTCGACAATTTCAAGATGAAGTGATTAAAGAAAAATATATATTGGCTGAAGTCAGTGACGAGTTCGAGGAAGATTACATCGACGCTGTAGCTGCAATCCGGGACTCTCTTGCTGCTACAAAGGTAACACAACCGAAGTGCGAAAATCATGCTGCTTCTACCTCTACTGCGTCTTCTGCGACAAGCCACAATGGTGTTCCATTACCTGAAATGAAGCTACCCACGTTTACTGGAAATTACATCGATTGGCCTGATTTCAAGACGATATTCTTGGACCGGATTCATCAGAATGAAAACTTAAATAATCTCCAGCGTTTTCATTATCTAAAGTCGGCGTTAGTGGACGACACTTTACAAGATATTCAACACTTCGGGCTTATAGGAACAAATTACCTTCAAGCTTAGGAAATGTTGTGCAATCACTACGACAACAATCGCATCCTTTTTGCACATTACATGGACGTCTTAGATCAGCAGGTGGATGTAGTTCCAGACATGTCGCTCTTGTTGTAGTTTTGTTAAAAATCCTGTGTCAATATCGATGGCCAAAATCAGATTTTAGTGTATTTCCTAATTAAGAAGTTACCGAATTCAATTCGTGTTTAATGGGATCACTATCTACGAAAACAAAGAAATATTCAGACCCTAACTGAACTATTATCTCTTTTAGATGAACAATATCTGATGATGGTAACATCATCTAAGCAAAAAACAACAGTACAAAGAAAATCTTCAGCATTGGGTGCTACATCGTTTGGGGAGAAGAAGATTAAATCAATCCTGTCAAAAAGGCAACAACGTGCCCTATATGTGAGAAGGCTGACCACCCCGTGCGGAAATGAGTGTGACCGAAAAACGGGCTGCTGTAGAAACCTTCAAGCTTTGCTTTAATTGTCTCGGATACTATCACACCCTAATCCATGTTGATCGGTCAAAGTTTCTGCTTTGACATCGGCAACACATGTGGCTACAAATAGTAGGTCAATACGTGCTTCTACCAACAGGTGTTACTATCAATTCGACAGACGGACGCTTACGTCAGTTCAGGGTCACAAGCTTCCTTTGTGACGGGACGGGTCGTCCAACAACTGGGTCTTCATCGAGACTGAGTATTTATCAATGTGAATGGATTATCAGGCTCTAAAGAAATGACTGGCCGCTACAGCGTAAATTTATCTATTGGATCTAGGTTTGACCCTCTTATTAACCACCAAGTTGTGGCGTATGTATTGCCTAAGATAGCTGGTGTTTTGCCTGAAAGGAAAGTTGTCAACTGGTTATGGTCAGCTGCAGAATTTAGATCTGGCCAACCCAAGGTATTTTGAACCACAGGCTATTGATATTTTGTTAGGCAGTGATGTTTATGATGACTGCATATTGGATGATACTTGCAAGACAGGCAGGGGGTTGCCTATTGCTCAAAAAACAACGTTTGGTTACATCGTATCAGGCAAAAGGTTCGGGTTATTACCATCTTCCTCCATGCTATCATTGTTATATACACATTTTAAAATAGATCATTTGCTAAGAAAGGTTTGGGAACTGGAAGAGATGCCAGAGCCACCTAACCAGCCAGAAGAGAATCAGTGGTGCGAAACATTCTACACTGAGATACATGAAAGGTTGGAAAATAGTGAATATCTTGTGCCTCTTACTACTTAAAATAGAAATCAATCCAACAGAATTTATAGGAAAGTCGAGGGTGTCGGCTTTGAAGTGAGCATTTAGAGAGGCGATTGTTGAAGATAAACCCTTGAAAGATGCGTACTCTGAATCTATCAACGAATATATACAATTGGGAAAAATGAAGCCGGTAACAGCAACGGAGGATCAACACCAAGTCCTTGGAGAAAATCAGATGACACGTTGTACTTGCTGCTACCTTCCTCATCACCTAGTCATAAAGGAGTCATCCACAAGCACAAGAGTTCACATCGTTTTTGGCGCTTCTTCAAGAACTTCAAACGGAAACTCCTTGAAAAAAATTTGGCCATAGGACCGGCCCTTCAGAATAATTTATCTATTATATTAACGACCTGGCGCATCCTTAAATATGTATTTATGGCGGATATTGAAAACATGTTCCGGCGCATAGAAATGATGAAGAGGATGCGCAATATCAGCGAATACTTTGGAGGGAGGAACCTAATCTGCCAATTCAAGAGTACTATTGTGCGACAGTTATGTTCGGGACTGCTCCTGCACCATACATGGCGATACGCACTATGCATCAGTTAAAACACAATGAGGAAAGACATTATCCGATGGCGGCAGAAGTAATAAAAAAAGCAAATGTATGTGGGCGACATTTTATCTGGTGCTGACTCAATTGATGCTGCTTCGAAGAAACAACGTCAAATCGTATCTAAGTTAAGGAGCGCATATTTTGAATTGCGAAAATGGGCAAGTAACCATCGTTTACTCTAGGACAATATCCCTCCGGAACATTGGTACATCCATGGCGCGCTAGAATTTAAATCAACAGACCTTATAAAGGCTCTGGGTTTGTATTGGGATCCCTGCACGGATGAATTTAAATATAAAATAAACTTCGAAGTTGCAATAGAATCCCAACTAAGCGCTCAATTCTGTCCACCGTTGCACGTCTCTTCTACCCGCTAGGTTGGCTTAACCCAGTTATTATGTTATATCGGCGAAGATTTTATTACAATAACTATGGTCTGCAAAAATAGGATGGGACACGCAAATATCTGAAGAAATTCGAAACCGTTGGAAAAAATTTAGCGAGGAGCTATCAGCCATAACCCAGCTGCGTGTTCCAGTGGGGATTTGGCTTCTCGTGAACTACATCTGTTTTGCAATGCGTCTGAATATGCTCAATCTGCTGCTGCTTATCTAAGAGCACTGAAGGAGTTCGTAGTTAATCTCTTGATGGCAAAATGCTAGGTAAATCCAATTAAACCGAAGCTTACCATCCCTCGAGCTGAGTTCTGTGGAGCCACTTTGGCCTTCAAGTTGTTGAAATTCATCAAACAAGTGTTTTGCATAAATATCCTTGATACGAGCACCTTTTTATGGAAAGATTAGTCTTTTGTTCTGTGTTGGATTCGAGGAGATCCCACTCGATGGAAACAATTCGTTTCTAATCGAATCAAGAAAATCAAAGCGGAATCAACATCGGATAAGTGGCCACAGTCGCTTCAGAAAACAACCCTGCAGATATTTTCAGCCGTGGAATTAGTCCCTCTAGACTCAGCAATTGTGATTTGTGGTGGTATGGTGCGCCCTTTCTTCAGTTGCCATTTAATCAGTGGTCGGAATCATTATTAAATAATAAACCATGTCCAGCAGTTGAAGAAGAAGAGAGAAATGTGAAGACATTTTTAAGCTCCATAAATTCCACGTCGGATATGGACGATTCGCTGAGAAAATGGTCATGATTATCCAAGACAGTACGAATGGTCGCGTACTGTCATCGTTTCGGTAAAAACTGTCATCCAAGGTTGGAACCTTGATCAACAGGAAGATTATCTACAGAAGAGCTGAATACGGACGTGATTTATATCATACGATTAGTACAGCAAGAGGCCTTTTAGTCTGGATGGAATTCCTTGTCATCAGATCGATTACTTTCGGAAAAAAGTGCATTACGCCCGCCAATATCAGTTACGCTGGTACTTTATACAACCTTCATCCCCACATTTTGGTGGCCTGTGGGAGGCTGGCGTAGAGGCAACAAAATACCACCTTAAATGAACCATCGGAGAACAGAAACTTACCTGCATATGAGGAATTGAGTACAGTCTTAGTTCAAATTGAATCTTGTTTAAATTCAAGGCCACTGTGTCCATTTACGAATGATCCATGGGGGTGGCCGTGGTGTAGTGGTACTAGCAATCGCCTCTCACTCGGAGGGTCAAGGTTCGAATCCTAGCCACGACAAAGTTTTCATTTGTGTAATTGGAATTCAGTCAGAAAAATCTGCGTGTGAAGGCATAACACTGACATGTAGATTTGGCGTAGGATTTTCAAGCACAAAACAACCGTTAAAATTCACAACCTGAATCATTCCGAGCGAAGAAAATCTCTCCCTCCTATTCGGACTCCCACCCCTGGAGAAGTCAATATCGAAACCAAACACACCTGAGTTTCAAACCACTACAACACAACAATGCTTTCCTTTCTCCTCCTTCTATCTTTCCGCCCGCTCCCTGGCAACAGTAAAAGGGTATCATAACCCCTTAGGCGCGCGTAAATTATAAAAAAAAAAAGATGACTTAATGGTTTTAACTCCAGGACATTTTTTAATAGTCACACTAACTTAGCTAATCGTTGGGTACATTGTCAAATGCTAGTTCATCAATCTTGGCGACAGTGGAGCAATGAGTATTTGTCGCGCTTTCAAAGACGCCCAAAGACCGAATTCCAACCTGAAATCGTCATGATTAGGTATAAAATTTATCCCTGTAACCAGTGGCCTCTAGATCGGATTGTGGAGCTACATCCTGGGACTGATAGTTTGGTGAGAGTCGTTATGTTGAGGACTAAATATGGACAACGTCTAGTTATGCTCCTACCAATTCAGGATAATTGGCAGGATTTGCCGAAAGACCAGACATTGTATTGTAGTTTTAAATTGCACATTTACCACTTTGTTACAGGTTACTCAACATCGGTTGCTTAGTATGCAGACTACACGCCAACAAAAATGGAGTGATATTCTTCCGAACATCATCGCAGGGAAGATATGTTTGAACTCTGAACACTATAAAAGAAATGATAGTCATGCAAACTGTAGTAACAAATCATTTTTTTTTACTTGGCTCTTCATTAAATGTCAAAGAGGATATATAAAAATCTGAATAAAACTTTGAAGTTATAATTGGTTAATCTTTATTATTTTCTTAAATTATTTAACACTGATTCTACTTATTTTAATTTATTTAATATTTGTGTTTTTGGACTCACGCCTGCTCTGTGTTTAAGAAGAGAGAAAAAAAGAAAGAAAATAACAGATTGGATACCGGAAGACTGACAAGCAAAAAAAACCCAAAGATTGCTTCCACCTTCCTCGAGTTAAGTTGGCTCTGGTTTCTCTAGTACTGTCAGATCCGAAAATATGGTACAACAATAGACAATATTTTTAAATTCTACTACATCTCGTCCAATCTGACAATACTTATGATCGACCCGATCATTCGATTTCAATTTTTCAAATACAAATATAAAATCAATCGTTTACATATAGATACAGTGTAATTAACATTTATCTTATAAACCCAATGAATTTTCAGCAGAAGGCTGCCTCAACTACACTAGTCAATGACGAGCGTTGTCCTAAGCGGCTGCTACTCTATCAAACTGCTCTCCATAACCGGATTGCTTAAGATTGTACTGTACTCCTTTCTATCGACCAGGAAACATTCTCTGTTAATTTACTTAAGTCTCTCTTAACATTATTCACTGCCATCTCTTCGAGAAACTCCGTGAGCTTGTCGATTACGGGACCCCTCTGATCCACCCCAAATAGTAGCTTGCTAGGAGTTTCACCTGTCGACCTATGGATTGTATTGTTCAAAGCAAACTCTACTTGAGAGAGCGGAAGTATATGCTTTCGCTTTGACTGAATGGCTGGAAGCGGTCCGAAGTGATCCAAATGAATCATGTGAAATGGAAGCGGCTCCTTAGAGATATTGAATAAATTACGTTGACTAGACTGTAAGGGAAAGAGTACATTATACACCGAATACAGTTTTTTATAAACTTATCTATTTTTGATTGCATACTAGGAAACCAGAAGTGCATGCGAACATGCTCATAACACTTATTTACACCCAAATGGCCAATTTTCTCATGGACATGTCTAATGATGTTCGTTTCCATGTCAGTAGGAACATACAAGCATAAATTGCCATTCCGAAGTTTCTTGAACAAAATACCATCTCGAAGCTCATACGAGTTTGAATTTTCGGAACACAATCTATCTTTAAGGGTTGAAATAGTTGGATCACGACTTTGCGAAGCTCTTAACTGAAAATCTATATCTTCGGAATCGACTACTGAAATAACTTGGCATCTACTTAAGGCATCCGCATCAGTCATATTTGCGCCACTTCGATGCTTTACCACATAGTTGTAATTTTCAAGCTAGAACGCCCATCGAGCAATTCGATGGTTAACATTCTTCTTATTAAGCGTTAGCGTAAGTAAACTACAATCCGTAACAACAATAAACGGATTACCCTCTAAATGCACTCTGAAGCGTGGAAGTGCAGATATAATTGCCAGAGTTTCAAGCTCGAAGCTATGATATCTTGATTCTTGAGACGTTGTGTTCTTTGAAAAGTCAGAGATCGGATGGAGTTTGTTGTCGTCTTGTCGCTGAAAGAGAACGGTGCCATAGACGTGTGAACTGGCAGCGCAATGCAACTCAGTTTCGCGCTTAGGGTCCTAAATTGCTAGTACCGGTGGGGTGGTTAAGCACATTTGCAATTGTCGGAAAGCAGCCTCGTATTCGGCGGAAACTACAAAAGGCGTATCTCTTTTCAACAGATTGTATAGCGGTCTAGCTATACGGGAAAATGATTTGACAAACCGTAGTAATAGCTCAGACCCATAAAGGAATGCAACTCCTTGCAGTTCTTAGGGATAGGGTATCGTTGTATGGCCTTAAAGTGTGAATCACTATGCTGAATGCCTAAATACTCCATTTTAGAGTATGCAAAATGACACTTCGACGACTTAAGTTCTAATCCCTTCTCTGCAATGCACTGTAACACATCGCGTAAGATTCGGAAGTACTCGACCATATCTTAATACTAGCTATCAATATATCGTCCAAGTAAACAACGATTAGCTTAGCTTCAACGAACTTTCGGAGAACTTGCGTGATGACCCGTTGATACACCGGGGCGTTCTTGAGACCAAATGGCATCCTTAAGAGATTTTCACCAGGTGGAACCCACTTCTAAGATCCAGAAGAGTAAACCACTCCTTTCCCCCTAAATACTCAATACAGTCTTTCGAATGAAAGCCGACGTGGGTTACAATAGATTGGAGAATCAGTTGTAACTCGAATCTCCATTTCATAATCCAAGGGTATGGACTTTGACCGGTCAAATTTCACATATGCCTCATCAATTATCTCCCATAGCTTAACAACTATCTCTTGATTTAATTTGGGATCTATGTCAATGCCATCATCCGGATTCAAATCAATTGCGAAAATTCTATCAGCAGTGTCAGTAACTTCAGCGTGCAGGAAATCATTATGACTGTTGCCAGTCAAGCATAACTTATGTGCAATAGTTTTAGCTACATCACACCGATCACAGACATCCATCACAACCTGAGGAACAGAAGTACCTTCACTTAAGTTTTCTTCCTTATCAATCACCTTTTCATAAACTTCGTTCAAAACGCTACGACAAGGTTTATATGCACTAGGACTAGAAAAATCTCCATAACTTGCAACAGCTGCTTTATCTTCGATATAAGCAGGAAAATAAGTGCACAAATACAAACGATTTATCAAATGTTCATTATTATTGAAAATAGAAAATTGTTCTGAAGGTGAAACACTGTTATTATTGAATATTACTTGGAAGGTGATATTGAAATCCTGAAGAACATCACGACATTTCATCTACGTCAGCATAGGTGGCCAGCTCCAGCATGGAGTGGACGTAATGCAGAAGGGACTCGTCGCTACAACGTGAACGTTTGCTGATCTGTCGGTTAATGTCATGTTTGCTTACTATTCCGTCAAATTCCTTCAGCAATATATTTTTGAGAGAAATCCAATTATCGACATGGATAGTCCTCAGCAACATTTTGGCTGTTCCTCGAAGAAGTCGACGGGCTACAAGATACTTAAACCGCTATCACATCTTAGCGATTGCACCACATCCTCGAAATCCACTATCCACTTTTGGATGCCGCATGAGTCATCCCCTGTGAACGATGGTACTTCGTTTTCTAAGTCGGAGAAAACTTTTCTTCCTGGTACGTATGTGTTCTAGACTTCAGAAAGTTCTTTTCGGAGGTCAGCGATTCGCTTGAGCCTCTCCAGACGGGCTAGCTCCAACTCCTCCTCTGCGTCATTGTCTATCACTATGTCTCCGTCTGGGGAATATACAGACGTTATCGGCGTTTCAGCAGTTCCAGGGCTCACTATCACTGGCTTTCCAGGAGTGCCAGGAACACTTGTATCGGAAGGGGCGGCAGGAGCCTCAGTTGCCATAGAAGTCTCAGAGTTTCCTACGGAAGTTTTTGTGCTAACAACAGAAGTCTCGGGGTTGGTTGCAGAAATCTTATTACTTGACGCGGGTGTGCGCTCTATCTCCTCTTCGGAAATTAGTCGCAGCTGCGCCACCGTCGCTGATTGATGTGCGCCGCTTGAAGTGCTTCCAGAAGTTGTATCTTCGTAAGTCTGCTACTCATGTCGGTTGAATCTGATCTTTCTATTCTTCAATAATCCGCTTATACTTTTTGATTAACATAACACCTGAGTTATTATAGGTTAATCTTTATTATTTTCTTAAATTATTTAACAGTGATTCTACTTATTTTAATTTATTTAATATTTCTGTTTTTGGACTCACGCCTGCTCTATGTCTAAGTAGGATTTATCGTAAAGATATGCGAGAAAGAGATGTATATTTTCGTATTTTCGTATATATTTTTTCCCCTTAGCCTAAAGAGCGCATATCAATTCAATTTAACTTTAGGTGGCGAAAGGGGATCAAAAATAGAGAAACCGAAGGAAAAGGTGAGCTAGAAGCGGGATTTAAGAAATGCGAGCTGATAAAGTTTGGGTATTTGACTCCTGTTGTAAGATCGAAATTAGGAAAGCAAATATTATTATTCGTGGAAGAAGGTGTGGACGATTGAACAGTGGTAATATCAGGGGCAGGGGTAAAATTGAACGAAACGCGTTGGTGCGTGGAAGAGAGGCAGTTGGTGCTTTTGTGGAGACGTGAAGGGGGTTGCTTACGGGTATAGACAGGAGAGGAAAAGTTGGAAAATATTTTGGCTTTGAGGCTCCAGTTGGGGTCAGGTTAAGGGTGTGGATGGGGAATGGATCTGGTCAAGTCATTTATATCTTCAAATGGAAGGCTCAAATTAGAACTCATATGCCCTTTTTTTATTTAATTCTGAAACCATCCTTTTGTTGTGCACTTGAAATAACACAACAAAGGTTTTTTTCAGATATTACTTTTTCACACGTCGAAATAAATATTCACCAGGGTAAAATATTTTTCATTCTACTTTTGTCTTTAACATACATAGCTAGTGAAAGTTACGCGCAATGTGCTGTCATTCTGGCGGTGCTATGACCTGTGCCATGACATAGTTGGCAAACGCTACTAATCTTTAGCAATCTTAAACCTATCACAAATACTCTGTAAGTGAAATACCAAATTTGCCCAAGCCTCTAAACTAATAGAATTTGCTAAATGAGAGCAATTTGCACTTAACGTTCGCTGTGTTTATAATATGGAAGACGCTTTTGTGTAACGTGTGAGGGAGTTTGACATTATTGAAAATTCAACATATTTCCAGACAGGGTTCCACGGATAGAGGTAATCAGTGGAAAGCGGTTTTTCGAACACTTTTATGGGCCTGGGTCTTTAACTCTCGCAAAGACAAACTGTAGGTGAATTGCCAACACATTGTATGTACATCTCTATAAACTGCCAGAATTCCCTGCAATGAGAGCAATTTACAGGTGAAGTTGCTAGAATGAGATCGCTTTGCACGTAAAGTTCACTATGGGTGTGTAATTTGGATGACGTTTTTTGAGTAAAATGGGCTGGTATTGTGTAAATTGGGAGGGAAATTGGCATAGATGACTATTTCTACGTATTCACAGCCGGGTAACACGCTAGAGGCGATTAGTGTATACCAGGCTTGGGTTTTCCAATATCTGGAAAGTTTGCCATCTAAGTTCAGCTAAGTTCAGACGATTATCAGGTCTGACGAATTTGGAACGCTCAATAAAAAATGGTTTGGCGTCAGGGGTTCCTCGACGTCAGTTGACACTGGCAAGTGTGTTAGCGGACGACTGTTAATGATGTTTTCGGCCTCTATTACGGAGCTCAGTAAAGTTTCAAACTTCGGCGCTAACTCGCGGAATGCGTGCGAGAGAACTCTTTTGACCAACTGGACCATCCTCTCCCAGCAACCACCTGCATGTGGATTCGATGGGCAATTGAACAGCCATTCAATGTCTTTTGAGGATAGCTCAGCTTTAATGGCTTCACTATCGAAAATGTTGGCGTTAAGTAGCTCCTTCTTGGCCCTGAGGAAATTTGTGCCGTTGTCGCTCCTTATACGTATTGGAATCCCACGTTGGTTGATAAAACTGTGGATGCAAAGTATGCAGGCGTCCGTCGAGAGGTCAGCTGCCACCTCCAAATGAATAGCCCGCACTGTTAAACACGTAAAAAGAGCAACCCATCACTTTTCCTTACGACGGCCGGAAGTGATGTATATCGGCCCAAAATAATCGAGCCCAGTAAAGGTGAATGGCCTGACAAATGGCGTTACGCGGTCTTCAGACAATTGCCCCATCAACGGTGGCGACGGCTGGACGGCCCGAAGTCGGTAAGTTAGGCAATCACTTTTGGCTCTCTTGACTGCAGATCGTAGACTAGATACCCAAAAACGTAGTCGAATCTCGTTAATTATAGTTTCGTCATTTTGGTGGCGTAAAAGATGATGGAACTGGTCGACTATTAGGTTAGTAAGGCGATGTGCTCTTGGAAGGATGATGGGTCTTCTGGCGGAGTAGGGTAAAGTTGTTGCGGCATCAATTCGTCCCAAGACTCTAAGGAGCCCGGCATTGTCTAAATACGGAGTAAGCCTGAATATGCTGCTGTCCTTCCCAATCGGAATTTCTTGACTTTTTGCGCTTGTCAACACAACAGTTGTTCGGCGGCATCAAGCTCTTGAACGGAAAGCTCACCTCGTTGTATATGTCTTCTGAGGAAAGCATCTCTAAACCGAAGCACCCACGCCGTGGTTCGCAGGAGTTTGGAAAATCTATTAAACCTTAATATGTCAATTACAGGGATACTCACAGTGCTTGTGTGAAGTAGGAATTTCGGACGCACTTTTCTTGACACACCTGCTTGCTGACGTCATCTGGTTGCGCTGGCCAATCCCTTTCTGCCAAATGAAGAAATTCTGGCCCGCTAATCCATTTGCTGTTGAGATCAAGCTTTGGAGGATGTCGTGCCCTCGTCGCCTCGTCAGCTGGGTTAAACTTAGATGGAACCCATCGCCACTGGTTAGCTTGACAACTGTCGAAAGCCGACAAACTGTTTATGGCGGCGGGACTCTGAATTGAGCCAGCTAATGACGTTTTTTGAATCCGTCCAAAATACACAATCCTTTATTAGCAGTTCGTGACTCTCTCTAACCGAGTTACTGAGCCTGATTCCCAAGATGGCTGCGCAGAGTTCAAGGCGGGGCATTGACATCAACGTTTTTGGAGCGTATTTGGTTTTGCCGCAGACGAACGAAACTCGCACCACATCATCATGCTTGATACTAAGGAATGACACCGCACTGAAGGCCTCTTCACTGGCATCGACGAAAGTATGAAGGACAATGACATTCGATGACTCGAGCTTAGAGTCATGGCATCTAGGCAGCTGAAACTGAGTTAACTTTAGGAGTTCTTCCTTCCACAGCTTCCAGCGATCGAAAATATCCGGCGAAATCAGTTCATCCCATCCAACCGCATGACTCCACACCAATCGTAACAGCAGCTTTATGTGTATTGTAAAGTAAGCGACCATGCCAAATGGGTCGAAGATAGACATAGCGATGCTTAAAAACTCTCTTTTTGTAGGGTATTTGCCGTTTTCCATTACGTCTCGGTTAACACGAGGGAATTTACATCGAAACGTGAGTACATATTTCGCTGTATCCCAATACACTCCTAGTATCTTCTCTGTTGCTGCTTCGATGTTCATATTTGTTCCGGTTGATTTTCTTCTTCCTCCGAGATTCCCCTTAACACTTCTTTGGAGTTCGACCTAAAGTTTCGTAGTTCAAAGCCACCGTTATTATGTATGGAAATTATGGCATTAGTTACTTCTATTGCTTCTTTCGCGGTTTTAAAGCTGTCAACGTAATCATCCACGTAGTGGTGGTCTATGATCGCTTTCACTGCTCTTGACTGAACATCGATGAATCTTGAGGCGTTTACATTCTTCACATAACTTGCAGAGCATGGTGAGCAGCTTGCGCCAAAAATCATTGCTTTCATGACGTAGATGTTGATCGGGCTACATGCGTCTTCCCTCCAAAGAAAGCGTTGTGACTGCTGATCTTCCTCTTCAATAAGAACTTGGTGGAACATCTCCTTTATATCACCAGACACTGCAATGGCTCTCAGACGGAAGTTAAACAAGATGGTAACCAACGGTTTGTTATTGTCGGGTCCCTTTAGCAAAAAAGAATTCAAAGCAATGCCGCCTACCTTCGCGGCTGCATCTAACACCAACCTTACCTTGTCTGGCTTGTTTGGATTACTCACAGCAAAGTGAGGGAGGTACCAGGTCCTTGGTGTTTCTCTGCTAGCTTCCTCGCTCGTCAACTTCTTGGCGTATCCTTTTTTCCGGTAGCTCTGAATGATTTGCTTATAGGTGTCGGCTAATTAGGGACATTTTCTTAACCGGCTCTCCACGTTCCATAATCTTCGCTTAGCCATGTTATAACCGTATGGAATTTCCAAAATGTCCTCTTTCAAAAGCAAACCTGTCTGGTATCGGCCATCGACCTGTCTTGTTGTTGACGACAATATCTGCAACGCTCTGCGTTCAGCAGCAGAGACGAGCTGGATAGTTAGTGTTTTTACTCCGAGATTTTCTATGTTGAAATATTCCTCAACGGCTCTGTCCAGGTACACATCCTCTTCTATTGGCGACTGACTACTGTGTAGAATCACCCCCTTCTGTGATTTGACGACATCTTGTGTGACAGTTCCTCCGTACACCTCCCAACCAAGTCTTGTCTTGGCTACAACAAGTCTTGTTCCAGTGGCCCTGATAGTGTACAGCGGAATTCCTAGATGGCAGTTATCGAGACCAATCAGGATACGTGGTTTGGCATTCTCGTATCTTGTAAATGAAATCATATCCAAGTCGTATCGTTGTAGTTCAGCAGAAGTGATTGTTTGGGAAGGTAGGCGAAGCGCGTTTACTGTTTGCACTTCACTCATGTTGTATCGCTTGGCTCCATCCCGATCGGCTCTTACATCAACGTCTACAATGTAGGATTCCGCTGTCACTGTTTCTCTGTCGAACCATTGAAGTTTTAGATTTTTTTGATGTCCTTTCAGGTGTAGTTCTCGTGTCATGCGTCTATGATGGTAACGGATGACCCCTCATCAAAAAGTGCGAACGTTCTTACGACAATGTTCTTGCCATAGAGTCTTACTGGTACCACTCGAAAGAGAATTTTGTTGTTGGATTTACCACCGCAGTTTGATAGAGACTTCGCACGTCCTTCCAAGAATTCGTCACCCGTTACTGATATCGACAATACGGGTTTTTGTTCCTCATGTAGAGATGCATTATGCTTCCTCTCGCAACCTTTAATTCCACAGGCTTTTCGGGATCTGCAAGATTGAAGACTATGATCGAATTCCAAACAGGAAAAACACAGCCTATTCCTTTTGACAAATTCCCACCTGGCTGGAACATCTAGCTTGGTGTAAGCAAGGTAATCGGTCACTGGATGTCGTTTCCTGTCACAGTACCGGCATCTGTTAGCAATGGAGTTCCGGCTTTCCGCTGCATGAAGAATATGTCTTGTTCTTGTCTTCTGCTCATGGGCCGGCGGCAAAACGGATTTTGTTGTTACCATTCATAAAAACCTGGCTACTTGGGTTATCCATTCACTAAAATGTTTTAGTGTTGGGTACGGCAAAATGCTTATACTTCTTTGGGCCCATTCCAGTCGCTTACTCATAGGCAATTTGCATATCAGTTCTTCAATCAGTCGGGTTGGCGTTGTGCTGATGCAAACCGCAGGTCTTTAAGAATGTTGAGAGGTTGTTTACCCTTGTGGCAAAAGGTATCAGCATCTCCAGCTTGTCCTCCGGTATGTTGGCGATTTCTCTCACCTTACTTAATTGGCTTCTCAGCAAGCACTCGGGGCGTCCATATCGGAACTCCAGGGCAGCCATGACGTTATCGACGTTTTCTGGATGGATGAGTAATGACTCCACCACTTCCCTAGCTTCGCCGATTATACACTTTTGCAAGCGAAAAAGGTTTTCAATTTTGGTATAGTTGTACATAGACGTCGACTCTCGATATGCAATGGAGAGCATGGGCCACTCTTCAGGGCGACCTGTAAATTCAGGTAAGGGCTGCAACTTTGTGCTGAGTGGCTTTGTAGGTGAAGAGGTGGTGTTGCTGTTGGCTGTGACACGAACCGTTGTGCGGACATCAGAGGTGGCAAGAATGTTGGTACCGGGTAAGTAAACGGTGTAGCTGTTGGTGAGACGCGATACTGACTTGTGGGCTGGTACAATGGCGATGGCAATGAATTAGGATTCCCTTGTGAGCTGTTTGTAGCGAGAGTACCGGCTGCTGGCGTGGGAGGAACTGATACATCGGCGGGAAGTGTCGTTATAGACGAATGTGTGCTATTTGACTTCAAATTTGTTTCAACGATGGGAGTTGATAAGGCGGCTGTCACAGTTTTCTGCTGTTGACTAAGCAAGTTTTGCAATCGAATACGCTCGGTTCTTTCAGATTCAGCACTGGCAGTTACTTCCTCCAACCGTAAACGCATTTCATTAATTTGTTTCAATAGCTCATCCATCGTTGGTGTTGTAGTAGAGTCTTTGTTGGTTACGTTTTCAGGATTGTCGGCGAGGTTTTGGTCGGCGTCTGTATCCACTGAGTCTTCTTCCGGATATTCAGCAATATTGTTGAGCACAAGACTTGATGAAGAAGCTTCTGGAATCACAAAAGTGCTTCGGGTTGATCTCCGTTGCATGTGTGCAGCTATGTGGACTTCGACCTTCTTGTGCGAGGTTAGGAACTGGTGGTGATTCAGACACGTTTTATTTTGAGTCGTAACAATAGCTAGAAAAGGCGGAAGCAGATTTCTATTCTCTATCGATAATGCGTAGATATGTACCTTGTGCTTTGTCGCTGGCTGCAAATATACGTATACTTATGTTCATGTCACTGGCTGCGACAAGAAAAAGTAATAGGCGGCGGATGACTGGATAATTTTTGCTGCAACTGGATTTTGGATGACGGAGGCGTGTTTCTGAATGCAACTGGGGTGTGGATGGCGGCGGTGTTAGTAGTACTTTTTTATGGATATGTAATATATATATGGCGGCAGTGTATCCATAAAAAATAAGAATAAAGATGTGCGTGGGAGTACTTGCTTTTTATGCATAAAACTGCCTTTTTGTATAAGATCAATTTATTCTCTATAAATATTTAATTTAAAAAGGATAATTCATTTTAATTTGTACATACTTACTATTTTTTAGCAATATTCCTGACCTCAGCCCGACTCCGACGACGCACAACACGTAAAAGAAAAAATCCTCGAGGAATATTGTATGACAGCTCTTAAGGAGCATTTTCACTCACTTTTCCAATTTGGGCTGTGTTCGTCGATGGAGTCGTAGCTGAGGGCAAGATTACATTTATATCGTTATAATTTTATGACACACTTTCCAAATGATTTCAGAAAGGAATAGTCGTCCAGCGTGGAATTCTGAAAAAAACAACACTGAAATCAAAATTGATTCTTAAAACCAAAAACAACGAAGAAATATTTACCAATTCCAAAGATGATGTTGATTGTGTGGATTGGAGCACTTTGTTCGCCTCCAGGAACATCATTTGCTTAAAATATTTCAAGGAGATTGGGATTGCCTTTGCCTTTGCATTCATTAACCGGCATATTAATGGCTTCGGCAACTTCTTGCCACAGATTAGCCTTGGGCAGTTTGTACTCTGCGCATCCAACATCCCGCAAGCTGCGTCGCGTCTCAATCTCCTGGGTTAATTTCAAATTGTTTTCGTGCGACCACTCACTTTCCACTTTCTTCCTATAACCTTTTTGTTTTGCTTTTTGTTTTTTTGGCGATTTCTCTACATTGCCTTCAACTGTTCGTTCTTCACATAAGTCAATTTTTTTTTTATGAATTTTGCACAAAAATCCCACTCTAACTTCAAATGTACCGATTTCGCCTCTATAATTATTATCTGACAATTGAGAAATTTTCAGAAATTGTTAGATGTCTTTAACAACACCTTCTTACAATTGCCAATGAATCTGACAATTTTTCAATCTCTGACCATTAATAAAAATTGTGTGTTCAGACGTGTTCAGACGGTTGTCAGATACCTGACAATTTTATTTTCAGGTGGCCGTCTGACAATGACCTGACAATGACGTTTCTTACAATATTGTCAGAAAAAATTGTAAGCTCACACGGTTGTAAGACATTTCAGACAATTTTTTTCGTGACAGATCTGACAATATTGTCAGACCTGACAATCGTCTGAACTTAGCTTTAGTTCAACTATGGGCAAGTTTGGTAATTTACTTTCAGTGGAATTGGGAGCAGTGCAAATGTTTGCCAACTTAGTTTAATTCATTTATGTCATCTACTTAAATTCATTTCTGGCTGATATCTGGAAAGTTTTCCATCTATGTTGGTTTATTTGCTGTTCAATGTAAACTACTGTTTATTGGTGGTGCCGCATATTTTTTTAGAATTTGATTTTGTTAATTTATTTTTATATAATTGACGCGGTTACACATCATACATCCACATTTAGAAGTTTAAATACTAATGCTAGACATGGAAAATGCAGAAGAAATAATGCAAATCCTTGAGAGATTTACACGTCTGAAACAAAAGGAGATTCCAAAGGAACTCGATGATTATATGCATTACGTTGCAAAGAGCGGTGATACTGTTTTTAAGTGGGCCAGTCTTAAATATTTGTTTCGAGAAAAGTTGTTGAGTGTAATTAAAAATTTTCATGATACAACACCGCGGGTCGATGGTAAATCCGTCTGATAATTAACTAAAAAAAGAAGAAACTATTTAAATTTTTCCTGCAGATTTGCCACAGTATCCTAATGTAGACCCGTTCAACTATGAAAGTATGAAGTCTTCGTTAATAGAGCGATTGGAGCTATTTAATGCTGCTCCGTTTACCATTCAAAGATTATGTGAGCTTTTGACTGAGCCGCGTAAGCAATATAGCCGCATAGACAAATTTATGCGGGCATTGGAAAAGAATATCTTAGGTGAGTATATTTAATTTTTTTATATTTAGGAAATAGCAGTAGAAGAATATAAATAAATTCCTTAAATGAAAGTAATTTTTGTGATTTTTATGTATTAGCTCGATTCAATGTTATATGATTTGATTATTTTTAATAACGCCATATCAGTAGTCATTGCCCCTTGTAATAGATACAATTATGCATCTAAATATATTTTATTCAATTAGTTTTTGGCTAATTTGATGTTAAGTGAAAGGTAACCTAGGTAACCACCTTCTCCAAAATGTCCCCGGAATTTATTTTTAAAATGGTAAATACAAGTTGATAGTCATACCGCCAACACCCTGGACTTGTTTTTAACTTCTCACCCTGACAAATACAAGGTCAATGTACTTACTTGTCAAGGCTCGTCGGATCACTGTGTCAGCTAATTTCACCTTCACTCACCACGCAGCTAGAGAAAAGTTTCCAGAAATGAACCGTACGACAATACAAGAAAGCCAATTGGAGTAGACTTAACAGCTTCCTTATGAATTTTAACTGGTCGTTATGTTGCCTCGATAACGACGTGGATGCCGCTGCTGATATGATTACAGACACTATTCTCTTTGGAATTAGACTTTATCCCTCATCAGATAAAGACATGGTACGACTCAAGCTGTAAAAAGGCTGTCAGGATTAGATAAATGTTTTTTCAGTCCTTCAAGACTAACCCGTCTAAACGAGCTAGGGATTACTGCAACGTCTTTCTTAAACGTGTTAAATTTCAATACGACCAAAAGCTTAGGCAAAAAATACCTACAATGTTTTTTTTTTTTATATCATTTTATTTATTAATTTCTTAAGGCTTAACAATTTTTATACTTTTCCGCGAAGCCTCAATGGCTTTTCTGCAGAAGATTGCGTATCAAAAAAGTTGGTTAACAAGTAAACAAGTGATCAAGTTTTTTGAGTTAAAATTACAATTTAAACTTGGTTACATTTTGCTATAAAAAAATACAATTGGAAAATTTTCAATATACTTATTTTAAATTAACTGATTGCAAATTAAATATTATAAATTTATACATTTAAAAAGAAATTTTTAATCGCTTTCTTTCTACAGTGTAAGTTCGTTATGTTCCTTAGATTTTCAGGTAATTCATTTAAAATTGAAGGAACGCTATATATGAGTTGCCTTTTACCATAATTATTATAATTTCGAGGCACTTGGAACAAACCCTGAGCACGTCTTCTAATATTAATTTCATGGTCGATTGGCTTTCTAAAACGTAGGTCGTCATAATACTCAAGAATTACGGTCATCTTGTATACATATATGTTGAACGGTCATCGCTTTGGAGTGTTTTTCTTCAGGGATCGAATTGTGGTTAATTATCGTCAGCACCATATTTTGCAGCTTTTGTAGTTTCGTTATATGCGAGTGTGATGAGCTTCCCCGAGCAAGTATGCCACACCTTATCTTGGACTCAACCAGCGCATAATAAATTCGCTTCTGAATTTGCTGTGTTGTTAGGTATCGCAAATGCACAAGAGCGAATAAAGCTTTCTTTATATTTGATCGAAATCCCAAAGGTAGTAAACATTTTTGGTTGTTTGTCAAAAATAATAAAAATTCTGCCTCATCTTCCATCCCAACGCTAATTTACAACAATTTGAACAAGTCTAATCTGTTTGCTACACACTTTGCAGCCAGCTCAAAACTTCCAGATTGTGCTTTGTCTCCTATACTTGAGTGCGTCGAATCTGCAATTGGACGATTCCACTTTCGCACTCGTGTTCTTTAAGGGGGGTAACGTTTATTCGTCGAAGAAAAGGCCAATTTTTAAGAATTTTTTTTAGACGCACAGGTACTACAAATTTATTTAATTGATTGTGAGATTATAGTACAACATATGAATAATATTTCCCTAATTTTTGAAAGCCGATGGCAGCAAATCTTTGGAGGCGCCTCGAAAAAAAGTTGTCCGCCGGTGAACCGTATAATTCATGACTGGATCTTCTGAAATGCTATCATTAGATAATTGCTTTCCCAAGGTATCCCTTGGAGGAAATTTTTTGTTCGATGTTTTCATTTTTGGTGATACTTAGAAGTGAAAACACAAATTTTCGCCTAAAAAATGGGCCAATTTGTTATTGTAAAACTAATAATTCTGAAAAATAAAAAAAAAGCTCATAGGAATACCTGATCATTTATAGTAGTATAAATTTCGAAAGAATCTGTCCAGTACATTTTGATTTAAACATTTCACCGGCTTCAAAAATGACAATTGTCAGAAAACAGCTTTAAAGTTCAATATTAAACATGAACAATTTGATCGCATAAAGTTATATTTTAGTTAGTTTTACTCCGATTTGTTTCAAATTTTGACACAACAACCTTAATATATCGTACAATGAAATAATAACATTTGGACGTGATACACATGATCCCAAGTCTTGTTACCAGTGATGATACGTTTGATGAATGTTTGTCCGGAACCTTCCTAGGAAAGCATGTCTTTTAAAATGTCCACACGCTACTTTTTCTGCAGGAAATTCAAGTCGTTCGGCATGAACTTTGCAGCGACACATTTTAATACCAACTGATTGGTTAAAATGTTGTGAATGAGTTCAATAGGGATGTTGGTCATCTCTACTAACTCTATAACTAACTCTACTTTACGACCAGTAAATTCTGGAATTTAACTGAGGAAAGTTGTTGATATCCGATGGTCTAACAGAACGGTCGACATCGTCAAGGGCTTCACGACGCCTTCTGAAGCGTGCATGCCAATCGCAAATCACTCTTTTCTTTAAAGCATCGTTGTCAAAACACTCTCAATGTTCTTTCGACATTAAATTCATTTTTAACAAAAACGTTGATGCAAATTTGTTACTCGGTTCTTGTATCCATTTCAAAAATCGCCGAAAAGAAAACAATCGATGCAAACATAACGCTGTTCTTTTTACAATTCACGAATGTCAAGGACAGTTGTACCAGTATAACAAATCAGCCAAACGAATACGTCACGCATACGGTATTCTGAGAACTCTTTGCATAAGTTGGTATGTTCCCTTACAATTTATTATGAAGCATCTATCGACGCAAGAACATGTTCAAGTTATTAAAACATTTGTACAATTGCGAATGCGTGAAGAAAGTTGCGTAATAAATCAACCGTGTTCAGCGGGTAATAAATAATGTTGAAAATTTCCAACCTATATAAACTGTTGCTTTGTGTATCCCGAAAAATTAAGGAGACTCTATATAAGACCTTAATTATCCCAGTCCTACTTTATGGCGCCAAAGCATGGATTCTATCGAAAGCTATTGAAGATATCCTCAATGTTTCAAGAGAAAAATCCTTTCAAAAGTATTCGGGCGCGTTTTCGTTGACGAGCTTTGAAGAAGAAGATTCAAAGACGAACTATACAGAGACATCAACCTAGTCGGAAAGCTGCGCATCAGTCGCCTGAGGTGCCTAGAAAATGTAGAGCGAATGGAGACCAATGCCACGGCTCGCAAAGTCTTCGAATCTAACCCAGCAAGTACACCGGGCTAACTGGAGAGGGTTGCTAGTTGAGGCCCAGGTTCATCCTGAACTGTAGCGCCACCCAAAAAAGTAACTTTAAAAATTATATTTATGGGATAATGTCCAGAAAAATTCACACTTTTACGAGGAGTTTCCGACCGAACAATGACAGAAGACATTTTTTCTCAAATTTTTTTTGTATTTTTCTACATAGTCTCCTTGTAACTCTGCACACTTCTCCTAGCGATGCTCCAATCTCTCTAACTCGTCCAAACAGTACATTCACTAGCTTTTATTGACGAGTGCCGCTATCCTTACGTAAACTTTTCAGACAACCCTCGTACACAAGAGAAAAAAGTTTGTATTTAGATAGATACGCGGGTTGAGTTGTTTTAAGTTGGTTAAGATTTATTTTGAGATTTTTCTAGAAACTATGCGTTTTTATCTTTCTACAAATAAAATTGTTCTTTCCCTAGATTCTAAATCGTCTTCCGGATCCTGGTTGAGGGTAGAACACCCTGGGTTCTGTTTTGGTCTTCGCATTGAACTAATGTTCTTAGTCCATAGCAGAGAATATTTCTGCTTCAGGTTTAACTCCTCCCCCGTTACGCAAACTCTTCATTAGGTGAAGTACTACACGTTTGTAGTACTCGCATGTTCGAAGCTTTACTGGAAAACCTACCTGAGATCACTTCTCTAGTGAGGTCAAGAGTTCGCTGATGTGCTTGCATTTGAGTGATCCTATTATTTTTTTGTTCGGCTATTTCTACGAACCTCTCCTGGGACCTAAACTTAAATGATATATCATGCTCACACTGCTGCTTCATCCCTTTGTTGCATTCGGTCCGCAAATATACAGCTCTTATTTGAGGAAGGCAAAAAACAGACGGTACAGCGAGACTGGTGCGCACGAAATTCGCAAAAAATCCGGTAGGAAAAAGGTTACCACGCCTCGGGAGGACCGATTTTTAATAGGATCTTCGCTCAACGTCAACTGAGCTTGCTTCTGAGTTGTCGACGGATCGAAAAAAACGATTTCTTCAAGCAACTTTGTTTTTTAGTTTAATAAGATTTAAGAGTTTATGGGTCATTAATGGTTTTAGATAAATCTTTTTCCTTGTGTTATGCACAGTGATAGTACAATTTTTAATATGAGCTTTAAGAATTCTGAGGAATGTGTCGAAAGCATCTGATGGATTACTTTCCAAAAAAAACTGGCTCCCCAAATTCAAATTGTAGGCATTCATTTAATAGGTTGTAGTCTGTGCGCTTTTTGGTTTTTTTTTATATAAGAGTTCTTAGGTTGTAGAGGTTTACAATTAAGTGTAACCATACAATAATCTGTGAGCTTAATATCAAGTACAGATCCACTAAACTTGCATTTATCATATAAATATATGATCAATACAGGACTTAGTTGACTGAGTTATACGAGTTGGTTCATTTATTAAATTTTGTAGAGCATTGGATGCCATAAGAAACAGGTAGTTTTCAGTATCATTATCACACACATTTAAGACGTCTATTTTTATATAACTTACAACCATTAATTTTTTTTTCTTACGTGTACTTAGAAAAACGCTCAACTCATCAATAAACAGACCTTTACTAAATCGTGTAATCTGTAAACGCATACCACTGTATAGCTCTCATTTCTAAAGCCAATAGATAATTTCATTACATCAGCGCTATGAAAATTTATATTGGCGCAATTACAATCATAACCATTTTTCATATGTTTCATTGCAATTACCAAAACGCGTATATCCCGGTATGTTACATAATTTCAACTCATCACCATATATCCAAATTTCACTCAAAACAATAACAACAGGTAGACTGGGAAAGGACTCAATATGCGCTACAAAAAATGAGAAATTTTTACGCATACTGCGAATATTTTGATGTAAACAAAACATATTATTAATACAGTTCACACAATCAAGAGAATTACCATAGCATTTACATACGAGTACATCAGAGACTAAACACGAAACATTATTACGGATGGGTGGCCGTGGCTCAAGTGGTAGTGTGTTGGCTTACAGTCGTTCATAGACCTCATAGACGTAGAGGAATAAACGTGTTTCGGCTTCTAGTAAAGAGAAAAAGTAAAAAGTGAACTTAAGAAAACGATAATCAGAAACATTTTGGCCAAATGCTTCGGTGGCCCAGTGGTAGTGGTGTCGGCCGAGTAAACAAGGGGCGTAGGTTCGATCCCCGGGATAGTACGGACTTTTTTTATTTTTAAAATTTACATCAGAATAATTAAGTTCTTATACAGTAAGACCGGGTAATGAGTGGCGGTGAAAGGTCCGCTATTCCAATAGCGAGACCAGCAGATGACATGCTGTCAAGCCGTAATACCGGCCCATCAAATAACTGGTATTTCAGAGGTCAGGACTAAGAGGAGGGGGAAGTTGAAGCCAGCTCCTAACCTTGTAAAGCGCCCTTCCCTTTCTGCATCTACCGAAAAGCTGTCAGGTAGAGTAAGGGAAGAGGCGCCAACAACGTCAACAAAGGCGGCAGCTGAGTCAGACCAAAACGAATACCCTTACGTGTCTGATGGCGGGGAAGGCAACTACATGGGTGGTGAGAATACCTTCCAATCTCTGGCGGCCACAGAGTCAGAGGACGAAGAAGAAGAGGTGCATGCACTAAATAGCACCATTAAACAGCTGGAACAAAAATTACTGGCTATTAAAGCCAAACAAGTGGCAAGAAGACAAAAGGAGCAAAAACAACAACTCCAGAGGTCTCAGCTACAGCCCACAATTAGCGAGGCTAAACAAAAAGAACAGCCACTACAACAACAAAAAACAGTACAAGTGCCAACGAAAAAACCTGCACAGACACCACAACAACAACAACAACAAAAAGCACAACGGCAGCAACAACAAAAACAGCAGCAGCAGCACAAGCTAGAGGCAACAGCAAAAGCAACAACAACAACAGCAGCAACAACCGCAACAGCAGAAACAACATCAGCAGCAGCAACAACAGCAACAGCAGAAAACAACCAAACCACGGGTACCTCCAATCAACACATTCAAGATGGAGTTGAAAGACACCATAGAATTATGTAAGTCGGCCATAGGCAACAATTTTTTTGTTAAAAGACTTAGTTTAGACAGGCACTGCAATACAGTGGAGCGCTACCACAAAATTAAAAGTTTATTGAAGGATTCGACGACGGACTTCTCTTACACCTTAGAACGCCAGCAATGCTGCTGAGGGGGTTAGAATGGTCGACAGATCCGGAGGAGCTCCTTGCACTGCTGAAAGGGCTCAAATTCGTGGGGGTCAAGCCGTTTGTCACGGCTGCCGGGCCTCACGCACCTCCAGTCGTAATGGGTACGTACATGGCGCAGCAAACCCTGAAGGTCCTTGCAGTGAATGTTAATTCACTGATTAGGTTCGAAAGAAGAGCCGCACTGCTTAAGTTGCCTAAAGACCAAGCCCCTGATGTGCTTTTGGTTAGCGAAACTAAGCTTACCAAAAGACACAAAATGAGGCACAGAAGATATAAAATATTACTAAGAAACCGACCCAATTCCATTCAAGGAGGAGGCGTTGCGATCTTTGTAAGAAAAGGACTGTGTTTCAAAAGAATATACAGTCGTGTAGTACGTACGGTTCCAGGTGCTGGAAGCATGCGTCATGTACATCCCTCTCCGTAGTGCAAAGCGGTTATACATGGTGTCTGTTTATGCGCTTAAAGCTAATCAATCCACCTTATTCATCTCAGAGCTCGATACACTTTTTCGATTCCTGAGGCTGGAATTGGAAGACACATAATACACCAAATACTAGAGGGAACCTACTATTCAATTGGTGGGGTCAGCACAGTATAATGTATCGACTCGGCCTTAAGGCGACGGATAGTCCGTCGTTTCCCAGACACGGTTCTTATTTGGACCTCTTGCTGTTCGACACACGAATACACCTGACGTGTACTAACCAAACATACCATAAACTGTCTACGCACGTTTGTGTATGACAGTGACCATTGTGGTCTCAGTACCACAATAACAGTTCCGAACGAAATTGCGGAATTGGATGAGTTTGTTCAAAGGCATTCCTACAATTATAGTAGCGTGCGTTGGACACACTTCACCAGAACACTGACTAGAGCACTCTCCTCGAATTCGCTCTACCCACCGTCCAATAGAAATCTGTCAAACGAGGAGATTGACAGGTATCTTAGGCTAATGGACGAGACAATTAAACGAACAATGGACAAAACGATACCTCGGTATCAACACACTGACGACGAAGACTTATTCCGCAATGCAACTATTGACGCACTGCACCGACAAAAAAGTAGGCTGCTGTCAAGACTAAAAACCTTGTACAGACAGTTTACTGACAGACATAACCCGGAGATCATGACATTGAAGTCGTCGATTAAAAACCTCCAGATATTAATAAAAGAAAATTACAGAAATTCTGTAAGTTTGTATTGGAACAACAAAATTCGGGCTGTAAACACCAGCAACCCGAATATGTTCCCGCAAATAAATAAAATATTTCGGAGAAATAATCAAAACGACCTTCCATGTCTCAAAATCGCCCGAACGACGAACAACGAACAAATACTTGTAGCAGCAGGTATAGATCCAAATGAAGCAGTTGATGATGACAATTTCTTTGTGATCGAGGATCCGCAGGAGAAGGTAGAGGCTATAGGAGCGACTTTCCAGGAAGTGTACAAGGCGAATGACATCATTGGCCCGAACCACGACCTGGAGAGTCAAGTCCTTGTGCACAATTTCTGCCTTCGAAATGAAATTGTGAATTGGCGATTCGAGAACTCGGGTTTCATCCAGTTCAGTGATGAGAATACGGCTAATAATGTCATCACCAACGAAAGGGTATTACCACCGTTCATTTCGAAGGAAGAGCTCCAAACGATCTTCGAATCGCTTAGAAGTAAGAAATCAGTGGGAACCGATGAAATACCGAACATTGTGCTTCGACATCTCCCACTAGAAGCGGTGGACATTTATACCACCCTGTTTAATAATGCAATGAATAATGCACATTATCCAGCGCATTGGAAAACTGCGGTGGTACACCCCATCCCCAAAAGGAATAAAGATACATCCAATTCGGCGAATCTCCGCTCGATCAGTCTTCTTCCAAACATCAGTAAAGTTTTCGAGAAGGTGATCAATAGAGTCCTGACTGAGTGGGTTGAGGACAAACATATAGTTCCGGATAACCAATTAGGTTTCAAGGCGGGGCATGATATCATTCATGCTGCGTCTAAACTGGTTTCTGGTTCTGGAACAACTGGTGCCTGTCTGATTGACTTGGAGAAGGCCTTCGATACCGTATGGCTAGAAGGTCTCTTTTTCAAGCTGGACAGGTTGGGCATTAGTAAACCACTTCTGTATATTCTTTTTGATATGCTCTCCAGTAGACAGTTCATCGTGAAGAATGGCGATGTGACTTTTGCTGGAACATTTAATATTAAAAACGGCCTGTAAATTCGCCGACCCTATTCAACATTTACACAAGTGATCTGATAAGTTCACTTCACCATGCCATAGCGTACGCAGACGACTTAATCGCGTACAGAACAGGTCCAAAGATTGAGGTCATTAACATACTTTTGCAACGTGACTTCGATAAAATTAAACGATATTGCGACTGGAAGTTGAAAATCAACTTTCAGAAATCAGAAACCATTCTGTTTAGGACGCCTTTGTCTGGGGCTTCTAGGGATACCAGAAAGAATTGGCGAAAGTTCTCTATCGTCGGACAACATGGACAGCCACTTGCTTGTCGAAATGTAGTCAGATACCTTGGGATCTGGCTAGACCAATATCTGTATTTTAACAAACATATAGATATTGCTCTGGCCAGAGCCAAAGGTGCTTTTGCCCTTACAAAGAGACTGTTTTATAACAGCCAACTCGATGCGAGGGTGAAGGTGATCTGCTACTTGGCCTTTATCCGGCCTATGCTTGTATTTGGTTGTCCCGTGTGGTTCAACGTGAGAGCAAGCTTATTGGAAAATATTCGGGTGTTTGAGAGGGCTTGTCCTTCGCTTATACAGAACACCGGAGTCCGAGTACATAAAATTCTATCCTAATGAGGTCTTATACAATAACCTAATAACCTAATACCTAACCTATAACCTAATAAAAGTGGACAATTTTGTTATTAAGTTGACTCGAAGGCACATTGCAAGAGCAATGACCTCATCGAACAACCTGATCTTCGGGGCTTACTACAGCAAGTTCGCTTTGACGGCCAGAAGCGTTCCTCTATCTAGATAGCAAAGGTCTGATCCAGGACAGATTGGTGGTGCCGCTAATCTTCCACGTCGCTCGAGCAGCTGCGGACAGGCGACTCAACTACGACAGAGACGTCGCACATGGCAGTCTGGAGCGTCTCCGGTTCAGTAGGGTGGTAGGGAGTCGCGACATGAGGGATGTTGCTTGACAGCACCAACAATTTTTGTGGCTAGTGGAAGCGGAAAGTTCGTCGTCGAATTCCTCAAGTTATAAGTAGCTTCATGTGAAGCAAAGTCGGTCGTCTGTCTATTTTATTTACCGTCACCGATTAAAGGAGCTTGAATCAATAAAAGTTCCCAGATTTGTCTTAGTGTCGAGACTGGAACTTTGTGCAGCGGAGATGTTGTCGTCACTACTTGTTAGGATTCGGATATTATATCTCGTGGAGCATTTGCTGAGAAATTAGTTTATAGCAGGTGGTTCGTAGGTCCGTCTTTCATTTATTCGTCGGAAGAGTGTTGGCCCAAGAAAAAGGATTTTTCGTTAATTAAGAAGCAGGTACTTGGAAAGCGTAAAGGTGGAGTAGTACTTGTATCTAGGAGTGTGTCCCCAAATTTCGCGGAAAACTTTACACGGTTTGGCAGCTTGCAGAAAACATGTCGCATTTTCGCTGTAGTTTTGCGATTCATAAGAAACTTGCGAAAATCCAAATGGAATGGAGAGATCTTTTTGGAAGAAAATCGAGAATTTGATTTACGCGGTAGAACAATTACAAAATTAAACTGGACTTGCACTGCAAAGGAACTGAACGAAGCCCAAATAAGGATTATTTGGCACATCCAGCAGGAGAGCTTTTCAAAGGAGATTCGTCAGTTGGAGAAGGGAAACATGATCAGCCCTTCGAGTTATGTCGAAAATTTAAATCCCTTCCTTGACAAAGGCTTTTAAAAATCCTCCGAGTTGGTGGGCGTTTGCAGAATGCAGACATTCGCTACATTGCAAAATGTCCTATCCTTCTTCCTAAATCCCATCCTTTTGTAAAAATTCTTTTTGTTTATTTACATAGCAAAAACTACCATGCAGGTCCACAAGCACTAGTGGGCATCGTGTGACAACGCCTTTGGGTTATAGATGCGCGTAGGCTTGCGAAGAAGACTGTAGATAGCTGTTTGCATTGCTTTAAATACAAGCCAAAGTTGATGAGCCAAATCATGGGTGAATTACCTGCAGGCAGAGTGCAACCAGCGAGGCCGTTCCAAAAAACTGGTGTTGAATTCTGTGGCCCATCTAAAACCACGTTGAACCGTCGAGGCCCAAGGAACTACAAGTCATATGTAGCAGTCTTCTTTTGTTTTGTCGTAAAAGCTGTCCATCTTGAAGTCGTATCCAACTTATCGAGTGAAGGATTTCTTGCTGCGCTTAAGAGCGCGAAATGAGCTGAAGGCTCTTAAGAATCAGTTTCTTGCGCATCAAAGCCAAAAGAAAATTGCTGAATGGTGTGCAGCGGAAGGTATCGAGTTTCATCACATCCCACCAAGAGCGCCTCATTTTGGTGGCCTATGGGAGGCTGCAGTAAAGAGTGCAAAAAATCATCTCTTTCGTACTGTGAGCGATGCGTACTTGACATTCGAAGAACTGTCTACTGTTGTGGCAGAGGTTGAAGCCGTGCTAAACTCCAGGCCGATGTGTGCCATGTCCAGTGATCCAAGTGAAGGCATTTCGTAATAGGGAGCCCCCTTAGTGCGATAGCAGAACCTCTCATCACGGATTGTAAGACGTCCTCGTTGAGCAGATGACGGAGGTTGACACTTCTCAAGCAGCATTTTTGGAACCGATGGTCGAAGGAGTATCTCCTGGGGCTGCAGAAGCGACATAAATGGCAAACGTCGTCAGGAGAGTCAATATCGAAACCAAATACACCTGAGTTTCAAACCACTACATCACAAATTTTCCTTTCTCCTCCTTCTATCTTTCCGCCCGCGCCCTGGCAACAGTATAAGGGTATTCATAATCCCTTCGGCGCGCGTAAATTATAAAAAAAAAAAAAAAAAAACAGATTCTTCGGTCGGTACGCTTGGCTTAGTATGGGATGACAAGACTCCACCTCAACAGGGGTTGTTGGGTCGAATATGCAACCTTATTCGATCATCTGATGGCAAGGTTCGAGTTGTTGATGTGCGTACAAAAAATGGATTCCAACGCAGAGCAATTCATCGATTAGCACCCTTACCCATGGACAGTTGAAGATACCGCAAATACTTCAAGGCGGGCAGAATGTTAATACATCTGTAGCTATTTTTTAAATACTACTTCGAATAATGTAGCTTTCCTCATTGTTTTCTTTTCGAAGTTATTGCGGCGAATGCATGATGGTACGAAAGGAAAAAATTTGTTGTAATAGGATTAATATCGTTGTAACATTGAAGAAGATCGGGCGTGGTGTTTTTATTTTTTGGAAAGGTCGAAAAATAAAAGTTAGATTTAATAAAAGTCAAATCGTTGTTATAAATCGTTTTTTTTTTTTGGTTTTTGATATTTTTTTCCCCTTGTGAAAACGCTCACAAGGCTAACACATGTATCATCTCCAACGTTTTCAACGCTGATGGCCTGATGGGTGTCCGCTTTTTGCCGAATGAAGTCCCAATTACAATACGCTGCTTGGTAGATTTGAAGAATGTAGTTGGACGAGATGGTGACAACAATACCTATAATAAGAATGATCAACAACAATTTTAACATTCAACAAAATCTTATGCAGCCTAGTTTCTCTTTAATTTCTTTTTGCCTTATTCTCTTTCTTATTATACATTTAGTGCTAAACTTCCTTTTCTTTCTTTGTATCTTTAATTGTATCTATTTTGGAGATGTTTCAGTAATTTTTTCTTAATCTTGTTTTACAATAAATACTGACGTTGCTGGGTTCTTTCGGTGTTCGACCCGCACCTGATAGTAATGTTTTATTATGACCAACCACAATAACATTAACACTGGCGTCATAAATGAAAATTTGATCCCTTTAATGAATGTTATGTGCAAGCGACAAAAGGGGCTTTGCGTTTGTCGTATTAATGCAGAAAGCTTGGTGAATAAAATTGATGAGTTTAGATTTGTATTTGAGAATAGCTTGATTGACATTATTTGCATCTCTGAAACTTGGATGCGTCCTGAAATAGGCGATGATTTATTTACTCTGCAGGGTTTTAAACCGCCTTATCGTGCTGATTGTCATGGATCTGCAATTTACATTAAAAGCCACATTATAACTTCGTTCCTCTCCCACGCATCCATATAACTTTGTGTTTGTTGAGGCTTTAAGCGGCGATCAAACTACAATTTTCGAGTCAATTTATGCCCCTTCAAATGTTGCCAGTTATAAAGAACTCACCGAAGTAATTGAGCAATTTAATTGCCTTTCTCCAAACTTCGAGTAATATAAATTTACTCGGTCCATGTAGTAATCGTCTGAAGGACGCCGTGAAAGCTCTTAGTATGTTTTTTGTAAACTCTTCCGAAACTCTGAAATGATTGTTAGTGATAAAAATCTGTTCAAATATTACCAACAACTGTCTGCTCCAGCGTTTTCGTACCACGATCTAATTTTCTGTACTCTGGATTTGAATGTCGACTCTTTTCCAAATCAATCCTTCCAATATTTTGATTTTCGCAACATAAATGTGTCAAATTTGTTTAATAAATGCAGTAATATAAATTGGCACTCAATATACATGGTTCCTGACACGAATGAACCAGTAAGCATTCTAAGCTCCAATATTCAACATCTTTTTGAAAAATTTGTTTCACTAAAAACTCGTCGTGTTAGGCCCAGAGACCAACCCTGTATGTCCAATTCCATCGAAGTATCGCGGCTCTAAGAGTCTCTTATCGACGGTGGAAATGATATAGGTGTATTGATATGTTGAACAATTACAAACTGCTTAGGAACAAGATGACCCAGAAGATAAGACGCGCTAAATCCAACCATTTCTCAAACCAGTTTGACTTCATGAGTCCTCAAAGTTTTTGTGGAATAAAATACGTCAGATTGGTTGGAGTAAATAGGCTTGTATAGTCAAGGGTGATGTGAACGTAGAGGAATTAAACCAAAAAATTTGCTAATGCTGACTCCAATCAAATAAATACCCCCCCACACAGCCTATCCTTGAAGTCATTGGAAGGATCTTTTACTTTATCTGTCGTAGATCCTATAACCGTTGGCAAAGATATTTTTGCTATAAAGTCAAAATTTATTGGCTAAGATGATATCCACGCTGGCTATATAAAAATAATTCTACCTTTTATTCTCTCCCACATAGCCCATATTTTTAATTATATTATTATGATATCCAGTTCACGTTAAGCTGTTGTGGTGTACGCACGCGTCAGGAACACATTTTATACTATTAGCGCATTTCTCACAAACTTTATATATAGTACATATCAATTAATATGTCTTGTAATACTTGCGGAGGTAAAGTAGATCGAACGCAATTAAAAGTGATATGCAGTAGAGTGTTTTCCATGCCAACTGCGTCAGCATCAAGTCTGAGGACATTGACTATATGAAAAAGGCAAACAAACCCTGGCGTTGTACGAATTGTGTAGCTTGTGTCCCAAGAGCCAACCTGGATCTTCAATGACCTTACAACATAAGCTTCAGAATTCTCTTTCCTCACAAGAAATAAAACTTGACAAAATCTACGCGGAAATATTGGAAGTGAAGAATATCCAAAGACAGCAGATAGAAGAACTTTAAGGCAGAAACAAGCAATGTGAAGAAAAAATCCATCAGCTGGAGAAAATAATCAATCAACTACAACAACAATTAGTCGCCAATTCAGTTGAAATCTACATTATCCTCAGCAACAGAATTAAATCTAAGAGCTGTTATGCATTGGACAATATCATTTTCCGTTGCTACTTTGAAATCTTCCTGACAGGGTATAGAGTTCGATTGAAGTCAAAATGTGATTTAGTTCATCAGATTCAATTACGCATTTAGATGCGGAGTTGCTGCTTTGGAGGAAGGGCGGTATTTAATCTTGAGGCGTAATACCTTTTCTTACAAGTATATATAATGTAGGTTGAGTGTTTACGTACCACCTTGTACTCAGACCAACTAACATTGGAAGGTCCACGGTTCCATCTTCTATATAATTTGTTTAAAATTTTTATAGAACTGACCACCTCAACCGTAAACTAAGGGCATGCTCTGTTGAGGATTTTAACTGTTTTTGTTGGAATCGAACAGCTGCGTTGAAATAGATTGAAATAGTTTCACTTTATCATTTGGATTAAAGCATAATCGGCATTGCCCGGGAGTGCATTTAAGTCTATCGAATTAAAATTTTTATATGAAAATGTGTCATCGAAAACAGTTCCCGACTAAATTAGTCGATCCTAGAAGCTAGATATATGATTTTCTGCAAACCGAGTAGCGTAAGCCACATTTATTACATCCATTCCTATGGAGGAAACTAAATACTTCATTTGAAAAGCCCGGGTGTCAAGTCTTAGTATGTCAACGTTAAATTCACCACAAATAATTAAGTGTTGATAGAGTGTACATTAGTTAGAGATTTCAACAAAGAAAGGCACGGGCGAGCAGCTTCTATTTTTACTATAAACGCACGCAACCATATGTTTGGTATTACAATCTCGTATTTCGACTATGTAGAATGTATTATACTTTATACCGTTGTCATTAGCCTTAATGATGGTATCACACTTAAGGTTCGATTTGCAATAAATCGCCATCCATAGGCATGGTAATTCTAAAAAGTTCATAGGATGGTATATCATAAAGCAGGCTTGTTATACTCGGCTTAAACTAAGTTTCGGTAACAGAAACACATAAAATCAATCACACATGAGTCCCTCATAGCATCTGGAGAGAGAGTATTGGTTTTAGCTTACTTAAACCGGGTGAAGAGATAAAGGCAGTTCTTGGCAGTTACCCATTGCAACATTATTAGTTGTAAAAATATAAATTTTAGTTGAATTGTTTTCTTTTGTTTAAATCTTCAATTCTTAATGTGTTAATGTTACTTTAATTCCCCTTGATAAATAATAAATCTTTGGCTCTTTGTTTAAGTTTTCGCTTCTTTTTCCTAAATTACGCTTGTTTACCTTATGTAAATGAAAATTTATTTTCTGCTTACGATGTTATTAAATTTAATTGCGGATGAATCTGGTTTTGATTATCCGAGTGGTGGTGGCTATCCTCCCGGTCCTCAAATTGGGTATCGTTGAACTCGTAATTATGGTTCTAAAGTAAATATTGCCCTAAACTTAATGTGTCAAAAGTTATTGAAGATAAAAACAGTTTTTTTTTTCCAACAAGCTAGATTTTTGGATAGGTTTTAAATACGTCATAACAAATGCTATGTCAAAAGGCTCCATCGATCTCGCTACTGCGTTTTTTTTTTTTTTTATCGAGGTCAAAGGTCGCAAATTTTCGATTTTTTTGTGTATGTCTCGGATACAGTGAGAGCTACCGAAAAAATGGATGAGAGAAAGTTTGTAGATCGTGAAATTTTCCACCAAAAAGGTAGAGAATTCCCCACGAAGCACCGTTGTAGAGTTATCGCGATATCAAACCTAGAAAATACGAATATGAACTCATGTGGCCAGTATGCATCATCGGGTCATCCATTTGAAGAAAAAAATATTGGAATATTGGTTTTTGTGACTCATACACGTCACGTGTATTACGTGGAAAATATACGATTCTGAGTGAGTCGACGTCCGTCTCTAATCCAATTAGTAGGTTGGCCTTGAGTAACATTTGCCTACGGCCTTCCATTGTTCAAGTAGAAACCGGCGTATACCGGTTTTTTTCGAGGGACATAACCCTAGTAAATCCAGTCAGTTTTGAACGCTTTTTCGTAGTGAATAAACGTGTTTGAAGATAATATTTTCATTTTAAACTGTGCCGTTACAAAATCTATAAAAATATCGGAAGTTTGCTTCATTTGCAATGAACTTTTGAATGAAGATGAAATTGTGATTGTAGATCGCGGGATAGAAACTTTAAACGATTCTAGTAATGAGAGGAGTGATGAGTTTAATGAATATTTAAAAGACAAACAATCTGTAACTATCCATAAGCAGTGTCGTAAAGTTTTTATGTTTTTCATTGAACTTCGTATCATATCAATTGTTGAAAATGCAAACCAACCCGCCAGAGCTCGTCTTTGAAAGGCTCTAACAATGTCCATTCTTTCAAATTCTTCTCCGACTTTCATAGCGGCCTCGTCAATCTTATGGTTCAAGTCATCCAATGTCATTCATTTTTCCCCATAAATAAAAGTCCATTGGGGTCAAGTTCAGAAACCTTGGAGGCCACAGAATGGTTCCATCCCGCCCTATCCACGAATTTTCATGCACGCAATATAACCACTCTCTGACTACATAGGCTAGGCACAGTCTGCGGGTACACAATGGCTGTTCTTTGTTGCAGTGGTATATTACTTAATAGTGCTGGTAATTTATTTCACCAAAATTCTAGGTAGAGATTTGAATTAAGCCTTGGAAAAAGCCGAGAGGGTCCGATCAGCTTATTACCCAATATTCCTACCCACACATTGATGTTGAACTTATGTTGAAAAACTCTGTTTCATGGAGTCGATGCTTCCTCCCAGGTATCCAAATTGTGGAAATTAATGATTCTATCCCTGGTGAATTGGAACTCATCCTTCCAGTTTGTGTTTCCACTGTGTTTCCAGAATGTAATTACAGAATTCCAACCGCTTCTCTGAGTCCCCGGGTGTTTACCTCCTGTACTGGTGCGTGCCTCCTGATTGTAGAATTCTACAGCTTAGATTAAAAAGTCTGCTTAGTTGCCTAAGGCTGCTATTTGGATGGTTTTTGACGTAATATGAAACGTCTTTGTAGCTGCGAACGCCTTCTACTAAAGCAGGATGTGAGTTCCGACGACTTCCGCATTGTTCCCGTCTCCACCAACCTGGAAAATGTTCTAATTAATCTCCTGCCATTTGGGGCAGTACTATCCGAGTTTCGTTTCAAATATTCCAATCTCGCTTCTTGACCGTTACCGTTGCAGAAACCGTAGACATAAACCATGTCTGCATATTAAACGTCAATATCTCGGTTACAAAGTACAAGATTTGCTTATTTCTATTTTATTGTTTTTTTTTTTTTTCAGAAAAAGAACCTGTAATATTTTTTTTGACCTGAAAAAAAATGGTCGTGACCTACCCTAGGTGGCCCCTTTTCTTCTTCTAGGGGTTATAAAATGAATCTTTTAAAAAAAAAATTATTGGATTTACATTGCATAATAATAATAAACATATTCTGCTTGAAAAAATTCCAAAGCAGCTATTAACTAGTTAATTTGAATGAGAATACTGCATTTTTTGTGTTTTATAGTTTGAACAAGTTGAATCTTGAAAACTACTAATTTGAGATGAAATAACCTGACTTTTATTTTGTTTGTAAACACTAGGTGCCAAAAGTGGAGGATAATTACATATTTTTCCGAAAAAAACTAAGAACTATGTCAAAATTTTAAGTTACAAAAAAAGCCAGTTGTGATCTTCAAAAACTTTTGACGCATTAATTTTAGGCAACATTTACTACTACAATTAAAGTACTCATAATTAGTGCTCAACGATACTCCAATTGTTATTATACACGCATAAATTTGAAATATGTTATTTTCAATAGCAATCAAAACTGCTCAGCATAAGTCTTTGCTTAAACCCTCTGTAGCTAAGAGAGCATGCATTTCCGACCCGTCCCCATCCATACGATTTTTTTCTCAAAACATGTCAAGAAAGCTCCCCTTAAAGTTTTCGACACATTATTCGGAACAACCTGTATATAACAATGTTTCTCTAAAATAAAGTATAATTTGCATGTTGTTATTTCAAATTTCCACAACACCCACGTTGAAAGGTAATGGTAAACCTCCAACAATAAAGCTTAGGTGATGGGTTTTTTCAATTGCTCGCCGTTCAGAATCGAAAAAAACGCATGCATAGATCGATCAAACAGGTGACAAAGTGACTGTAGAAAAATATTGTGATCCCCATTGAATATTTTATTTTTCCATTTAATTATATAATATGCTAAATAAATAAATACATAATTTTTTTTATTTTATTTTTCTGTGTTTAGTAGTGAGCACTATCGAACCAGGTCGTAAACATTCTGAAAGCGAAAATGGTGATTCACTTGATTCTGTCGTAAATGGTGACATTTCGTTAGATGTTAATGTTGACATTGACATGGAAACTGAGCCAATTTTCAACACTGACTCTCAAAGTAATATGGCATCATCTGTTACTGCTTCAAATCCAACTCATAAGCCCGATGATGATATACTACCAAATCCTAAGAAACCAAAGCTCGATATTAGTAATATTAATGATGAGGTTTCTAAAATAGATGTCAACACTAAAACAACTGTAACAACAGGTTCTGAAGAACCTCAGAATGAAAACGCTATTGTTGAGGAATTAACAATAATTACTGATAGAAACTGTGAAAAGATCTGTGATAAAAATACAGTTTCTGATAATAGAAAAGATATATATGCAAATGAAGATGAGTCCATTAAAAACATTGAAAAAGAAAGAGATGACATAAACTCTGAATCTGAAATCAATATCACAAAAGAAAAAACAAAAAAACTAAATAAAGAAAATGAAAACTCAACGCCGTCTGCTGAGATATCTAAAACCATAACGCCATTAAGTGAACATACTTTAGCTGAAGCTAAAAATGTTGATGTTGATAAAACCTATAAAGAAGTCGAAAGCAAAAATGATGCGAAAAAGGAGGCTGTTGACGTTGGAGGAAAAACTGATTTATCTGATAATCAAGACGGCGACCCAAAATCAAATAATGAAGAGAATGAAAATACGATTACTAAAAGCACATCTAGCAAAACGAACGACAATTCGATTAATATCTTAACCGAACAAACTGTTCCCCAACCTGAGAAAATTATCAATGTCAAAGGAGCAGAAACTGGACAGTCTTCGGTTGACAAACAGTTAGCAAAAAATAGTGATTTATCCAGCTCTGAAGATATTTCCGTTACAGTTTTAAACGTTAAAGCAGAACAGGAAAGCGAACTCGGAAATTTCGTTCAAGCTTCAACAGTAATATCAACTGAACAACTAAATATAGTAGATGCTGCAACATCAATTGAGCCAGCAGGAAAAGTCGACGCCACTGCCGAAATGTCACCAATAACCGAATCAGTGCAAAATGAGTATAACGAATTTCCGACAAAAGTCCAACCAATAGAAGAGAAAATAAAAGAAGATCTATTAGCAACAAAAGTCGTTCAAAATAAAGACATCGCTTCTTTAAATTCTGTTGGACAATCTGTAAGCACAGACCAACCTATGGATGATAATACTGACTTAATTAGCGAAATTGACCCCGTTGTGGACAATACAGCTAATGTCGACGAAATCGTTATGACTGATAGTGTCGAAATGACAACAGAAACAATTGAACTTTGCAAAGAAGAACCAGCTGGTATGGAAATTGATGACACCAGTCAAGAAGCAATGGACCAGTAAATGATTGAAATTTTTTTTTATCAGCATTTTTGTTTTCCCAGTAAATTCAGCTTTATTTTGCGGAAAACATATTGCGATTCTCATCAGTGCTGTATTACTGGCGATATTTTTTAAACCCATTGATATGGCATTTTAACTGACATAAATAAATTCATATAATTCTAGTATTAATTAGCAAGATTATTTATTTTTCTATCTTCGATATTGCAGTTAAAAATAGTTTAGCATTCCGATTTTACTTTAATAATATGAGCTAACTCAAAAACAATATTGAAATAAACAAAATTATGGTACGTATAAATAAGACATTATAGAAATTGGTTTATGTTTTACCAAAAATAACATTTTCCAAGGTAACATTTTATATTTTATATTGATGCATCATACATATTTTTTTTTTTTAATAAAAATCTAATAATATACTTTAATACGTGGTAAACAGCGTTATTATTATTTTATGTATTTTTGATTTAGTCTATCTTGAGTTAAGGTCCATTCACAGCTCAGCGACCTGCAAACAAATCACCCCAAAACAGGTGAATTTCCAGGTTAACTTCGAATGTTTTGGTCATGCGAATGTAGGTTGGTTTCCACATTTGTGGAATGCGAGTAAAGTTTGACAGTTCGTAAAGAGAATTCGCTGGTTTGAGTGGACGTGGCTTAAGTAGTAATGTATTGGGTTCTAGATCGGATGGTTCGGGGTTCAATACCAGTCGCACCCGAAAGACATTCTTTTTTTTTAGGCAACTAAAATCACGTAAGAATAGTGGTTGCCTGGAATACAACATCAAGTCGAATTATACTAATAATTTAGCCTCCCCGTTTAAATGTTGGATGTCATCCATGGACCGAAATAACCACTAAGCCCAAAAATCTTTCTTTCTTTCTTTCTTAAAAACTTAACACTAGCACGTGCTCAGACACTTTAAGTGTAGTCATACCAACTTGAGTGTTACGTTCTTTTTTAAAAAACAAAAAAACTTGCAGGTGTAGAGATCATTTAGGCGAACATGACCAGATGAGGGTGTTGTACTCCAATGCTCCAAAGGCGGATGAATACCTTATATATTGGGGCCAGATGAGTGGTGCAAAAGTATTTCTTACATCGTTTGAGGAAATCTAAACATTTCGCAGCATTTTTGGCGACATTAAATACGTGGTCATTCCGGCGTAGGTTGTAATTGGCATACATACCGAGAATGAAAAGTTTCTTGGTTTCGGCAATGCAAGTGGCATTCATGGATAATGACTGGGTGTCTAGATTTCACTTTAACGACAACATGGTGTTTTGGATGCATTAAATTCCACTCTCTTGATTGTTCCCCATTGATTGGTGATGCTGTTTATATCATACTTAAACAGTTACTCAAACCAGTTACACGTGTTTTTCTTGTTCTCCGTATTTACCTGATTAATTTTCAGTTCTAAATTTCGTCAAATTGTATTTTGGTTAATAACCCCAGTGCCCGATTTCATTAATTTTTAATTGTCTACTGACAGATTTCAGTGCAAATAAAAGACCCTATCTACAATAAAAAAAAGAATAATAATAACTCGACCTATATTTACTATATACCCTCACTGACCTACACAACCAATTTAAATGTGTCTGCGGAATTGCCAATTATGTAATCGATGACAACAATGCTGGCTGGGTAGCTTGCAAGGGCATTTGTGGGAACGCCTTTCATGCCGGTGTTTATTAAAGAATTCTCCGATAACCTACTTTTCTTCTGTGATGAGTGTAAGAGTATCTCACTTTCGCAAGTGCTTTTGGCAATAAAATGCCTAAGCGATTCAAATGACTCCTACCAAGACGCACTCGCCAAAAAGATTACGGATAAAATTTCGGGCATTGAAAGCAGTATTAAAAGTGTTGAAGAGTTACGTAACTCAGTGCAGAACTCAGCCGATATAATGAAATCAAAAGTAAAGCACATGGATAAACAAATTGCTGGTCTAATCGAGCTAGACTCCGGGAGATCCAGGAATGAAAAAACTCGCTTACGTCATCTGGATAAAGTGATAAGTGACATCAAAGCTATCTGTTCTGCGTAGGTTATCTCCAACCAAAAAACCTGCGAGTTGATAAGCTCCCTGCGTGATTACATAGACATTCATTTCCAGTCCTCGTCACACAAACAACTTTCTCCCAAACATTGTGTTCCCATGTTCGAAGTTTTCTTCGATAAAGTAAACGATGTCGGCGACGAATTTACTGCGACTCGATCCCTCGTATGCGATATTGAGCATCATATCGCAACAATAAACAGCAAAATTGTTGATACACAAAACTTCCCGCAGCCATACCAGAATGTTCCCAACATTGCATCGCTCATGGCCGAATTAATGGAACCTGAAGTGGATTTCCGCTCACCCCCACATACAAGTCATCTGCGGACGGTTCAATCCACTGATTCCTGCGCCAGCTTTACCACAGAGAACACGTCTATGTCAGCTCCTCCAATCGCTGTCCCACGGAAGCTTATCAATCATTTTAATTCAACTTGGACAACTCCCGAATGGCAACGTAGACTTGATAAGCTTGCTTCGAAGAATCAATTGGCCACTACGCTTCTTATCAAAGGCGCCCCCCAAAAGCTGATGTTGATTTGATCTCAAATTTCTTCGAAAAGAAATATGGCATTACCATTAGCCACTGCAATTTGCTTCCTACATCTCACCACAGAAGCAAGCGCAGCTTCAAGTTCAATCTTCCAGCCAAATACGAATGGTTATTCCATAATCCAGCCAGAAACAATTTCAATCTTGGATATAGTCAAGCAGTCCGTCATACCTAAACCAACAAATGAGTTAGCAAGTAAATCCAATTTGCCAAGATCCACCTCTTCCCACAACAAACCAAGCTCCAATTGGAATTTTAAAACTAAAATTTTTCCTCATTTTAAGCTTCCCACCCATACTCCAACACCCCCTATTCCACCCCAAATCAAGCCCCAACGTCAACGTGTCTCTTTCGACTTAACCCCTACAACTCAAACTCCCACCACTCAAACTCCCGTCACTCAAAGTTCCACCACTCAACCCCTAATACACACGCCTTTCCCTAATTTCGACCTCAGAACTGGAGCCAAGTATCATAATTTCATCAGTTCTCACATTTTAAACCTTACTTCTGAAACCTCATCCGTTGCGACACCAAACTCATTAACCACTCCCTCTTCTATTGAGTCCCTTTCACCACCCACTGTTAAATTAACGCAGCAAACCAGCGATACCACCGAATGTCGCTATGCGCTCTCTAGCCTTAAAGATAAAAAGATATATGAGACTATACGTCTATATCTCGCTTATCTGCACGAAAAATCCGACTTGGTGTGCTACGAGGGTAAAACAATAACAAGCGTCATGGTTTCTATCCAGCAGGAAGGCCTCACCATTGATATTACCAGTCTCAGGAAACTATATATAGTATCACAAGGTTTTCAATACGTATCGCCATAAAATTGCCGACGATCTTGCCGCTCTTCGCTACTATGTATTCAGAGTCTCACACCTCCAACGCAGTCGCCTTGACCAAGATAAATTTTTTCTACCCTAAAAAGTCTTGCAGAAACCTCCCTCTGACCTTCTATTAAAAGAACGTAGGAGGACTGCGTTCTAAAACCCACTCCGTTTTGCCCCAATCTCATGCTCTCCCATTTGATATCTACGCTCTGACCGAAACTAATCCTATCCCCAATATAAAAAACCTGGAGTTATTTCCTCTTTCTTTTAATGTTTTTCGGGATGATGATCGCACACCCCCCTTGATTGAATCCCCTTGTCGAGTGTCCTATTGGCTATTCACAACAGCTTGGACTCCTCTCTCGTTGCAACTTCATCTTCTCCTAAGCTCGACTTTGTGTCAGTTAAAATAACATTTACTCGTAGATGCTTGTATGTTATGTGTTGTTACATTCTTCGGCGCAACCTATCGAATCCTACCAACTTGCTAATGCAGCAATTGACAATTTGATCGACTTATCAGCCTCGCTTGATGATATCATTATCTTCGGCGATTTTAATCTGCCTCAGCTGAAGTGGACTCTATCTGAAAACCTACCTTTTTTCATCGCTTCCAATCCAATTTCTACTAAGGAATGCCTCTTCTTAGATCGGTTAACAGATTCTAGTCTATGCCAAGTCAGTGGCGTTTCCAACTATATGGAAAGGCAATTAGACCTTATCTTCACAACTGATCCCATCAACTCCTCAGTATCGTATTGTCCCCTATCTCTTTCAACTATTGATAACTTTCACCCTCCAGTTCTCTCATTTTCCCACAACTCTCCGCTTCAGTCACCTCCCCCCGCAGTTCTATTTTCTTACAATTTTCACAAAGCTAATTTCCGTAAAATCAATACCTATCTAAGCAGGGCTTCTTTTGAGTTTACCAATCTATCTCTGGTTGCTGCCCTCTCTATTTTTCCGACTATTCAAGTTATTTAGTTATATATCTTCATTTCATAATAACTATAACTCTCTCTATCAGTGCTACCTGAATAGTGCGCAAACCTATCTCATAAATGACCCCAAGTGCTTTTTTCAATTTGTCAATTGCAAAAATAAGACTGATGGTTATCCTTCCTCCCTCGCTTTCGAATCCTCCTACCATCGCCACTTTTTTGCTACATTGTTCAAACAATCATTTGCCAACAACTCCTTCGTACCAGATCCCTCTTACTTTAGTGATCTACAAAATTCCTCCATTGGTCCCTTTCTCACTCAAAAATTCGATCCTGCAGTTATTGAAGAAAAGTTACTAAATTTTAAAGATGAATTTTTACCTGGACAATATGGGCCTCGCTGTGTTTCTTAAAATATGCTCTTCCAACCTGTCTCTACATCTTTCCTACCTTTTTCATCTATCCCTTACACAGGGAGAATTTCCCCAGATTTGGAAGACCTCTTTTATAATCCCGATACACAAAAAGGGATCTAAGCATGCAGATACCAATTATCGCCCCATTGCTAAACTCTGTCATATACCCAGACTCTTTGAAAGCATTTTATACGAAGCCTTAAGCTTCAAATGCAAGCCTTTTATTTCGTCCCGACAACATGGTTTTCTAAAAGGTAGTTGATCTACCACAACCTAGTTGAATTCGTGTCTTTTGCTCTCTCAGCCTTAGAAAATGGCAAAGAAATCGATTTTACTAAAGCGTTTGATAGGATATCTCATCAATTGATCCTCTTCAAGTAGTCTGCCTTCGGCTTTGAGCCTCTCTTATTAAAGTGGATTTCTTCTTACCTGGTAAACCGATATTATAGTGTTCGGTTTATATCCGCCCTTTCTGTTCCATTACTGGCATCATCTGGAGATCCACAAGGCAGCCATCTTGGCCCTCTTCTCTTCATTCTTACTATTAACGGTATTGAGAGAGTCATTAAACACTCTTCCCTCCACCTTTACGCTGACGACACAAAATTTTTTAAAACTATTTTCTCTCTTTAATCTTACTTCCCTAACAGGACCGCCTCAAACTTCTAAATATGAATTCGTTAGAAGAACGTAGGAATACTGACCTTCTTTTCATTCATCGACTTCTCTCAGGTTCCATCGACTGTGCATCCATTTTGAACTCCATTTCCTTCAATACCAATCCCCGCAATTTACGCTGTCCTCGTCTCTTCTATCTACCGGTCCACTACACGTCATATGGCTCCAACGAACCAATCTCCCGTAAGCTCCGAAAGGTCAACTCAAACCTCTCCCTTTTTGATTTTCACCTGAGCACTCCTCGTCTGAAACAAGATCTCCTCCATCACTTCCTTGGTCCCTAGCTCTTAAGTCTTTCTGTTAGTTTTTAAGTTAGATTAAGCTTGTATTAAGCTAATAAATGGGGGCCTCAGCCCCACCAAAATTAATTTAAATTAAAAATTAAAAATATCGAAATTTAATGGGCTTGGTATACGGTGGCGTTCCCGTTCTATAGCCGAAAAACAGGGACGTGAGTCTGGGAACGAATATGAAAAGCAGAGCGCGCTATCGTCAGCAAAGGAATATATTGGATTAGAAGTAGCAACTAAGAGATCATTAATTAAAAAGAGTATTGGAGACAGAACGGACTTGAAACCATCCAAGAAACTAGAATTGAACGTTCCCAAAGGTAATTTCTAATCCATTGAAGAAGACATTCATCGATGCCAAATACGAGTACATGAATTTTCCATCTTGCTTTCACCGGATTGATTGGTTTCAGTTTTCGCTGAGACATGACCTTGGAAAGAAGGGACGTAAGTGCAATGGGTCTCTAGGAGGATTGGACGGGTTGGATAAATGCTGTTTTCTATCTTATCGGAAAGAGTTCTAAAGAGTAGGGTCGATGGAAAAGCTTACGCGGTGGTTTTGCCAGTGTGAAAGAACACCTCTTCAAAAGAAGGGGAGATATACCATCTGAACCAGCAGATTTATGTATGCAATGTTCTTCAAGAACTCTTGCTAATACACTAGTGCGAAAATGGATTCGTATCATTGAAGATTCGATGCACTGAAGAGTAAGCGGAGGCAAAGCACAATCTGTAAGTGTTGCGCTGGCCGCAAAATGTGCAGAAAGTAGATTGGCCTTGTCTAAAGAGCTGACAGCTGGAATGTCATTATACATGAGCGTTTAGGTGGAGGATGAGTCAAAATTTCTAATATTTTTGACGAACGACCAACAAGTTTTACTATCTTTGGGGCATGTAGTATTTTCGGTCGCATGGAAATTTCACACGCTTGACAAAGACGTTTCAGACATCCCTGGTTCATTTGAACTTTTTTCGGTTTTCCTCTGTCGGGTTGGTTTTGAAGGACCGAAGAAACTTTTCTCTAACCCTGACAGCCGTATCATGACTTTTCTTTTGGTTTGATACTCTTCATCCGATGAGGGGCAAAGGATCTTATTCCAAAGAGAACAGTGTCTGCGATCATATCAGTAGCGGCCTCCACGTCGTTATCGAGGAAACCTAACGGCCAGTTAGGTTTTTTCTTGAAAAGCTATTAAGTCCGCTCCAATTAGCTTTCTCGTATTGCCATAAGGTTCTTTTAGCAATCTTTTCTCTAACTGTGTCGTGGGTGTATAAGAAATTAGCTTATATGATACTGAGGTCCGAAGAGCCTAGGGAGGACAGTGCATCGACCTTGTATTTCTGAGGGTGAGAAGGTTATACCAAGTCCAGGGCGTTAGCGGTATGGCTATCAATTCCTGGTATTCGTGTGGGATCATTTACACATACCGTCTTTCGGGCGTTGCCTGTTCAGAATGTCCAAGCCACCCAGAATTGTGTATATTGATGTACCCCGTAATCACGATTTGAGTATAAGGATACAAGGATACAATTCTTTGTATGGAGTTAGACAACGCATCAAACTCGTTAAATGTCGAATTTGCTGTCCAGTTTGGAGCTTCTGTAAACGAGATGGAATTTCAACCACACGCAATTTGATTCCGGAATACATTGTGGTGGAGTTTGGTAAGATACATCATTACGCACATAAATGACAAATCCGCGATAAGAAAAGAATAATGGCACTAGTTCGTAGCCAGGTAGCTTCAGATCAGAGTGATCTGAAAGGTGTGGGCGGGGATCTACCTGTGTTTACAGATGTTGACGTACGCAGAAAAGTGATTACTTTTTAGCCCGTGAATATTGGCTGTCATCGAGCCACAGTTACCTTTTTTGTTTTTCTAAACACTTAAAAATTGTTAAAGTATAAACACAGCCCAAGCCCACTGCATTCAGCTTGATGAATTCAGCACCGCTTGTACATTTGCGGCAAAAAACACCGCCACGAGCAAGGAAGATTATTGCGTCAGACGACTTAAAACCGCGTGGTCGAATTTTGCTTCAACGAGTTTTCTAGAAATTTTCTATAATTTTTGCACTTTGGTTTGACTTGGATTTGTTCTGAAACTGTTTGCAGTGGACTTGGGTTGTGTTCCGACCCGAAAGAGGATTGTAAGTTGTCAATGTTCAATTTAATTAAAACTAGAATAAGATTTTAATTTGCAGAAAATAAAAATGGATTTGAGAGAGTAAGCCGAATTTATTTCTCGAAAAGGGTGGCCGAGCCTGCTGTGAAACATTGGCTATATCCATTCTAAATTCAGAGTTAGTTTACCGAATCAAATTTTAGTAAGTGTTGTGCCCCTACAACAATAGGAAATAGCGCACTAACTAAATAGCGGACAGGCAATTTGAGTTGGAATCTGTGTCAACAACTAAAACACCTGTGAGCTTGGGACAAAGGTCAGCTCGTCGCTCAGTTTGCACAGCATTGTAAGCATGTTCTTTCTGTGAAGGTACTCACTATTTGTCTTCATGCCCCAAGTTCTCTTCGATTGGCATAACTGCGAAGCGAAGGTTTATATGCTTGTGCTACAATTGCCCAACGCGGGACATTAAGTTAAATCGTGCAAATCAGGGACCTGCTGAAAATGTTAGGCTCGGCACCATACAATCATTCATGTGGATAAGGGGGATTCTATAAATTAATAGAGTGTCACAGCAGAGGAACTTCCCATATGCAAACCGCAGAGCTCAAATAAGGTTGATTCGTTGGCAGTATTGTCGGTATGGAGTGGAAACCAAAGTCCACAAAGGGGGTGCCGCAATATATTGCCTACAGCAATAGTGCTAGTGAAGAGCCGTTGGAGGAAATATAAAGTTTGCCGCGCTCTTCTAGATTCCGGATCTCAGGTGACTTTGGTGACGGAAGTATGCGCACAATTTCTAGGATTATGTCGCGAGAAATGCAACATGGAGATAGACGCAGTGGGTGAAGCGGAGTCCAAAGCACGAGGGTTGGTGACGTTAGACGTAAGGCCAAGGACAACAGCGTTTGGTATTTCTTCGAGGGCAGTTGTCTTAAAGAGTATCACCAGACAAACACCAGAACGCAAGGATCAGTTGATATTTTGCTGAAGGCAGGGATTCTGTTTAGAGTGTTAAGGACCTAAGATCTACGATAGGGAAAATGGATTAATCGCGCTACACACAGAATTTGGATGGGTATTTGGAACTGAAGGCGAAATTCCTAGAGACGTTCGAATAGTTTCATTCCATGCAGCGGATAGCTTAGAAGAGATGTTACGGCGGTTTTGGATGTTGGAGGAACCAAAGCCAACTACTCGTCAACTTTACGATCCGCATCCTTGCGAAACTCATTTTAAAACTCACTTTGCGAGATATGAGCAGGGTCGTTTCATTGTTAGGCTTCCGTTCAAGGATTCAGCTGAGATGAAAGGAAATTCTAGGCAAATGGCAGAAAAAAGACTCAAGTCCTTGGAAATGCGCTTTGAAAGGGATTCAGAACTGTACATGGAGTACAAGGAGTTCATGGATGAGTACCTTAGGATGGGGCATATGGAAGCAACTTGTTCAGATCAAGAACAGGGAAATGAACCGAGCTACTATTTACCACACTACGCTGCCAATAAGGCTGATAGTACGACTACGCGGTTTGGAGACGTGTTTGATGCTTCATGCACTCATCCCGACGGCAACTCTTTAAATTCACAGCTGTTGACAGGATCTGTTCGTTAAAATGATTTGGCCGTTGTTTTGTTGTAATTTATGGTAAATCCGATTGCCTTGACATAGCAAGAATGTACAGGCAAATATTAATTCACAAGGATGATTTTTTTTTTTTTTTTTATAATTTACGCGCGCCTAAGAGGTTATGAATACCCTTATACTGTTGCCAAGGCGCGGACGGAAAGATAGAAAGAGGAGAAAGGAAAGCGTTGTTGTGATGTAGTGGTTTGAAACTCAGGTGTGTTTGGTTTCGATATTGACTCTCCAGGGGTGGGAGTCCGAATAGGACGGGGAGATTTTCTTCACTCGGAATGATTCAGGTTGTGAATTTTAAAGGTTGTTTTTGTGCATGAAAACTCTACAACAGCCAACATGTCAATGTTATGCCTTCACACGCAGATTTTTCTGACTGAGTTCCAATTACACAAATGAAAGCTTGTCGTGGCTAGGATTCGAACTTCCGAGTGAGAAGCGATAGCTAGTACCACTACACCACGGCCACCCCTTATAGGCGATTTTAGATGGTTTTGTGGAGAGCGTCCCCCTAAGTCCTAATATAGGTGTTCGAACTTACAATCGTCACCTACGGAACGTCTCCAGCATCATTTTTGGCCACCAGGTGCCTGACTCAATTAGCAAAGGATTACAAAGAAGAGTATCCAGAAGCAGCCGCCTTGATAACTGACTCTTTTTATATGGATGATTTCTTGTGCTGTGCAAAGGGGATTGTCAGCCAGCTGTGTAAACTTCTTCAGGAAGCAGGATTTAATCTTCGTAAATCGCCGTCGAACTCAAGGACTTCACTTGAAGGAATACAATTGGAAAGGGGGAAAGCCAATTGGACATGGTCAGTAGAAACGAATCGACATGTAAAAATTTCAGGGTTGAGATGGCATCCAGTAACCGACTGTTTTAGCTTCAATATAAGCTTAGATGAAATATCCTGTTTCAGCAAAAGAAATTTGTTTCCAGGGATATTGGAGCTCGTGATTTGGTCACGCACCCCCTATGGTGGAATGGACCAGCAATGATCAAGGCTAACCCAATTGTATTTGAACCCTTAGCTACTTACAACGGGGAAGAACATTCGTTAGAAGAACGGAGAATCGTGTTCGTTACAATGGTGGAGGGAGAGCAGGGGAGTTTTGATCTTCTTCAACGATATTCTAGTCAGCCTGTGCTTTTACGAGTAACCGCCTGGATATTGAGATTTACTGTCAAGCTAAGGCCAAACAGAGAACCCGTTCTTTAAGCACATGCGAGCTTGGTGAAGCTATGAAGGTGTTAATCAATAAGGTACAAGTACAGCAGTTTGGAGAGGAGATATCACTTTTACAGACCGGACAGCGGCTACGAACAGGTTTTCTTATTAAACTAAATCCATTCTTAGACTCAAACAAACTTCTTCGCGTTGGTGGGCGCTTAGCCGAAGCACCCCTAGGTTACCACCAGAGACATCCAATTATTTTGCCAGATAAATCCGCCTTCACTATGTAGTCTTATTGTTTGGAACGTCTATCTAAAATACTTGCGTGCTTTTCCTCAGTTTATGTTGACCCTACTTAGACAAAAATTGTGGTACTAGGGGTTCACAGTGCTGTAATAGGAGTTACTCGTCGCTGCGTTGTCTGCCAACGATATGCGAGTAGAGCCAAACCCATGCAACAATTAATGGGAAATTTTCCCGCGTTCAGGCTTCAGGGAGAGAAGGCGTTTTTGAATGCTGGAGTGGATTATGCAGGACCAATGTTGGCAACCCCCTTACGGAGACGAGGATGTAGAGGACAAAAGGTGTACATCGCCCTATTTATTTGCCTAACCACTAAGGCAATACACCTAGAAATGGTTTCGGATTTGGCTTGTAACGCTTTTATTTCGGCGTTAATGCGGTTTGTTTCAAGAAGGGGTAAGTATGCCAACCTATACAGCGATAACGGGACGAATTTTGTTTGAGCCCGAAATCTCCTCGACCAGTTAGGTCGTTTCGTTGGATCACGAGCAGTCCAAGAAGGGTTACAGAAGCACGCCTGTGAGGAAGGTATTAATTGGCACTTCATCCCTCCGTCGGCTCCAAGCTTAGGCAGATTGTGGGAGGTTGGGGTCAAGTCTGCTAAGCTTCATCTACGGAGAGTAACTAAGGGGATCTTATTGTCGTTTGAGGAACTCCAAACTTTACTGTGCCAAATTGAATCATGCTTAAACTCGAGGCCACTTATGCCATTGTCGGACTCTTTTGAGGATTTTGAACTGCTTACACCAGCTCACTTTTTAGTAGGAAGCTCCGCTTACATTCTTCCGGAACCTGATTATCTACTAAGAAATGCTAATCACCTTCCTAGATTTCAGATGATCACACGTCTTCAACAGGCTTTCTGGAAACGCTGGCAGTTAGAATATATAACATCACTGCAATATAGGAACAAATGGAAGCAAGAAACTATGAACCTAGCTGCTAATGACTTGGTGTTGATTAAGGATGAAAGCCAGCCCCCAGACAAATGGGCTCTTGGTCGATTGAGGGAAATACATCGAGGAGCTGATGGGCTAGTGAGAGTTGCAACGCTTCAAACAAAAAATGGTCTTATTAAGCGGCCTGTTACAAAAATGTGTTTTTTAAACTTAGTATAACTTGAACTTAAACATTAACTTAGTGTAAAAATAATATAAACATGAATTTATAAATGTACATGAATTAACGTAATATTAATATGAAACTGTTTGGTTTATTTAAAAAGAAGAAAAAAACAATTTTTTTGGGTATTAATTGAAATAATTACTTCATAAATTGAAATATTATTTCAAGGTGGGCGGTATGTTAAACGCTATCTTCATGTCAAACTTAAATTACTATTGCTATCATAACTTAATGTACTAATTTAATTCTTTTGTACTAAAAAGAAAAGAAGAGGAAACAGAAAGGAATAACAAAGGCATTCGCATTTCAACCATTATCCAAGGTGCCTCGTGTTTTTTTTTCTTTGGCAACCACGCTACTTTTTCTCTAATAAAACATCGATTACATTTCCTTTAAGTTCAAGCAATATCAGCGAACAAACTCATAAGCCCGATGATGATATTCTACCAAGTCCTAATAGTCCAAGCGGCGATCGTCGAATCACTTACGTCATCAGATACTAAAAAAGTAGCATATTGTACGTAGAGCGTCTGGCGAGAAGATATCAAATCACTCGGTCTGCCTAATTTTATCTTGCGGCAAAGTTCTTTTTTAAAGTCACTTCCGGTCGAATTTGTGGGCGAGTACTTACGTCATAAGATACCTATAAATGAAAAAGTGTGTTAGGTATAAGTCGATGAGTACTTTAAGAAAAACTTGTTCTGCCTTGCCTCACCCTGCCGCAAGCCACTGTTAAACCAACCCAAATTAACCGTTTTCCGACCGAGTACTTACATCATCGAGAACTTAAAAAATGTCAACGCCAGATTATTCCTCACCCTTTGATCTTCTAAAAAAACCAGGTCTGTCTAGGATTACCTTATTGTAAATATGTCACAGACCAGGATTTTTCCATGAACATGACCCCAACATAAATAAAGAATTCTCCCCAGTAAAAAAACATTTTTTTACGCCAAAAACAGTTAGTATTATCATTTTGTTTACAAGAGTACAACTATTTTGCATTAAACAAAATAAACGCAGCATAGCACAGGGTAACGCAGCTTACATCTAATCTTTCGCAAAATCAGACAAAAAATCTGGTTTACACGTCGACTTGTGGTAAATTTTTGTGAACAGTGCCTGTATTAATATAAAATTCATAATTAGCGATCATGAAGAACTGCTTTGTTTGTTCCGAAAACAGCAATTTAATTGAATTTACAATTGAAACATTTGAAAAGTGTTGCGCAATGATAGCAAATCGAAAACGTAAAAAATTTAAGTATGGAGAAATCGAACTTTTGCGGGACTCGATTAATGATATGGGATATCATATCAAATGTTATCGTCGTGTTATGGTTTTCAGTGCGAAATATAAAAACGAATTTGAAAATTGTCTAGGAGAAAAAAAATGTAAGTGTTCCCTTATTTCAAAACTTCTGATGTTTTCTAGACACGAATATGATGAATCCTTTATAACGTCTAACGTAGTTTTATATGGATCATGGATCACGTTCTCTAATACCTTTCAATCAAATAGTGAATAAACTACAAATATGCAGTATAATTTTGCATAGTTAGCGTTTTTTGTTTTTGATTCACTATTAAAAGGTATTAGAGGAAGTGCTCCATGAAGCAAAAAAGTACATATATAAAATATATGGAGTTACACCACTATTATAATAAGCCACACATGTATACATATGTATATGTATATTAAATCTCTACATGTTGCTTTGCTTAACAAGTTCATCCAGCTACGTCAATTTCTTCAGCATCTATACAGATAAATTCAGAAACACCACAGACTCTGCCGACTTCAAGCTCATCAAGGATCCCGTGCATATTTTGCTATAAAATAGAAAAGAGAGTAGGGAAGTGTAGGCAATACACATGCACTTCTCAATCAAGTAACTCCTATAACAAAATTAAAGAATATGCTGAATCTTTAAAAGATTATGTGTTATTAAGTAGGTTACAAACTGAAAATGATTTTGCATTCCACCCAATTTGTAGGACATATTACTAATGTCGCAATGTAAGCCAGGCAAATTCTGAAGGAAAGTGCCACGAATTAAGAAAAAATCATAAGCAAGCATTTGAAGCTCTTTCTGCTTTTATGCCTTATGAAATAATAGAAAAGCAAAATATATTCTATCTTAATGACATATTTTTATGATATAGTAAAAAAAGTTTTCAGTGGAGCATTTACAAGAAAAAATTTTAGAAATTCACAGCGATGCTCCAATTATAAACTTTTCAAATTCCTATAATCAAAAGAAAATTATTTATAAAAAGGGTATTGACATCAAAAAACTGATTAATGAAACAATTTCCAAAAAACTGCGGAGAACACAAAACTCGAAGATGTAGCGTATGATCTAAGAAATACAATCAAAGGAATAAAAAACCAAAATTCCTGCAAATTTGCATGTAGAAAATGTTTTTGAAGGAGAGTGTAATATTCCAGAAAAATTGTTCGATTTCGTCAGCAGTCTTGTTCAAGGGCCAGATATTAGAAGAAGAAATTCAGGTTATGATTGATGAGAATAAAATCGATATGCCAGGATATTATATATGTATACTGTAACGAAAAGTAGACTTAAGCCATCGAAACGCCTAATGCTAGGACTAGCAATTAAGTCATTGACAAGTAGTAGGAAAGTGCTCACAATTTTAAATAAATTTGGCCATACGGTTGGTCATAATGTTGCTGAAGAATTGGAAACAGATATGGCATATATACGAGGGGCGTTCAATATCGGTATCGATATGAAGGAAAATGCGAATTCAATTTAAATTATTTTTATTTTTCAATATAATCTGCCCTAACATCAATGCATTTGTTACATCTTGAGATAAGCTTTTTTAAACTCTTAAAAAAATAAATTTCCTCTTATACCATTTATTGCCGACTTGAGTTCTTCATCATCCGAAAATCTTTTTCCACGAAGACATTTTTTCAAATCCGGAAACAGGAAATAATCACTAGGGGCAAGGTCTGGACTATAGGGTGGGTGTTGGATTTCTTCGAAACCACAATCTCGCGCAGCAGCCTTGGAAACTCGCGCCGTGTGAACAGGAGCGTTGTCATGAAGAAGCAACACACCCGCTGCGAGTTTACCCCGTCTTTTCTTTTTAATTTCCTCCCGCAAATTATGCAAAGTGGAAGCGTAGGATGTGGCGTTGATGGTTTCACCTTTTTTTTTGTACTCAATGAGCAAGATTCCCTTTGAGTCCCAAAAAACTGTGGCCATGAGCTTTCGGGCAGACGGAGTGACTTTGAACTTCTTCGGGGGATCTGTTCCTTTTTTATGCCACTGCATGGACTCTTGTTTGCTTTCAGGGTCATAGTGGTGGACCCATGTTTCGTCCCCAGTAACAATTCGATCCATAACACCGTCCGCGTTCTCATTACATATCTCCAAAAGCTCTCTACAGCATGCGATTCTCACTTTTTTCTGAGGCGCTGTGAGCATTCGTGGCAACCACCTTGCACTGACCTTTGAAAGGTTAAGATGGTCATGAAGAATGGTGTGAATGGTACCAATTGAAAGTTTGGTGATCTCTGCCATCATTTTCACCTTTATTTGGGCATCCTCAAGAACAAGTTTTTCGACTTCTTTGATGCTTTCTCCCGTACAAGCAGTAGCCGGGGCGCCGGAGCGGGGGTCGTCTTCAATGCTCTCTCTGCCTCTCTTGAACTCACTTGACCACTTTTGCACAGTTGATAATGAAGGTGCAGAACCCTGGTAAACAGCCACCATTTCTTCATGAATAGTTTTTTGACTTTGTCCTTGCTTATCTCTGTTTAACTAGAGATAAAACGCGAATTAATAATCACATTTATATGAAATTTTACATGAATGCACTAAAATAATAGTATTACTTGATAAATATGTCAATTTATATATACAACCACAGCTTCACCCCGATACCGAGAATAGTTTGAACGCCCCTCGTAGTTTACGATGAAAATAGGCTTATACCTTCTAGCATAACTTTGGATAGCTCATTGAGTACATTTAGTGGTAAGAATACTCTTCACGATACCGTTGGAATAATCAATCAGTTTATTCCTATTGAGAATACATTACGTATTGAATCTTCCTGTAGAAAAAGACCGTCTTTTACTACACTTGATGAAACAGTAGCAACAATGCCCATGCTTGGAAAGAGACGAAGATTTGAGGAAATTTCCCGGGATATACGGAATTATTTTAAAAAACCTTCAGCTAAACCAATGTTTATACATTTAGATTATATAACAGAATTTCAAAAATACTATCAGGGAGCAAAACAGAATGCTATTATGAAAGACCTAATATGGGCACTTTTCTTGACGAGGGTTCATAAAACGCCTATGTGGATTGAATTTAATTGCAGAACTGTTATAGACATGAGTGAAGCCGAAGTAGCCGATTATTTACTTCAAATTAATTCATCGCCCACGTCATATACCGTTGTACACGAAACATTGATTTATGCTCAGAAAAGAGCTGAACAATGTGATCAGCAGGAATACAGTGCACAGAAAGACCTACATTTGATATTTTTATAAATTTGGGTGCATTTCATATACAGCTAGCATTTTTTAAGGCGATTGGGAAGTATATGTATTGATGGTTCTGGTGCTTTAACTTTGCACTTTAACAGGTGCAAAAGGATACACCCCCTTTTATCAGGTGCACTGCAAGCTTTGCATTTCGAGCAATTCATGGTGGAGGAAGGTATCTCCTCAGAAGTAATAAATGATCTACTTGATATTACGCAGATTAGTCCTGTGGAATCTCACCAATCCCTGGAAATTAATGGCAGAAGGTATCTTAGAACAGTATAAAAAGTATATTCATTTAACACTAACTGGAAACCACGGAAAAACTGCTCACTTCTACATGCAATATGTAGAATTAATCAATATATATTTTCGATTCTCTAGAGGCATTAGAACGAGGGATTTTGATTTATATGTTGAGTCGATCTTTGAAATAGCTGAGTTATTCTTTTACTTCAATCAACCCAACTATGCAAGGTGGATTTTGTTGTACCACAACAACTTGGTCAAATTAAAAAAAATGATTCCCAGCTGCTTAAGGAATCCAAGCGTGATGCTTTTGGTGTCAAGCGGAACAAAGGTTCCGCGAGAGCTCCAGTTGATCTTACGCTTGAACAAACCATTAACATAGATGCAGCTAACTCCTTAACAGGCGTAAGTCATTTTACCAACTCTATATCAGCCCGACAGCGGTGTGCCTTAAGCCTTCTAAACTTCTGCAAGAGTTAAATATTTCCCGCAAGGATGACATCTCACAGGAATTGGAATTGAGCAGAATTGAAAAAAATAACAAGGCACTGAGCAATATAATTTGTATTTTTAATCAGTACACAAACCCATTCGACAATAAACTTGAAAAGACCCACTTATTCAATGTTACAACTTGCAGAGCAGCGTCGGAGCAAACAACAAACTTTTTTCTAAATATGAACAAATTCAGTAAAGCTCTAATTTCCATAAAAATTTCCTCTTCCAGAGATATTGCCAGTAACCTACCAAATGTATCACGCTCCATTTTAATTAATGCTTGCTTTCCGTCCCTATTTTTTTTTGTATTTTTTTAATATTTTCATAAACAACTATGACATTGCGTTCGATTGGTTTTCCGATGTTTATCATATTCCTTGTCACCTGCTCCACCAGCACTCTGTGATCCTTCTGGTGAAATGTTCAAATAATAAGTCCGCTCTGGTGAAAAAAATTTCATCTTTTTGCGAGCATGGTGAACCCAATAGCATTGATATTGACCTTATAGATGGATTTCATTTTCTGCAACATTTGGGCTTAAGCTTGCCCCGAACTTTTGAAAAAGTATCGGAAGTGATTTTGAGAAAAATTTGTAATACGGATGCTTCAGAAGTGCATTTTGTATTTGATACGTATTCCAAACCATCTTTAAAAGACATCGAACGCCATAGTCGTCAGGAATACGATGTTCCCTACAACATCTTGGGCCCCTCACAAATCCGTCCTAATGACTTCTTAAAGAGATTGAAAAATATTAAATTCAAAGAAGGTTTGGTGAAGTTTGTAAGAGTTTCAAAAAAAAAATTAAGAACTTTGATCCTAGCCTTATTCCACCATGCTGGAATTCATTGCAACAAAAGCTTTTAAGAACTAAGCTTGAACCTCTTTGGTTTGAAGGAGATCCTACACCCCTTGATGTTGATAACATAATACATAAGAACAATTTTAGTGATGAAGAAAATGAGTTTTTTGACGATTCTGAGTAGCTTTAGGATTTGTAGATTAATTCACTTTTTTTTTATTAATGTTTAAAGCAAGAAGTTCATATTATTGTCATTGGATACAATAAATTCATTATAATTTATATATTAAATTAAGTGTTGTAAATTAACAAACCAATGGAAAAAATATAAATGCTATTAAATGTATATAGAACAATTTATGGTCTGTCAAAAACTTGCGGCAGGGTAAGCTAAGGCAGACTGGTTTTTTTTTTTTAGAAAAGCAAAGGGTGAGGATTAATCTTGCGTTCAAAATTTTTAAGAACTCGATGACGTAAGTACTCGTTAAAAAAACAGTTACTTCCAGCTGATCTGCCGGAAGGTTGCGGCAGCGTGGGGCCAGTCAGACCGGTTTTTTCTTCAACTATTCATTAATATGTATCTTATATCTATTCTAATTTTTAGGTACCTTATGACGTAAGTATTCGTTCAAAAATTTGACCGGAAATGACGTCATTAGGGTCACTTGCGGCAGAAAAAAATTAGGCAGACCGACTGATCACAACTCCTCTCACCATCTACTTCACATTGATAATCATTTTTTTTTGGTAGCCGATGACGTAAGTAATGTGACAGCCGGCGCTTCGTCTATTAGAAACCAAAGCTCGATATTAGTAATATTAATGATGAGGTTTCTAAAATAGATGTCAACACTAAACCAACTGTAAGAATGGGTGCTGAGGAACCTCAGAATGAAAACCCTATTGTTGAGGAATTAATAATAATTACTGATAGAAACTGTGAAAAGGTCTGTAATAAAAACATAGTTTCTGATAATAGAAAAGATGTATATGCAAATGAAGATGAGTGCATTAAAAACATTGAAAAAGAAAGAGATGACATAAACTCTGAATCTGAAATCAATATCACAGAATAAAAAACAAAAAAACTAAATAAAGAAAATGAAAATTCAACGCCGTCTGATGAGATATCTAAAGATATTAAGTCCACATACTTTAGCTGAAGCTAAAAATGTTGATGATACTAATAAAACCTATAAATAAGTCGAAAGCAAAATGATGCAAAAAAGGAGGCTGTTGACTGATTTATCTGATAATCAATAATGTAGAGAATGAAAATACGATTACTAAAAGCACATCTAGCAAAACGAACGACAATTCGATTAATATCTTAACCGAACAAACTGTTCCCCAACCTGAGAAAATTATCATTGTCAAAGGAGCAGAAATTGGACAGCCTTCGGTTAAAATTTAGCAAAAAATAGTGAATTATCCAGCTCTGAACATATTTTAAACGTTAAAGCAGAACAGGAAAGCGAACTCGGAAATTTCGTTCAAGGTTCAACAGTAATATCAACTGAATAATTAAATATAGTAGATGCTGGAAGACGGTTGAGCCAACAGGAAAAGTCGATGCCACTATCGAAATGTAACCATTAACCGAACCAGTGCAAAATGAGTATAACGAATTTTCGACAAAAGTCATCAAGTCAAAATCAATAGAAGAAAAATAAAAGAAGATCTATTAGCGACAAAACTTCTTCAAAATAAGTTGGACAATCTTTAAACACAGATCAACCTATAGCTGATAATATTGACTTAATTAGGAAAATTGACCCCGTTGTGGACAATACAGCTAATGTCGACGAAATCGCTATGACTGATAGTGTCGAAATGACAATAGAAACTTTGCAAAGAAGAACTAGCTGGTATGGAAATTGATGACACCAGTCAAGAAGCAATGGATCAGTAAATGATTGAATTTTTTTATTTATCAGCATTTTTGTTTTCCCAGTAAATTCAGCTTTGTTTTGCGGAAAACATATTGCAATTCTCATCAGTGCTGTATTACTGGTGATGTTTTTTAAACCCGTTGATATGGCATTTTAACTGACATAAATAAATTCATATAATTCTAGCAAGATTATTTATTTTCCTATCTTCGATATTGCAGTTAAAAATAGTTTACCATTCCGATTTTACTTTAATAATATGAGCTAACTCAAAAACAATATTGAAATAAACAAAATTATGGTACGTATAAATAAGACATTATAGAAATTGGTTTATGTTTTACCAAAAATAACATTTTCCAAGGTAACATTTTATATTTTATATTGATGCATCATACATATTTTTTTTTTTTAATAAAAATCTAATAATATACTTTAATACGTGGTAAACAGCGTTATTATTATTTTATGTATTTTTGATTTAGTCTATCTTGAGTTAAGGTCCATTCGCAGCTCAGCGAATCCCAAAACAAGTAAATTTCCAGGTTAAATTCGAATGTTTTGGTCATGCGAATGTAAATTGGGTTCAACATTTGTGGAATGTGAGTAAAATTTGACAGTTCGTAAAGAGCATTCGCTTGGTTGGGTGGGCGCATTGAGAGTGTGTGCAATGTGGATGACTTTTTTTTGATTAAAATGGGCGTGGTTTGTACAAAATGAGAGGGAAATTGCCATTGATGACAATTCTCACGAATTCCCCGACAGGGTCATACGGATTGGGGCGATCAGGAGAAAACCGGTTTTGATTTTCCAATATTTGTATGGAAAGTTTTCCATCTAGGTTAGTTCCTCTATGGGTGGGCGTGGCTTTAGTTTTAGTGTATTGGCTTCTAAATCGGACGGTTTGTGGTCACAGATGAACTAACCTAGATGGCAAACTTTCCAGATATTGGAAAATCAAAACCGGTTTTCTGCTGATCGCCGCTAACCGTGTGACTCTGTCTGTGAATATGTGTGAATTGCCATCAAAGGCAATTTCCCTCTCATTTTATACAAACCACGCCCATTTTTTTCAAAAAAAACGTCGCCAACATTACACATACTCGTGCAAATCGCTCTGATTCTAGCAATTTTACTTGTAAATTGATCTCATTCTATTAAATTTTGGAAAAGTTATAGAGAATGTAAAAGGGATAAAATTCACTTACAGTGTGTCTGTGCGAAAGCTAAGGGTTTGCAAAAGTATTAGTAGAGTTTGACATCTAGGTTAGTTTATCTATGTTCGGGGCTCAATACCAGCCACACCCGAAAGACATTTCTTTTTTCAGGCAACTAAAATCACGTAAGAATAATGGTTGCCTGGAATACAACATCAAGTCGAATTATACTAATAATTTAGTCTCCCCGTTTAAAGGTTGGATGTCATCCATGGAGCGAAATAACCACTGAGTCCAAATTTCTTTCTTTCGATCTCTGTCCCATTTTCCTGAAAACTTAACACGTGCTCAGGCACTTTAAGTGTAGTCATACCACTTGACTGTTAAATTCTTTTTTTAAAAATAAAAAACTTAGCACGTTCAGAGATCATTTAGGCGGATATGGCCAGATGAGAGCGTTGTACTCCAATGCTCCAAAGGCGGATGAATGCATTATATATTGAGGCCTGATGGCAGGTGGACAAGTATTTTTTACATCGTTTGAGGAAATCTATACATTTCGCAGCGTTAATGGCGATATCAAATATGTGGTCATTCCGACGTAGGTTGTAATTGACACACATACCGAGTAGGGAAAGTTTTTCGGTTTTGACGATGCAAGTGGTTTCATGGATAATGGCTGGATGTTTGGATTTCACTTTAACGGCAGCATTGTGTTCCACTCTGTTGGTTGTTCCCAATTGGTGATGCTGTTTATATCGAAATTTAATGGGCTTTGTATACGGTGCCATTCCCGTTCTATAGCCGAAATACCGAGACGTGAGTCCGGAAACGAATATGAAAAGCAGAGAGTACTGTCGTCAGCAAAGGAATATATTGGATTAGAAGTAGCAGATAAGAGATCATTAATGAAGATTAAAAAGAGTGTCGGAGACAGAACGGACTTGAAACCATCCAAGACAACTAGAACTGAACGTTCTTAAAGGTAATTTCTAATTCGTTGAAGAAGACATTCATCGATGCCAAATGCACGCATTTTCCATTTTGCTTTCACCAGATTGATATACGCTTTGATTCCAGTTTTCGGTGAGACATGACCTTGAAAAGAAGGGACGTAAGTGCAATGGGTCTCTAGGAGGATTGGACGGGTTGGATAAATGCTGTTTTCTATCTTATCGGAAAGAGTTCTAAAGAGTAAGATTGATGGAAAAGCTTACGCGGTGGTTTTGCCAGTGTGGAAGAACATCTCTTCAGAAGACGGGTAGATATACCATCCGAACCAAGGAATTTATGTAAGTGTTTAGCTGGCCGCAAAATGTGCAGCAAGCAGAATGGCCTTGTCCAAAGAGCTGACAGCTGGAATGTCATTATAAATGAGCGTTGAGATGGGGGATTAGTCAGAATTTTTAATATTTTTGATCAACGTGTAACAGGCTTTACTACCTTTGGGACATGTAGTATTTTTCGGTTTTCCTCTGTCGGGTTGGTTTTGAAGGACCGAAGAAACTCTTCTCTAACCCTGACAGCCTCTTTACAGCTCCAGTCATAGCATGCCTTTTCTTTTGGTTTGATACTCTTCATTTGATGAAGGATAAAGGATCTTATTCCAAAGAGAACAGTGTCTGCGATCATATCAGCAGCGGCCTCCACGTCGTTATCGAAGAAACCTAACGACCATTTAAAATTCCTAAAGAAGCTATTAAGTCCGCTCCAATTAGCCTTCTCGTATTGCCATACGGTTCTTTTAGCAATCTTTTCTCTAACTGTGTGGTGGGTGTATAAGAAATTAACTTATATGATACTGTGGTCTGACGAATCTAGAGGGGATAGTACATTGACTTCGTATTTTTCAGGATTAGAAGTTAAAAACAAATCCAGGGTGTTTGCGGTATGACTATCAATGCCTGGTATTCGTGTGGGCTCATTTATACACACCGTCTTTCGGGTGTTGCCTGTGCAGGATGTCGAAGCCGCCCAGAATTGTGTATAATCACGATTTCAGTATGAGGATGCAGAGATACAATTCTTTGTATGGAGTTAGATAGCGCATTAAACTCATTAAAGGTCGAATTGCTGTCCAGTTTGGAGCTTCTGTAAATAAAGCAATAGTGGATACTTTGCTTACTGAGATGGAATTTCAACGACATGGAATTTGATTCCGGATTACCTTGTGGTGGAGTTTGGTAAGATACATCACTACGCATGTAAATGGCAAATCCGTAATGAGAAAAGAATAATGGCACGAGTTCGTAGCCAGGTAGCTTCAGATCCGAGTGATCTGAGAGGTGGGGGCGGGGATCTACCTGTGTTTACAGATGTGGAAGTACGCAGAAAAGTGATTACTTTTTAGCCCGCGAATATTGGCTATATCCACTCTAAATTCAGAGTTGGTTTACTGAATTAAATTGTTATAGATGTTGTACCCTTACAGCAATAGGAAACAGCACACCAACAAAATTCATACCGACAACCCGCTATCCACTACCATTTTTGTATTGTATATGTATGTATATATTGTATTACATTGTCATACAGCGCGGGCAGTGAAAAACCGCTAGCTAGAACACGTGCAATAACAATAGAGGTATCGTCGCAACTAATAAGTAGGCGACAAACGGCAGAAGTGCGATTTCGTAATACGGATAAACAAGGTAATGTCTGAAACGTAGACGACAATTGGTAGTCTTGTGTTTAAATATCTACATTGTGGAATTTTTTTCCCCTACGACCTTGATAGAGTTATCTTGATTTCAAACTTAGAAAATACGAATATATACTCATATGTGAGCAGTACGTGTGACAGAATATATGAGACACATGTAAATTTGTTACTTCTTTTAATGAATACGATTATTCTTTTTATTCTTACTTCATACAATATAATACAACTGTTTTACTTTAGGTTGAGAGGGAGGTGCGCGTCCGTAGGCTGCCGGTTGCTAAGTGACAAGGAATTTACTTGGCTTTGCTTTTCCTTCTCACCCGTTTATCTTGATTTATTTTGGTCTTCTGTTTCGTATGTTCTATACTGCGCTTACGTTTACGTTTGGTAAGTCTTATGGTGCGTTGACACGGCTACATCACCGCCCTTCAAGTGGATTCCCCCTTATCCGAGATCGTCACTTTTTTCTTAGATCGTTTCTTTTCCGAGTACAAGATGCTATATGCAGGTTTGAGCCTGTCTATTGAAATGGTCACGTTTCTTCCTAGCCTATCGTTTACGAAATTTTTTCTTGTTCGGCGGATCACTTTAAATGGGTGAAGTAAGACCTGTTTTGACTTTGTCCACTCTAACAAAACCTGATTCACAGTGTATTAGATCCTAGGGGATGAAAATATCCTCTTTGTTCTTTCGACATTCTTGGGGTGTCAAATTGTTCATCGTCTCTTGCAGTTTCTGGATGACAGTATCTCAGTCTGCTAACTTATCTGGACTATCCATGACAATATCACCGGGCAGACGTAGGGTTTGGCCGTATACCATCTCGGCCGGAGAGCATATCAAACCCTCTTTAAAAGCTGAGCGAATAGCAGTAACACGATAGGCAATTCGCCGCTCCAATTTATAGTGTTGCCTCTAGCTTTCAAAGAGGCTTTCAGTTGGCGGCGAAATCGCTCTACCATGCCATCAGGCTGAGGATGGTAGGGAGATGTTCGGATTCTGTGTGTGCCCAGTAATTTTGTGAGTTCTCCGAAGAGCTTGGACTCAAATTGGGTGCCTTGATCTGTTGTTATATAAGATGGGGTTCCGAACCTGGACACATAGTTTTTGACCAATTTCTTGGCAATGGTATGAGCCGTCATGTCCCTCAACGGGTAGGCTTCCGGCCATCTCGTGAACCTGTCCACTCCTGTCAATATGTATGAGAATCCATTCGACGGTGGCAGTGGTCCGACTATGTCGATGTGCACATGATCGAAGTGGAACTTCGAACCTGCCTGTTCCGGATTTTGTATGCCTATGGACCTTCGACTTTTGACATGCCATGCAGGACTTCGCCCAAAGTGTGACGTTTTTGTTCATTTCTGGCCAAAAGAATCGTTCGGAGACTAGTTTTCGAGTGTTTCGAATACTAGGATGTGCAAGGCCGTGCACACAGTCGAACATCATCCTACGCAGTGAGACGGAGACATCATACGGTCTGTTCCTGCCTGTGGAAGTTTCACAAATGATCGTCATGTCCGGAAACTTGAACTCCCACCTGTCCGTGTTTCTTTGCTGCAACACGGCACCTAGAACTATGTTAGATGCGTCCGTCGTGATGCTTTATTCTCCGTTTTCTTTCGGATGAGCTAAGAGAGTGTCTTTTGAAAAAGCGTATTTGGCTCGTTGAAAAACGCTATTGAGCTCTTCGGACCACGAAAAGGATTTGTTTGTCTTTGATGTCTTTTCTGAAGCGACTATGTGTGAGTGAAGAGGTGCTAGCACTTCGGCCAGTCGGGAGATAAATTGGTGAGAATAGTTTATCATTCCCACAAACCGTTGGGCCTGTTTGATTGTGGATGGTATGGGGTAGTTGCGAATAGCATCTATCCGTTCCTCTGACGGGAAAATTCCATCTGCGTTGATTGTATCCGAGGAGCTGTAATATTTTTACTCCAATTATACATTTTGATGTATTGATTGAGACCCCGTACTCAGTCAGTCTGGTAAAAAGTTTATGCAAATGAATTTCATGTTCTGTTTCGTCTTTACTTGCGACCAAAATGTGGTCGATTTAAGTGAAAAGAAAGTCTAAGCCTTAACACACTTCATTGATGAAACATTGAAAAGTCTGGGCTGCGTTTAGCAAACCGAATGGCATGCGGCGGAATTCAAATAAGCCAAACGGAGTGGTTAGTGCCGATTTAAATATGTCTTCCGATGCGACGGGTATTAAGTGATAAGCTCTTATTAGATCTATGTATGTATTTTTGAAAAACCTGTGCAACCTCTTAAATTCATTGAGAAATTTTGAATGTGCGGTATTGGGTATCGGTCGGTGACCGTTATGGCGTTAAGCCTTCTGTTATCTCCACATGGTCTCCAGGCTATATTGTTCTTTTTACTAACCATGTGAAGAGAGCAAACTCGTGAAGTTGACGTTTGGCATATACCTAACCCTACCATATGTTCAAATAGGGTTTGTGTTGCTCGATGACGCACTGCGTTGAGCCCTTGGCCTACCGTATGGTAGCTGTCCTGTCATTACTATGTGATGAACCACCGAGCGATTAACCTGTTTAAAATAGTTTGGTGGCTGTACTAGAGATGGAAATTTAGACAATATTTTTCCATGATTACTATTTAGAACGAAATGTAAAGGAGTTGGTGAATTTTTTGACTTAACCGTGGCTGAAGTGTATAACTGTGTTCTTGGATCGATGAGTCTTTTGCCTTTTAAATCAACAAGAAGACTAAACGTATTCAAGAAATCGGCTCCTATGATTGGCGACCTACTGATGCAATGGTATAAGGATGGATAAAATCACGTCTAAGTCCGATGTTTAGCTTTAATAGCTTTGAACCGAATGTTTGTATGGTACTCCCATTCGCCGCCGAAAGAGGAAAACTCGAGTTCGATTGTCTGCCATTACTTTTATTGGGTATAACGGATAAATCCGCTCCCGTGTCTATTAAAAACGTTAAGTTATTGTTAGTATCCCCTATGAATAAGCGGCGATTATGAAACTCCTGCGCGTTCACCGCTCTAACGGCAGGTGTAACTAGTTTGGGCGTTGTGATTTAGCCGAGGAACTGTTGTTTTCTCCACCCAATGTAGAAAAGTTGCATGGGGCTGTGCATTTCTTTGCTGATCATCCAAACCGCTTATGGTACCAACAGATGGCCTTTCTGTCGCGGCCCCAGCTATTATTCCTACCCTTGAAGTTGGCTGATGAGGATGGCCTATGCCTGCTACTGAATCTTGAGCGAAAACTTAGGGTTTCTATCATGGATTCTATGGTCTAAGTCATCTGAGGTATCTACATTTTTTGGTACAGAGATGCTATACAAACCTTGGTTTAGGAGCTGCCTCAAAAACTTTGTCCGCTAACGCAGTGAGCTCCTCTATGCTTTTTTCCCCAACCGATAGTAAAACGATGTTAATTGGTTGGGGTAAGCAGCGCATCCACAGATTTTTTATTGTGTCCCGATCGAACGCACTACCAGCCAGTTGTTTCATTGACCTATACACCTCGGAGGGTTTTCGATGTCCTAAATCCGCTTTTTCAACTAATTGCTCTAAACGTTTAGTTTCCGAAATAGAATGACGTTTAATCAAAACCGCCAAACAACAACTATTTGTCGATAGTCGGGGGATCGGTAAGTATGTATATGACTGTGTCAAAAGTATCTAATTAGAGCGCTGCCACTGTCAGACAGTATTTAGTTTCCAGGCTTGTGATCTTGTACACGGAAAATTGAGCCTCTGCTTGTATAAACCAAGTTGTAGGATTTGCGTTCCAGAACGGGGGAAGTCGCACGCGTAAAGATTCTACCTGTGCCGAATTTGGGAAATCCACTTGAGGAGTTGAAGGTGAGGTGTCGTGTAAAATGTTGCACCGCTAGTAGACGTCATATGATCAACTTTCGGTTCTGTCATTACGCGTAAATTTGAATGTTTAGTTATGTGTTAAATACAAAGATTGAGAAGGAAAAAAAATATATATGAATGATATATACATTGAATGATAAAACGGTAAATGATAAAACGGTAAACGAGGCGGCAAGCGCAGCAGTAAACGAAACGGTGAATAAAACATACGAAACGGTGAATAAACGGTAAAAAAATTACGAAAAGGAAGAAATTAAAACAACCTCGCTCTCACCTGTACATATACTGTGAGCGACAAAAGTCTACGTACGACCACCATTCTTGTAACCTAACGAGTTCAAAAGCATTATGAGAAAATCCAATGATGCAATTTTGTTTCAAATCTCTTTTTATTAATAATACACTATAAAGTAAATGAATTTAACAAAAACTTAACAAGTGATTCACAAAAAACGAAAAATAAATAATAACAAAAGTCTACATACGGCATATAAACTAACATAAACATCTTTAATCCATTAGGTAAAACTATTGTAAATGATAAATTTAATATTTTGTAGGTCCACCATGTGCATCTAGAACTGCCTGCAAGCATCTGGGCATTGAACCAACTAAATTATTTAATTCATTAGCTGTTATGGCTTGCCACTCTTCTTGGAGCTTCTGTTTTAGCATTGGGGCACTACTTATGGCATACGAGTATCTTCTTATCTTCCAGAATCTCCCACACATGTTCTACGACGTTCAACCCCGGGCCTTGGAGTGGTGTCTGAAGTTGTCTTGGGGCGTAGTAAATTAGCTAATCTTTGACAATTTGAGCGGTGTGAACATTATCCTGTTGAAAGATCCAACTCGTGTAAAGATTTAAGCTGTCGACGGATGCTTTCAGATTTAGTTCTAAAATAGACTTGTATTGACAGCGATCCATATTACCTTCCATAAAGGCTAGATTTCCTACGCCAGAAGCAGCTACAGCACCCCAAACAATCACGCTGCCACCACCATGCTTTACTGTAGAAACCAAATTTTCTGGATTCATTTCTGTGTTATTTTATCTCCAAACTCTAACTCCCCGTCACTTCCTAATATATTATATTTTGATTCGTCCGTAAATAAAACTCGTTTCCAGAAATCCATTCCTTTTTCAATGTCTTTTTGGGCAAATTCTAAGCGCAGTTTTCGGTTTTTTTTCACTTATTAGGGGTTTCCTGCGTGGAGTTCTGCTTGGAAACCGTTATTATTGAGAGCCCTTTGAACTATGTATGTTCGCCGTTCGGAATCGAAAAAAAATCATGCATAGATTGATCAAACAGATAACAAAGTGAGTGTAGGAATATATTGTGGTAGCCATCGAATATTTTATTTTTCCATTTAATTATATAAAATGCTAAATACAATAAATAAATAAATAAATAAATACACAATTTTTTTTACTTATTTTTGTGTGTTTAGTAGTGAGCACTATCGAACCAGGTCGTAAACATTCTAAAAGCGAAAATGGTGATTCACTTGATTCTGTCGTAAACGGTGACATTTCGTTAGATGTTGACGTTGACACTGACGTAGAAACTGAGCCAATTTTCAACACTGACTCTCAAAGTAATACAGCATCATCTGTTACTGCTTCAAATCCAACTCATAAGCCCGATGATAATATTCTACGAGTACCAAATCATAAGAAACCAAAGCTCGATATTAGTAATATGAATGATGAGGTGTCTAAAACAGATGTAGAGTCTCATTTTTACGCCATAATACAAGCGTTATACAAGCATTAACATGTACGGTACTTTTTTCATGAATATTAATTTTTTCGCCTAACTTTCCCCCATTTAGTACTCCGTCAATCCAAGCCGACTTGAAACTAGTACCTGTACTTTGAGCGAACATTCAATATCCAACAAAGCGAGGAATTTTGAATCCAGCTTTGTTAGTGGTGACGTAGTAATACTCCGAAAAACAAGTATTAGTTGTTGGATTCCGAGGAAAAGGGCCTGAAGGTCTGCACGGGCCAACTGGCATTATGAATCTCTTTTCTTCTGTCTTCTTCTTCTTCTTCTTCTCAAAATGTCTCTTGTTAGTGGGATTTTTCTTTTTCTGCAAATCAATCAGTCCTTAAAGAATTTTATTAAGTCTTAACGCTAATTGAAATAAATTATTTTTCATTCAGACTTACTGCTTTCATTCTTGTTTGCTTTAATTAGATAATGACTTCGTCTTTATCATACAATTTTTCCATAATGCCACACATTTCACTATCGAAGTTTTCTGTTAAATCTGCTTCAAGGGGCATTTCTTTCGTATTATTGGAAGTTGATGGAGTCTCGAAGTATTTGGTTATTGATTTTATTTTTTTAGCAAACGTGGCAGTTTCAATTTCTTTTTGTATGTACATACAAATCAAAAATTTGTTTGGAACAAAAAGCGAGAGGGAATAAGAATCGACGAGTCAAAAAAAAATTAACTTCCCTTACTATTAGAACTGGTCTAGAACCGAATATGTATGTACATATGTATGTACGTATGTACGATAATTGGTGTGCAAGCCAACCCAGAAAAATGCAGCAGCGCGTAATTTATGAATCCAACATACTATGCATCAACAAAAACAAAAACACCATAATTAAACAAACATGATACTCATCAAAATGCCAAAATTACAAATCTCACCACACACTGCACATGAAATGAAATAATAGCCTAAGTTTCAAATATCAATTTCGAACAAACTAAATAAGTAGAGTCCGTTGTACATCCGCTCCCAGGATCACCAGAACAATTGAAGTTCACTTCGAGGTGATAGACGTTGAAATGAAATTGTCTTTTGTTAAGTCAAACTTTCGTTTTTTTATTTAAATAAGGTATAGTAACAGTAACTCGCGCATATCCCAAGCAAACAAACAATATCCAGGTTGGCACAAGCCACACATCAGAGCAACCCTATTTCCTGTTGCGGGGAAAATATCCTTTGTAGTGATTGGAACAAAGAAAAACCGCTTCCCAAGGCGCAAAGAAAAAATGCACAAAGAGGAGGAGCCGATAGCAGTCGATTATCCTTCCGTGATAACGGGACCTGCGAACGAGATCCTTAAAACAAAGTGCAATGCCACGTTGTGCGCAAGCATTCTGTGACAAGAATCAACTCTTCACTTGAATTTTGAATTAATTTTAAAAGAGGATTGATTTATTGTCGATTTGGGAATTAAACTACCCTCGAGTTTGGGGCCCCCTGAGCTTTAGGGCTCCGGTGATTGCCACCTGTAACACCCCCGGTAGCTCGCCACTGACAGTACCAATTGTTTCGGCCATACCGTCCAACTGCTTCAGGCTTACTGGGTCGGTCTCCGTACTGTAAACCAGTTCGTTACAATTTGATGCCTCCACCACAGTTCCGTTTAAGGATGTGTCTAGGTCCTCTTCAGGTGAATCCTCGGGTGAAATCCGCTCTCCAGTGATTTCAGTAGGCCGTCGTTGTACCCTGTTTTCTGTTTTTGGAGTTCTATGAACCGATTCGTCCTTGACGTCTTGATTATTGCCATCCGGCAGCTCAAAGTTGAATACGTAGAGATTTGGCTGGTCTGCTTTTGCATTCCTGGTAGCACTTGATGCTTCATCCAGGAATCATACGTCTCTACTCCTAGTGACAACACGAGTTCTACACTTCAAAAATCTGTAAGTGCCATGCTCATTGCTGTGGCCTTGTGGCCCTTTTTTTTCCACATTTACGGCATTCAAATGGAAAAGCATTACCTCTATTTGGAAACTTCTTCCACTTGGGTCTTCCTTTCAAAAACAATGCCGTGCTCAATCGTCCGTTTGACTCCTTCCGCCGGTCGCTGACTTCTAAGAGTAGAGTGCACACCACGTCGAGCTCCGGGCAACTGCTTTGTGCATCGAATGCAGTTCCAACGTCTTTGTATTCGTCTGCCAGTCCATCGATGAGAATTACCACCAACAAGTCCTTGTCCAGCGTTGCCCCCAATTCATTCAATCTATTTACGGTTGTTTTAAATTCACGAATTAACTCATCCATGTCCTGGTTTGATTCCATTTTATTATTGATGAGACGTTTAAATTCTTCAGCTTTTTGCTTTAATCCTTTGCGGTCGTATGTAGCTCCTAGGAAGTTCCAAATATCACTCAACAATTTTAAGTCTTTCACTAGGGAAACGACCTTGGACTCTATTCCGAGAATCAGCTCTGCTCTCGCATCCATGTCCTTGTCGTCCCAGGATCGTTGTGAATCGCCTGAATCCTCAGGTCTTATGCAGCCATTTAAACGCGCTTTATGAAGGGTCTCTTCCATTTGCGGCTTCCACGACGCATAGTTCTCTCCGTTTTAGGATTGAACACGGTTGATCAAGCTTGTGTTAATTTTTCAGGTTAAATTTTATTTTTTCGATAAAAACGGTAAAGTTCTGCAGAAACTATGTGATCTGGTTAATGTCCTGGGCCCATAACCTGTTGAAACAAAAGCAGATGGTTTCAGATTACTTTGGATTTATTTTAGACACCACGAGATCAGGCGTGCGTACAGCGCGATGAATACAAAAGGAAGGAGAGATATTCAGACAGATGCGTGCAAATATAAGTGTTGCCATTTAAAAGGTAGTGATGCCACTATTCCAACACACTTTATTACGGATCACTATTAAATTACTGAGTTCTGGTTACAACTTCAACGAATTTGATTTATTGCCTGATTTAACAGTATTTTCATAAATAAAAAGTCAATCTAGACGCTAGGCCAGCCAGTCACACAGATTTTCAAAAAGCCTTTGTATAAAACTCAATTATTTGAAAAAGGCCAACAATGTAATTTAAAACAAACAGAGGCTTGATTGGATCAAATGTATCAAAGATTGTACATTCATAAAAATGCCACTTTGTTTAAAAAATGTAATTTAAAACACATTTGACTAAATGACCAATAGGACCGAATGCTTCTTTGGAAAGCATGTATTATTTTTAATTGGTAGAATCTTATTATTAATAAGTGGACTATGCAGGGTGTCCCAGTTTAAGTTTTCGTCCTGATATCTGGAGATTCCTGAAGTTATGGCAAACAAGAAATTGTATTACAGGGGTGGTCTATTTTCACCCCTTCCAAGTTAAAAGCCGTTAAACTGAGGAACTTCTGATTTCGAGGTAAAACTTCTTAAAAGGCCGTAGCTTTCTATTCAGCTCAAGAAACCGTTGTTCATATTTTTGAAAGAAAAGTTCAGTGCGCATAAAATATTAAAAGTTCGTCTTGTTCAATGAATGCCAGCCAAAATTACGGCATTTTAAAAAATCATTGGACCAATTTCATCAGAAAAATGCGTTTATCTCGAAATTTCCAACTTCTAGGTTAACTTTTTTCATCAAAACTTTTGTCTTTTTTTCATTGCCTACGCTTTTTACGTATGACTTTTCCACCTACGAACAACGGAAGTTATTGCAAGCCACTATTTTATTCAGCCAAATGGGTAAAATAAATTTAATATCCATTTAAACAGTTTTTGTGGTCCTAAAAAGGACCGCTATGCATTAAGATGCCTTTGGATGCACGTTCTAGTACGTTTGATGATTTCAAACTGCAAATTAATGTTTGGTAAAATGCCTCTTAGCTCCTCTGCCACTGTATTTATTCTTGGAGCTCTTCCCGACTTGAAATCTCAGTCAAACAAGCCCTTTCTTTTATAGCTCCCCAGAAAACAAAAATCCATTGGCGTTAGGTCAGAAGATCTATTGTAGGTGGCCAAGGAAAAGGTCCAAATCAGCCAATCTACCATCCATTAAATTATTGATTTAAAACGAAATTACATTATTGCTACAATGGCAAGAAGCTCCATGGTTGGAAACCCATTTTTTGCCTCTGAGACGAACATTTGCCAGGAATTCCGGCAACTGGTCTCTCAAAAATTCTAAATAGAATGTTGATTTTAGGACATGTGAAGGTAAGAATGGCCCGATTAAAGTACTACCTAATATGCCGGCGCAAACATCTGCGTTTCAAGTGAATCTTTACCTTTGAGAAGATGTTGTTCGTGTTAAGTGCGGATTAGACACTGCCCAATAATGGCAATTTCGTTGGTTTGTAATGCCCATTCTCGTAAACTGGGCTTCGTCAATCCATAAAATTGTTTGCATAAACTGCTCATTCTCATCTTGTTGATGCAGCAGCCACTGGCAAAATTCAATCCTTTTTTGGAAGTCCCCTGGCAGAAGTTCCTGTACGGGCGCATAATGAAAGGGGTAAACGCTGTTGGCTTGAAGAACTCTATGGATTGTAGTTCTTGGAGTTTGCAACTGTGCTGCAAGCCTTCTAGTGGTAATAGATGGCTGCATTCTCGCAGCATTTAAAATTCTTTCTTCCTCTTCTGCTGCTGTTATGTTAGACAATCTTTCTCTTCTTAACCCATATGCTGAGCTGACGGTTGAAAGGCGGTGAAAAGCTTTGATAAAAGTTGGCATGGAAGGAATCCTCCGTCTAGGATATCGCCGTTGGAACTCTAATCTAGCTAACCCTGCATCTCCATTAAGACGAGAAGAACCCCAGATCTTCGGTATGATGCACTTCTGTAGAACAATCAACGGTTGAATTTTACTCATGTAAGCACTTTCTCAACATCTAATACCGTACTGAAATTTTGAATGAAATATCCCATAATAAATTGTTTTTGGAGTACTAAAAGGCCACAACTTCTTTAGACGGTAGAATTAACGAATGGTAGATAACAGATATTGCTTCAAACTTAAAATTTCAGTTAATAATATACCTCTAATAACACCTAGGTATTTAAAATGGCTTACGTTTTCAATTTTAAAACAACTGTCCTGGCAGGGAACTTTCACGTCGAAAGACATTTTAAAGCGTTGGACAGATGGACAGTGAAACATGTTAAACTTTGCACATTTAGAAGCATGGAATACGACCTCAATATCTGGAGACTCGTGCGTGGTAAGACTGAAAAACTGAAAAGTTTTGTCTTATCGCTTACTATTAGCTTATGCTCCGTGAACCAAAGTCTTAGCAGTTTAACATCGTAGTTTATATCAGCCACTAAGTTTAAGGGACACCAAGCTTGATAAACATCAACTTACTTAGGCTAGATTCGATTTTCACTTTTTGTTTTCTGTCGTTTAGATAGGACATAAACCAACTATGTATCGAACCACGAAAACCTACATATATTATATAGGTTGTTTAGAAGAATATTATGATCAACCATATCAAACGCTTTTGTTATATCAAGAAAAAGTCCAGCACAAGATCTTTTTTCATCCAAACCTTTCTGTATAACGGAACAAAAATCTAAAAGGGCGTCTGCAGTAGATAGCCCAGCTCTAAACCCAAATTGCATTGGACTGAAGAATTTTATTTTGTTCATATACTCTAACACACTTTACGCATTTCTCAAAAACCTTAGTGATAGAAGACAACAGTGAAATAGGTCTATAGTTCCTATTTTCATGTTTGCTTCCTTTTTTAAAGAGAGCAATAACAATAGCACATTTTAAAACTTCAGGAAAACATCCGGACAGGATACTTAAATTGAAAATATGTTTCAAAATATCTACAATATTGAAGGAAATGTTTTTAAGCATAAAATTGGAAATACTATCGCTGCCACAGGAGTTGGAGCTATTTAAGAAGTGAATGGTCTTCAAAATCTCAACCCCAGAAATTGGTTCAAACAAGAAGCCATCCCTTTCAATAATATTATCTGTAAGACTGGGTTCAGAATAACAATAATTACAAATGTTAATGTTATTTGTTTAAAAAGATTGTTGCCCAATTGAAGCAAAGTATTTGTTAAATTCGTTTGCTATTTCTGTGGGTTCTGAAACATTTCCATTTTTTAGGACAAAAGAATTATTTTCCTTGGTTGCATTTCAATTCATAATATTATTGATTACTTTAGGTTCTTGTTTAGGATTCCCTTGCGCAGCCCTTATCTGATTAAGATAGTAATCATCACGGCATTTTCGGACTTCATTATTTATGATTTGACTCATACGGTTATAGCGACTCTTTAGGCTAGCGTTCTGTGAAGGTTTAAGGCACTTTTTCCGTAATTTGTGTAACCAGCTAATCCAAGGCTTTAACCTGAAATCTGACTTTTTAGGGATTGTTGAGGAACGATGTACACATAACACAAAAAAAACTGACCAGAAGAAAAAGGGAATTCACCACTCTAAGCCAAACATCCTAAATATCACCCTATATTTTAAAGAAAATTATTATGACAATATAAATTAACTGTAATTCTAAATTCTTTATAATTCAGCAATGTATTGCATATACACGATTCTCTCTTTTGTCTCTTTTAAAAATTCATGTTATCTGATGTTGACTTGTTCGTATTTTTGGTGGATTGGCGAGGAGTCTGGTCTTGAGCATCAACCGCATCACATCTTGATACATTTCTTTTGTGACAGAACACATGTACACACATAAAAATTAAATGAATTGTTGCATTACAAAAATTTTTTTTGTTAAATTGCAATTACAAAACATAAACACACAGTACACAAACATATTACATTTTACACAATACACAAGCAAAACGCAAGAAGGAAAGGAAGCGGGTTGTATACACATATTACATTCATAACACACATTTACACAAACATTATTTTAAACAAATTAACATATACATATCTAACAACATATTTTTTCTTGGTAAACATACTTAACAACATACTATATAATGTCTAAATTATTGCTATGTATTCCAAACCAGGGATAGTCACATAGCTAACTGAGCTTATATAATTCTTTAATATCTACAAAAATAAATTAACAGCCGTAGATACATTTTCTTGACTATGCACCTCTTCCCAATTTTCGAAACGCAGTAAATTATTCAGCAGATCATAGTTAATTTTATTCAGCTTTCATCTCTCTTTATTTATTTTTCTTCTCGTCTAGGTTTTTTTTTTTTTTTTTTTTTTTTGGTAAAGCAAACAGAATCACAAAGCAAAAGAAAAGTTATTGTTAACAATAAAATAGACACAAAATTAAATAAATGATATTCTTCTCTCTTCGACTTGAAACTAATGGAGTCTTAGCACAAAATTTTCAACAAATGAAAAACAAACAAACAGAGTACGAGTATACTGCTTACGATTATTTAATATCCAAAAAAGAAAAACCGTTTTGAAATCTTAACAGCCAACAGACGATAAGCGCACATTTCAATTTTTTTTTATTTTTTGTTCTATTCATACATTCATTGTGTTCATCGTCTTTTGTGCGAATTGAATAAATTCGAACAATACCAACATTCCAACAACGTCTTTTTAAGAATATTTAAGTACAACATACTAGTCGTGATTGGAGTATAGTTTACAATTTTTATTTAAGCCAAAAATGTTTAATCATTGAACTATTTATGTTTTTCCAGGCAATAAGTCATCAAAAATTATGATATTTTTCTTCGAAATTGTAAAAAAAAAACAATATTTATTTTTTTTGTATATTTTTCTATGCATTTTTTTTAGTACTACAATATGTTTGGAGAAATATTTATAAAAAAATATTTTACTTTAGAATTTTGCGAAAAATCTACAACCAATTCAAACAAAAGGATATATGTATTGTATATACGAAATTTCTACGCGGTGTTTAGAGTTGTGTATAAGTTCTTTGAAAATAAATTTGAATTAAAAGAATTCAGGACATGTAAAATTTGCATTTCCTGTTTTTTTGTTTTTGTGTATGGGATATTACCTGAAAATGTTGCTTACTTCATTATTGTTAAAATTTGCTTAATTATGAAGAGGAAAAGGTGATTTATTATTTAGTTTTCATAGAGCACAATATACTACTAATAAATGTTAATAATCGATTGACGTCCCTTGCCAACGCCAACCCACCGCACTTGTACGCCTAGTTCCTTCTCGAGGAATCGTACATAGTTTTGTGCATTCTCAGGTAGTTTTTGGAAATCGCGAATGTTTTCGGTGCAGGTCTTCCAACCCGGCAATGTAATGTACTCCACTTCGATTTTCTCCAATTCGGAAATTGTTCCTGGGAAATGATCGCAAACCTTACCATTGGTTTTGTAATTAACGCCAACTTTGATTTCTGGTAATGTATCGAGAATATCCAATTTGGTTAGGCAAATGCATGTGTATCCGTTCACCAGCGAGGTATACTTAAGTAAAGGAATATCCAACCAACCACACCGACGTTTTCTCTTTGTAGTCACCCCAACTTCAACACCTCTAGTTTGAAGTAGATCACCGATTTCATTCAGCTGTTCTGTTGGGAATGGTCCATCACCAACTCGTGTTGTGTACGCGTTGACAACTCCAATAACCTCCCCAATAGCCTGTGGTGGCAAACCCAATCCGGTGAGAACACCGCCTATACTGCAATTGCAGTGGAGAAAGAGGATGGAAAGTCTTATATGATTACTCAGTAGCAGCACTTTGTTATAGAAAGCGTATCATAGATGGAGATTTTTAATGTAAAACTTAAGTATGTATTTTGTCAACCTGGTAGACGGCCACAGGCCAAACCATTAAAGACTTAGGTTAATCGTTACATTGTAAAACATTTATTGAAAATAAAAGTCAACTAACTAATTAACTAACTAACTATTCAGCTTTTTTGGAAAATTATGCTTGGAAAGTAAAAAAGTTTCCAGCCATTAAAAATTACACCAGTCATACATAACATATAATGATCAGATATTTGAAGTTCGAGGTTGATACCAATGTAAACATTAAGAGGAATTCTTAAAAAACGAGCAAATACATGGTCAATGCAAGTACTTGCAATTGGCCAGTAAAGAGATTAAACCATGCTCTGCCATAAGCGCAAGATATAAATCTAACACAGGAATAGCGTTTAGCAAATCCAGATTGAAATCGTCTAAAACAACAAGGTTATTCGATTTCCCAACACAAAACAGTTTGAAATTCATCTAAAAACAAATTTAATGACTGGAATTAAAACTGTACATAATGTCTGCACTCACCAAATTATAGCACTTCATGTCACATTCATCCAAATGATACGTATAAAAATTTCAACTACCCCTGCAGAATACGAGTCATTACCATTTGCAAAGAACTTATAACCAGGTATACTACATTCATTAATCTCGTAAGAATAAATCCAAATTTCCGAAACGAAAATAATTTCAGGCAAGTTCCTAAAAGATTCTAGGTTGCTTACTAATAAATCGAAATTTTGCCATTAGCTTCTAATATTTTGATGAATAATGTAAACAGTTTTGCTATTAGTAAAATAAAATTGTATTGCTTCTTGTATCTTGAATGGTAAGGTCGTTGTTTATAAGATCAAAACTTTCATTCATATTAAAAAACATTTCTTAAAAGTGTGATTAAAAATTATTTAAATTGGGTTTAAGTCATCAAAAGATCTTATAACAAAAACGTCAGCATTTACAGCCTTTCTCAACAGAATGTTACAATTGTTTAACCATAAGTACTTGAATGTTTTTTCTGCTTTAAGTTTCTTAGTGCCATAAACAATGCACGAGTATGCTTATTGAAACAATCATTAATAAAAATATTTTTTTACTATCACCTGCAAATAACGAGGAGTTCAGCTTGTTTTTTCCATTTTGTTTCCTTTTCATAATTCTCTGTTTGACATTAAGCGATGAGAGATGGACGCATATAATATTATTGTGTGTATGCTTCAATCCACTTGACGAATTCCTTTTTGCAATGCGCTTTACGGAGCAATTTTTGATTTCATCAGGAGTGACAGAGATGTTTAGTGCATTACTGAAAATTTTTTGCACGCATTCTTCAGCATTATTGTTAAAATACCGCAAACTGTTCTTCAGGCAATTTCATCAGTAGACATGGAAAAATGGGTTGATGCTATGAAGGCAGAAATGGCATCGCTGGACGGAAACAATAGGTGGCTTGTAACGGAATCACCAAACAAGCGAAAACCAAGAGATTGCAATTGAGTTTTTTCTGTTAAACGAGACGAGCGCTATAAAGCAAGGTTAGTAGCAGAGAGTTGCGGTCAACGCTACGGAGTCGACTATGACCTAACATTTTCACCAGTAGCTATGTAGGTACTCAACAATAAGAATGTTATTGGCGTTAGCGGTAGAATTGCAAATAGATCTACACCAATTGGACGTAAGTAACGCATATGTTAAGGAATAATTGGCAACACTTTGTGAAAATTCAAGCTGGCACCATAATTATTTAGCTGTCATCCACTGATTGACAATTCATACCTTCTTCGTAAATTTCGAATTGTCCGTTATATTCTTGCATATAAAAAGGGCAATCATTTAGTTCGTATGGTCCTGTTTTGCTTTTCATTTCATTGTCATTTTCTCATTTTCATTGTTACTCTGCTGTACAAGAAGTGTTTAATTAAATAAATATTGAACTTAAAGTAGAAAAACAATCTTGTACATTTTGGTGCCTCCTGTGAGGACTTACAGTGTTTGTCTAATTGGTGGATTAATACCGCGCTGCATTTAACTGTGGCTGTGGCTTTGTGTGGCATAAGAACAGTTAATTACATTCTGTGACAATTACTTGGCTCTGCATTTCGTCGATTCTTTGGCGTTTTTTAAACATTGGCTTCACACATACACATACATATGTATATTGCATTCCAACCGGATTGCATACATATATAACATATTGCATTGCTAGCGCGCTACATGGCGGATTTAAACAAACGCACAACGACGACTACCGCAATCAAGCGGATTGCCTTAAAGATTTGCAGAGATGACTTTGCGGGAGATGAATTTGGCCTTCAGCAGGAATTAGCTTCGTTACAAATGCATTTCGATAGATTCGTTACGGTGCATGACGCACTTATAACCATAGCACAGCCTACAGAAATAGATTCCCACACCAGGCTATGGGATGAAATTGAAGCTCAATTCAACAAGTCAATGGCAAAGCTTAGCCGTATACTTTCTAAGGCACAATCCAGATAGGCGGATACTATTAGCCATACGGATTCACAGTGCTTAGCATGCTCCACTGCGATGGATTTAAAGCTAGACCCGTTGTTAGTTCCAAAATTTGATGGCACTCTGAAGAATTGGCTGGTTTTCAAGGATGCATTTGAAACGCTCGTTCATACGCAGGACACGCGAAGCAGTGCAGGGCGATGCAGTGGCATTAGTGGGTCGTATGTATACTGGTGAGTACGACGAAGTCTGGAAAGCATTAAAGACCCGTTACGACAGCCCGAAACAATTGGCCAAAATACATGTGTCAAGATTTATTGGTCTCAAACCACAGCTTACGGAATCTTCATCATCCTTGCTGTACATTGTTGACACCGTTGGAGAGTCATTTCGTGCATTGACCGTTATGAGGCTACCCGTGGAAAGTTGAGATGCGTTAGCTGTACCCATCGTGACATCAAAGCTTCCGGCAGCGACGCAACAGGCATGGGAAATGAGTCGAGTTACAAATGACATACCCAAACTTGAAAAACTATTGGTATTTGTCGAAAGACGAGCTCATGCGTTTGCTTCGGATGTTCTTCAATGGAATGCAGTGAACAACAGTCATCACGGTGGCATAAAGAAGATTGTGACCGCTCAGACCCGTACATCCCGTTTAGTAAAGACGAATTTGGCTGCGACGATTTCTGGAAATTGCAAATTTTGCAACGAGAAGACGCACCGCATCAGTCGATGTCCTAAATTGTTGGCTCTAACCGTTGCTGAACGTTTTCAAAGGCTCAAAGGACCAAATCTGTGCTTTAATTGTTTGAGACCAGGCCATGCAACAAAGGCTTGTGAATCTGGCAATTGTCGCCAATGCAACGGCAGGCATCATACTCTTCTTTGCCGTATGGCTCCTTTTGGTACAGAATTGAAGAATGCTGGTACTACAACTGCTTCAACATCAACAGCATCGACCCAAGCTACCACATCAGCACAGGCACATCGCAACTAGATTCATGGACCCGTCAAGACGCTGGCAGTTTTCAATAATAGTTTTGGCAACGGCGTATGGACGAATAACCGACGGCTTTGGCGAATTACATCAGTGCAGAATACTTTGCGATACAGGATCACAGGTCAGTTTTATGACATCTCGCTATTTTAATGGTTTATTTTTTCGCAGGATTAAAAGCGAATTAAAAGTGGAAGGCTTTGGGAGCACAGTTTCGGCTCATACTCGTGGCCGTGCTATGGTCCGACTTTCTTCAAACATGGATCCATCGTTTACGATGAAGTTGGATGTACACCTTATCGAGACCATCACATCACCTACACCTGTGGCGAATATTGCATCTGATTGTTGGCGGCATTTACGTCATCTCGACTTTTGGCAAAAGTGGACGAATTGACGTATCACTGGGTGCTGACGTTTGGGGTCATATAGTCCAAACAGGCATCGTACGGGGTGGTGGGGGAGAACCATTTGCACAACAACTAAACTAGGCTGGGTGGTTTTCGGTCCGGCAAACGTTAATTCCCATGTGCCATCCAGAGCGTTGTCATTGACTGTGCGCACAACCAAAGAGGAACATCTACTCGATAAGTTGCCACATACGTTATTTGAATCTGAAGACGCAGAAGAAACATCAACCAACACTTTGGAGGCTGATCTTTGTGAAAAAATATTCATATCAACTCACACGCGAGATCCAGATGGTCGTTATTGCGTCCAAATCCCGTTTAAGACTAACGCATTGGCACTTGGCAACTCCCACAATTTGACATTGCGGCAATTCCATCTACTGGAACGCAAATTCTCTCTGAATTCTGTTTTATGAGACATGTATGTGGCCTTTATGAGGGAATACTTGGATCTTTGGGCACATGCGTGATATTTTGGATCAGCCTGGCAAACCATCACAGTCATATTATATACCACATCACGCAGTCATCTCCAAATTTCGAGTGGTATTCAACGGCTCAGCACAAACTTCCTCTGAAATCTCTCTTAACGACACACAACTGGCTGGCCCACTAATCCAAGAATTATTGGTAAATATTGTTTTTCGATTTCAATGCTTCGCAATTGCTTTATCCGCAGATGTGCAAAAAATATTTCGCTCGGTGGGCGTCGACAAGCGTCATAGATGTTGGCAACAAATTTTATGGAGGGAAACACCTACTGAACCCCTGCAAACCTATCAATTGACCACTGTCACTTATGGCACAACAAGTGGACCTTTCTTGGCTGTACGTGCGATGCATTCATGTGCCAAGGATAACTGCAGCAAATTACCTGATGGCAGCCGGGAAGCGGAAGCTAAATGAACCATCCTGCGAAGCTTCTATGTAAACGATTTCCTCACCAGTGCTCCATCAATTCAACAGGCACTCAGGCTTGCCAAAGATGTTGATTTTGTCCTAAAGCAGGTGCACTTTCATTTGCGCAAATGGCAATCTAACGGTAAGGATTTTCTGGCACAGCTCACCGTTGCACCAGACCTACATGAAATCAACTTGCAAGTTGCTGAGACGACTATTCTCGGGTTGCATTGGGACCCCTACAAGGTCAGCCTAGGAGCTGTTTCATTATAACCGACGAAACGCCAAGTAGTTAGCGACATTGCGAAATTGTATGATCCTACTGGTATGTTGGCTCCCGTTATCATCATGGGAAAGGTGTACATCCAGACACTGTGGAAAGCAGGATTGGCATGGGATACAACACTACCGAAACAACTGCGTGATGGCTGGCATTTCGCATGAACCTGTATCAACTGGAGAAGATACGCATACCTCGGTGGCTCGGATTGAACCCAATGGCAACTCCGCATTTACATGGATATTGCGATGCAAGCACTAGGGCATATGCTGCAGTCATTTATATCACAGTCAGGCATACAGATGGACAGCATAAATCAAGGGTTATCACATCGAAAACGAAGGTGGCTCCAGCGAAGAGTGTTACTGTTCCCCGCCTGGAATTATGTTCTGCACATTTTTTTTTTTTTTTTTAAAGAACTTAACACTCAAGTGGGTATGAATACACTTATAATGCCTCAGCATGTGTTGGAAAATCTGATAGAGAGAGAAAGAAAGATGTTTGGGCTCAGTGGTTATTTCGCTCCGTGGGTGGTATCCAACATTTAATGGGGAGACTAAATTCTTAGTGGAAGTTGGCTTGATGTTGATTTATAGTCAACTACTCGTCTTACTTGATTTTCGTTAACTGAAAAAATGGATAAAATGTCTTTCGGGCGAGGCTGAGATTCGAACACCGAACCGATTGAAAGCCAGTCCACTATCACTTGAGCCACGGCCACCCACATCTTTTGACAATGACGATGCTCAACATCAGACAGACCCTTGAACTTACAAATATTCAGTACAACCTGTGGACCGACTCCAGCATTGTTCTTAGTTGGCTTCGTAGATTACCAAACCAAGTTCAACCATATGTGGCCAATCGAATAAGTTTCATCCAGAAAAACTCTGTAGTCTCAAATTGGCATCATGTTCGTACTAGTTCCAACCCAGCAGGTTGCGCGAGCAGAGGCATTAGTGTTCACAAACTTATTAACCATCAGCTTTGGTGGCAAGGTCCACAATTCACTAGTGAGAATAGCGGCATGAATGATATTCCCCTAACAGGGGCTGAAGAAGCTGCAATGGCTACGGAACTCAGGCTTATCAAGACAAAAACAACATGCATTACCAATAGGCGAACCATCGAGGCAACATATAAACGTGGCTCTGAAATCATCACTATCAATTTGCTTGATCGGTTTTCAAGGCTTGGCAAATTACTTCGTACAACTGCATATGTTCTACGCTTTACCCGACTACACTCCAAATACCGGTCGCAACCATTCGACAGTGCAGAAGAGTTGGACGAGGCTCTACACTGGCATATACTGGCAGAGCAGCAATGGTACTTTGGATCCGAAATCACCCAGCTTCAAAAAGACAAAAACGTGTCTGCGTCTAGCAAACTCATCTCGCTCACACCATTTCTCGACGCGTAGAAGAATATCCTGCGTGCAGCTGGTCGATTGGACAATGCAAAACTTGGTGAATACCGTAAACACCCAATCATCCTTCCAAAGAACAGTATTCTGGCATGGCTCATCATCGTACAAGCGCATCATGATACACTCACGGAGGTTTCCAACTCATGCTACATTCAGTTCGGGAAAAATACTGGATATTGCACGTACGTACCCGTGCTAAACACTGTCTTCATATATGTACTGTTTGTAGAAGGCAACAACACAACATGGCTGCACAACGTATGGCAACATTATCACGTTCGCGAGTTTTGGCATCTCCACCGTCCTCAACGTCTGGCGTAGACTATTGTGGCCCATTCAACATCCACATTGGCTCAAAATCCATCCGGACCATCAAGAAGACATATGTTGCAATCTTCGTCTGTATGGCTTCAAAGGCAGTGGACATTGAGCTGGCGGAAGATGTGTCAGCTGAGGCCTTCATTAATGTGTATACTCGTTTTGTAAATCGTCGAGGTCCATGTTTCCACATATACAGCGATAATGGGACCACATTTGTTGGAGCGAACCGAATCCTGCAACAAGATCTAAGGGAATGGCATGGCACTTACTCGATGCAACACTTGGCCAACAGAGGTACCCAGTGGCACTTCATCCCACCTGGTGCACCTCATCAAGGCTGCCTTTGGGAGGCAGCCGTTAAGTCTGCGAAACGACATCTAATACGAATCGTAGGCACGCAGTCCATTTATTATGACCAACTTCACACCTTGCTGGTACACGTTGAAGCCTGTTTAAATTCACGTCCTTTGGTGGCTTTGCACTATGACATCGATTATCGGATGGCACTCACTCCGGCAGATTTCCTCATTGGCCGCTCGATTATTGCTGTACCCGACGCACCAGCTCTGGAAGTACCTACGCAACGACTGAGTTACTGGCGACAACTAAGGCAGATGCAACAACATTTTTGGAAGAGATGGCAGGATGAATATCTCTCTACCCTTCAACGGCGGTCTAAGTGGCATGCATCGAGCAACGGAATTCAAATTGGTGATGTTGTTATCATCAGGAGCGAGAACCTTCCAGCAACACAATGGCGTTTTGGACGAGTTACCTAACTTCATCCTGTGCAAACTAGTAGATAATCCTGAACGTACCCGTCCAGCCGGGCAGGATGTTAAGAAATAATTGGCAACACTTGCTGAGAACTCAAGCTGGCATAATTATTTAGCTGTCATCCACTGATTGATAATTCATACCTTCTTCGTAAATTTCGAATTGTCCGTTATGTTCTTGCATATAAAAAGGGCAATCATTTAATCCGTATGGTATTCCTGTTGTTTTTCATTTCATTGTCATTTTCTCATTTTCATTGTTACTCTGCTGTACAAGGAGTGCTTAATTAAATAAATATTGAACTTAAAGTAGAAAAAGCCGTCAGGAAATGGAATAACAAACTCGATAGTGTCCTGAAAGACATGGGTCTTCAACAAAGCAAAAATGATTCTTGCTTGTACCTATCAAAGCGAAACGAAAACTTGTGAACGATTTAATATGGTGTAAAGGTCTAAGCATCATCTCCAACATCAAAAGGGAACTATGTGCTGAAATGAAATGGAACGTGATGAAGACACTCGTGACAATAAGCTAGTTCAGAAATAATATATAAAAAGCGTTTGGATATGGAAAACTGCAAAACTGTGTCAGTTCCTTTAAATCCTGAACATAAATTACAGTGCCACGGTAAATGTCAGAGGGTTGATAAAACCCGACATCAATCTATTGTCGGCATTTTAATGTACCTTGCCTTAACAACCAGGTCAGATATATTACATTCCGTGGTGAAAATGGCACAGTGCAACTAAGATCCTGACATCGAACATCTGCAAGCCATTAAACATCTTCCAACATCTAGCTGGTAGCTGTGAAAAACAACTGGTGTACAAAAGAAGTAAATCATCTTCCATAAACGGCTATGTTGATGCGGACTGGGGTGGTGATGAATCCGACCGAATGTCATATACAGGGCTTGCCTTCTTCATAGGCAATTCACTGATAAGTTGCGAATCAATAAAACAAAATTCTGCTGCTCGAGAATATATGGCAGCAAAACAGTAAACTTGCCTTCGAAGGCTCCTGATGGAGTTCGGCTGGAACCAATAACATTGCACATCGACAACCAGGGGGCCCTAAAATTGGCATGCAACTCAGTACTTCGCAAGCGAAGGAAACATATTGATATAAAATACCACCACATAAAATAGGTAATCAAGAGTCAGCAAATTGTTTTGAAATACTGTCTAACACAAAGTATGGCGGCTGACGCTTTCCGAAACCCAAACATGTCTTAATGATAATGTTTTCTTTTTTATGAATTTTAAATTCAGTGACATTCACGTTGAGTATGTGTGAGTGTATGTAAAAATATTTTCTATATTTTACGAGTACTTTGTCACTTATGTTCATTCCTTTTCTTGCCTTTCAAGTGTGAATACATTTTATAGACAATTTCTGTCTATAATAAATATACGTTTGTGAATTAAACGAGTTGTTTTATGATTAACGTACTGTCCAGTTTCGTAAAAAAGACCGAAATGGGAATGGAATTCATTTCTCCTATTTTTTTTTTTGTCGATTCCGTAAAAGAAATTTCTTCTGACAAATGGTTGCAAAAGTGTTAGTAGAGTTTGCCATCTACATAGTTTAGTTCATATTTGTGCTCTGTTCAAATAATCTTCATCCCCAACTGCAGCATACGTTTGGGAACAACAACTGCTAACGTATCAGTTTTAAATTACTTTCTAAACCTCAAAATCTAAGATATAAGAACAGTCGACATTTATCTGTACAAAACTTTTCAAAACTTTCGTCATTCGTGGGAAGTTCACTACTTACCCGAACCACAAATTATGGAAAACTTTCCAGATCTCGGCCGTTCCGTACCCCTTCAGCGAGGAATACACGTGAAATGTCAAAGACGCCGTTTCCACGATCAATTTGTGATAGAATGCTATCTGTCAGTTTTCATAGAAGGACAAAAATATTTTGCAAACAATTTTAGGGTGGATGTTTCATTGCTTACTATTTCATTTGTTGAAATGTGGCAGCGCAAAGCAGTTCGATGTATTCTTGCGTTAGAGGCATTAAAGGAATTGTTTCATCCTTAAGTCCCTCAGCCATCGCGACAAAAAAAAAGCACAGTTAATACATAGTACACTATTCATAGCATGTATGGTATTCTACTTTTCGTGAGTGGTTTGCCAGTAGCGTGTTATGAAAAATTGCTAGTGGAGCCTGGGTTTTAGTATAAATTAACAGTTCATTCATGAACTTATGCAGTAAGTGCGTAAATCCCAAAATCCATGATTTGAGATAGAAGCATATTTCCACAAATGAATTATTTCATTTTTGCACAATTATTTCCTGCCATGTATCACTGACCTGTTTTTCTGTTTGCTAAAAATAAGACGTACTTTCACCTGGAAATGACTCAAATCAAGTTAAAACCATTGCTCAGTCGTTCCGTTGACGGTATTGCCCGAAAGAAGAGTCGCACAAAATCCGTCTCGCATACCTACGTACTCGTAAACAAAAGACAGCCTATGACATATTGTTATTGCTGAGATTGTTATTCGTTTCAAGCTATGACAATTTCTCTACATTCTCTCAATGCTTCCACAAATTAAATTGCTAACTGTCAATTTGTGAATGCCTGAACTTCAATGCATGGATGTGTGAACTGCCAAGCGACTCAACGGATAAAAAAAGTAGAAAATTAACCTATTTTATCAGTCGTATCTCCTTCCATAAGAAGTCGTTTATTCTGTCCAGTTGCTAATTGAATACGCCGACGCAACGGATTCTATGGGACGGGGCCTTTAGTCGCTTCGGATTCCAATGAAATACCAAAAACTTCTGATTTTGCTCTCAAAATTTTTACATGTTTGGTTAAATGTCAAACTTTTATTTAGTAATTTCTTACTAAATAAAAGTTTTGGCAAAATAGTAGATGACCGATTTATTGGGTGTATTATAAAATTGTGAAAGATTCCATCAACGAAGCCAAATACAGCCGATTGACCGAAAGCAAAATCTGGTTTGAGACTCAATGCAATTTGACGTTTATATTCATGTGGTTAGTATTATACATTCCGCATTGCGTTTTTCATTGGTTTCTTCCGGAAGTAAGGCGATTCGGACTCCAATGGAACACTAAACACTTCTTCAGACTTGCTGTCAAGATTTTTTACATGGATTCGTTAAACGACCAATTTTAATTTCGCAATTTCCATGTTTAACAAATAAGCCAAATTGGGCAACGAAAAAAAATTCTGGTTCTGAAAAAAAATCCAGATAAACATTTTATTTTTGAGAATGAGAGAAGAGTGCCAACTTTCTTAAACTTGTCTCTGAAAATGGGTACAATCGATTCGAAATTTTATCGCAAAATCATCCACAACGATGAAGTCATTTCTAGATAAATTGATGTCAACACGCAAAGTATGCGCAATTGGACGGTTACAAATCCACAAGTGCTTCATAAGACGTTACAACATCCACAAAAATTGACTGTGGTTTTCATACCAGCGGAGTCATTGACCCGTATTTTTTCGTTGGTGATAGGTGGTGGCCACTAGGTTACAGTAACGGAAATGCAATTGGAAAGATAATTTTGTCCGCAATTGCGTGCACTCAATATTGGTGAAGTGTGGCTTCAACCGGACGGCGCCACTTGCCACACAATCGTGCTATTGAAATAAAAAAAAAGGTAAACCAATTTTTTTTCAAAATTGCGAAATTAAGTTCTAAATGCGCTAATTGTGGTCAATGCTTATATCAATTTGGAATCGAACACAAAAAACCGAATGGTTTTAGTTTTTGAAAAAATTGAAAATTACTATTTTTGTTTTGCTTTTTTGGCATTTACGTGGTCTTCCTTTGAGGAAAGTGAATGAATAATACGTTAAACGTCTGGCAGGCGCCAGTATCAACAGTTTTCTTAATTAATAGTTCCCGGGTGGCCCGCTTCGCGGAATTAAGGGATTTAAACTCTTTTTTCGCATGCGGCTGGTCGCGCTCACGCAACTTCATTACCACGCTCGGGGTAGGTGCTTTTCGCCAGGCAGGCGCCTATGTCATCAATACCCTTCATCTCAGTACTCATTCCAAAATTACACAGTTCACATTAATGATAAAGTTTTACTGATTCGCATTATAGGAAATTCACATGTTCGAATGATGCAGCAAATTATTTACTTTGGGTAATATCTATGTTTGTACTTATGTAATATGTAATGCACTTGATTATGATGCAGAAATAAAACCGAACAAACGTTTGACTTTTATACCGTTGTTTTTTTACATACACATGTGGTAAAGCGTGTCGACTTTTTTTTTTAATTTTTCTATCAAAATTTTGAGTTTGTATGCGAATTTTTCAAAAACTTATATATATAATTTAATTTAAATATAGGATTAAAGAACAGGTTTCTGGCTTTCAAAACTGGTATAGTACTTCATTTACGGTGTTGCCGTTGTTTTTTAATGACTTTTTTCATTTTAAGTAATTTTTTTTAAATATCCCCTGCCTACTAAACGGGGCGGGATAGACCCCCCCCTCCCATAGTAAAAAAATGCTTGTATTTAACTGTTCTACAAAAAACCGTTATCACTTTTTGGCGCCTAAGTTATCATACTCTCCCCGTCAAATAGTAGTGTGTCAAAGGAGATTTCTGTTTTCGTGCAATCCACTGTGTTTGGCCAATTTATTATTCCGAATGTTTAATTATATTTAAAATATAAAAGTCCGAAGAAGTTTTTAGTGTTCCATTCAAATAAAAATCGGAGTACACAAAAAAAGCCTTCTGACAGTCCAAACAAAAACGCCATAATTTAAAAAAAAGGATAAAAAGTATTATGTGAAGCATAATATTCACCCAAACGAATATTAGGATGTTGTTATATTTTACGACGAACCGAAAATAAAGCTCTATTACATCGAAGGACCCTACAGAGTGTGGTGCAAGCCTTTGAAAGTCTTGTTCGAAAATTGTCAGTGACGGTAAGGGGGTGTATATCTAACAAAGTCGCACGAGATTTAGTCTTTGTTGATAACACCATTCGCGCTAACATCTGAGCATTTTGCAAGCTCATTTGCACAGTAGTAGCAAAAGTTTTGGTCTCGATAATGGCGATGAAAGCAGAAAACTAGAATTCAAATTTACCAAGATAACAACGCAAGGCATAAAGAGTTTACGTTCAATACGTCTGGACCAGTCCAGAGTCCAGACTTAAACCATATCGAAAATTTATGGGTACACGTAAAGAAAAGAGGGGGAAACCCCAAAACTAAATCCGAGTTGTAGGATTTAGATCTACGTAAACTGCTTCCACCGGGATATACGAGTAAGATTTATATTGACACTTGCAGTCAAAAAGATCACAACAGCTGGTAATATTTTCACAAATTTCAAGAACTTTCACGAAAATGACGTTTGCAGAAATAAAGGCTTGCTGGGTTTGTGTCGCATTAGGATTTAGATTTAGATGGGATTTATAAATCCCAAATCGTATGGTAAATCGTCGGGATTTAGTGAAGATTTAGGTGGACTTCGCTAAATGGTGGAAATATAGCATAAAAGCTAAATGGTGGAAATATAGCATAAAAGCTAAATGGTGGAAATATAGCATAAAAGTCGAACCAACTTACCAATACGTTAAAGAGGAATAGGTCAAATCCCCCACCAATTATGATGTTAAAAAACGAGTTGTATCTATCAACCAAAGGCCTCAGGCAATGATTGATGCTAACGGTTGCCATATCAAATACTAATTTGAAAATGTTAGCAGCTACTGAATTTTCACAATATTTAAGTATTTAATTCATATATGTGTAAACACTTTCTTAACAATGAAGATTCCGTACTTTATTGCTTGTTTGTTTCTTTGTTTGTTAACTAAAATTAAATATTTTTTGTGTATTATCTAATTTGTAAAATGTAAATTATTGTTATTAAAAATGAATTTCTAGTTTTTTACCGGGTTAGTGACGATATTCCCCTTTCCAAAATCCCTCGGGACAAAATCCACTGGCGCCAGAAATGAAAACACAAAAATATAAAAACGGGAGAACAGTAACTTTTACAAACTATCATCAATAGCAATCCTGGAAAGGTTATATCGTAACCAGCCCAAGACGATCACTGGAAATAAAGCGCAAGAAGTTAAAAAAAGCTAATTAAAAATCGAGAATCATCTGAAAAACTAGACTTCATAAAGGCAATTGCGTCCAACATTGCGCTTAGTCGTAATAATGATAAAATTATCTATCTATCTATATATGGACTGTATAAGAAAGCATAATTGTTACATTGTTTTTTTTTTTAAATTACTTTGTTTTTCTATATGTATAATATATTATAATACATACGTATGTATGTATGAAAACAAGAAATTTTTTTCTATAACATCTAATCACATTTTCTAAAAAAACGGTGAACTTCGATTTTGAAAACGGGATTTTTGGATCCAGGGATTTTGAAACGGGGGATTATGGGTAAATGTGTGAATTCAAGACAGGGGATTTTGAAACGGAGGATTTTGGGGTGCTCCCTTTTTTACCTTGTGTGAACATTGTCTGGCAAACTATGTATCAAGCGAGAGGTTATAACTATATATTGTAAAACAAGTGGCAATTGCTATTTTAGATAAAATAAACATAAAAGTGTGTGCTTCATTTTTACTTTAGATCCTCGTTTATTTATTAAAGGCCTAACTTTTGTTTTATAATAAATTGGGGTAGACGTTTTCCTTTCCAAAATCTGGGGATCAGAATTTCATTTGCTTCTCGCAATTTCGATAAAACATGTTGCTCTGCAGAAAATTGTTCAGCTTGTTTTATCTGCAATATTAATTCTGATTGAAAGATTTTTTCCTTCCTCATTTCCCTCCTTTGACGCACCTAAAAAGGAATTAATAAATACGTTTTTCTTATACAATGCAGATACAATTTATACACACCTTTGCCCATTCAAATTTCATCTTTTTGCGAAGTTTTTTTAGCTTGTGCTTTTTCATTTTGCGCCTCCTTATAACTATAAGACGAGCTGCCTGAATTTCACACATGTCTTTCGGTGCTGGTGCATGACAAATTGGCATCTTAAAATTTTCTCTGATTTCATTATCTGAACTACTTTTTGGAACTTCGATTCGCCAATTGTCTAGAGGCTGTTTGGAATTTTCCCTGATTTCATTAACTAAACTATTTTTTGGGATTTCGATGCTCCAGTTGTGTAGAGATAAGTCTTGAATGAATTTTGTGTTTGCATATTTTGAGAAAGGACAATCTACTTTAACGTTAACCAGATAAATATGTTTCGTCTTTGTTGCCATCAAATCGTTTGCCGAAGCGTTGTGCAGACTGCGCCCAACATTTGATATACCTAGAAACGAAGATTGTTTTTAATCACATTTGTTGCATAACACCAAATATAAGCCCAGAATTTAAAATGCGGAAACACGGAAATGTGCATGTATGTCAGTCTCTCTTATTCCTAAAAATACGATATGGAATAGTCAGAAGAAAACAAGACTAACTAATCTGTTTTTTATGTGAATTTAATTTTTCAATATAGCAATGCATGACATCCTGTGTTCTTCCAACAAAAACTAACAAAATTCAAGCTTACAGTTCGCAATTTTACTCCGCAATCTTAACATTTCCACATTTATGAATTAAACCAGCAAAGAGAAAAATGTACAGATAAACTAAACTAGATGGCAAACTCTACTAAACATTTGCAACCCTTAACTTTCCCACAGACCCACTGTCATAGCCTAACTATACCTAGATATCAAACTCTACTAATACTATTGCAAAAACTTAACTTTTGCACAGACACACTGTAAGTGAATCACCAACCATTCTCTATTTCTATAAGCTGTCAGAATGGCTAAATGAAAACAAATTTCACGTAATGTTCACTAGGTATACATAATAAACGCAAAAATAAAAGGAAAAATATTTTACGCTGGTGAATATTTAATTTATTATGGTGAAAAAGTGACAATAATAGAATACATGAAAAAAAAACTCTTTTTTGTTTCAAGTGCACAAAAGGCGATAGTTTCAGAATAAAATTAAAAAAGCACCTAAGAATCATATTTTGAATGTTTCATTTTAAGAAATAAATGAATGGAAACTAGTACAATTCTGAAATCAAGCTTAAGCTTGTATTGAAAGTCAATTGTATAATCATTTTGCATGTTTAGGCACAAACTCTGTACTCTGGACATCAATGAAAAGGATTGTTAGTTAATGGCACTTTTAAAATCAATTTCCTTGTTGTTCTTTTAGTTTGACAAGTGTTAAGTAAATAAATTAATTAAATAATACTGATAAGTAGAATTAACATTTTTGATCATTTTTTAGTTTTTTTAGGAAAATATTTGTTTTTCTAACTTATTGTAAAGGTTTTCCAAAATATTTCGAGAATGTTTTTTTTCGCAAATTATAAAGTACAAAAGCAGTGGTATTTTAGTTGTTCATTTGTTTAAAAAAATTCCCAGATTAGCCAAGGTACAATGTGAAGCAAAACTCTTAATATCCCAACTTGATTTGGTTTTGCCGAAGGGAATTATGTTTATAATTGTTTTCAACAGATCTGTTTATTTGCAAGTAATAAATGTTTGTTTGCACTTTCCTAGAGGCAAAAACAAAAACATTACTATTCCCTTCAGAAAAAAAAAATATAGAAATAAAAATGTTCCACTGCTTGTGAAATGAGCACAGCTAAAGTATTGATACCCTTAATGAAAAGTGTTAGTATATACTTTAATTTTGCAAAAAAAAAGACTTAGCTACCACTTTGTTGAGTATCCTTTATTGCTTTTAACATTTTTATGGCGGTCTGGCACGGAATGTGTCAACTTTTCCAGATATTCACATGTTAAATCTTATAATTCCGCTAAAAATAAGGCTTTTAACTGAGGCTTTGATGTAATGACATGTTTTCGTAAGCTCTTCTTTAAATGATTCCAAAGACGTTCCCAAGAGAGCTGGTTAAGATCGGGGCGGTGTGGTGGTGTTACTAGCAAGTGAGGGATAACCATAGTTTATGTACTTTGAAGTAAATTTTGCTGATAAATGTTTTAGTACACTTCTTTTGTCATGATCTCAATGACTAGGACTAAATTACCAATCCCAAAAAAGGACATTTGGCCCCATATCACATAACCACCATCTCCGTGCCTTACTTTTTTCCTTGTGTTTTTGGAGTCAAAGCTTCATTTGGTTGCCTTCATGCTTTCGAAGACCTATTCGATCCATAAATGTTAAATTTTGATTCTTCTGAAAAAATCCTAGAAGTCAAATCCTTTGTTTTTGTATTTATCAGCAAAGTCTTTTCTTGTTTTTATTTGTTTCGCTGGCGAAAAGTTTATACTCAGTTCGTTGAGTCCATCTACGTACTACGTACGCTGCTTTCGATAGGCCGCTGCTTTCTTTCACATTCACGACAATCCCACCAAATTTTAGCATTACACCGTGATATTTGTGAAAGATTGTGTTTATAACGATTTTTTTCTTCTCGCAAATTTTTTGATGCAAAAACTGGGCAATGAATTTGAAAATGTTGCGTTAGTAATATATTAAATATAAGCTAAATTGTCCAGTCACACCCATATTTTTTCAAAAAATAATTGGTCAATCCTCCGTTGTACCAAATGGGCTTATAAAGCACTAATTTTGTTTATTGTATTGTTTGTTGCTATTACCAATATTTTAAATTCAATTTTGCAAAAGCTTGTGTAAAGTTATATTTTCACAAATTAAAACAGTCAAAATAATCATTAATCCTTGTCTATTACTTCGTATGAAAAGTTAATACAATAATTAAATTATATAACATATATGTATTTTCCATTTAATCTAATAATCCAATTTATTCATGAATTGTAATTTACATTTTTTCGGAACATGCTCTCCTGATGAAAGCATTCATGGTGAAGCGAAAAACTTACCCACACCGTGGTGAAATGAACAAATGTCAATATTTTATTGAAGAGGGAGCAAATATGTAAGTAAAAAAAAATTATATTGCTTTGATTTAATAAAACTAATTCGTTTTTATCTTATAGAGCTATAAAATGGAAAAAAACGTAGAAATGCCGCTTAGGATGCAAGACCTACATCCATTTGTATCGTCCAGGATGCGAGGAAGGCAGATGAGTTTGTATTATGCATAGTAAGAATATTTTTTACAAAATTAAATTCTACTTTCTCCGTGAAAATCACCGCCCAACTTTTTACGAGATATGGAGATGCTGTGCATGCATGCACTCTTATAACCCCAAGAAGGCTGTTTGCTACAAATAAGATTTGTTCTTATTATTTATATTTTCCACTAATATGTATGTATGCACTCATCGACCTATCGGTTCTTTCTTTTTCATAGAAATTCTTCGATTACGAAGCTGATTCAAATAATGAGTGGAAGGAAGAGGAACCAGGGGCATCACTTAACTGAAGCGAAGATGATGACAATGACAAATCAGAGGATGATAATTGCGAAGTCCTACAATCATCTAGAATAGATTGTATTTAGGTCCAATGATGTAAACCACTGCTTGTTGAACAGCCTGGAAGCACAGATCCTGAACCTGGAACACCACCACCAGAGCAAGAAAAAAAAGACGTGAACTCGCTTAAGCGTTTTTCAGTGATTTGGCACGTCTAATTCATGGCAGTAGACACTCAAAAGTTTTTCTCATAAAAGAATAGAAATTTTATTGGCTAATCACATGCATACATATGTATATTACACACAATACCACGTGATTTACAAAAAAAAAAAATAAAACATTCCTTTTTATGTAATCTTTTTAGCTTAAATCTTTTTTTTATTCTTCACTTTTCAGAATGCGGAATGGGTGCAATAGGCCTACAGGGGAAACCGACTACCCAGTAAAAAAAAATCGGTTAACGCACCGTTATGCATACCTCAAAGGTGGTGTGGAATTGCATAATCCAAGAAAGAAAAAACTATTTTTTTATATTTATTCTATTTAGGGAATAAAAAAATTTAAGCAAAAATCGAGAAAAATGCATTAAGTAGTATTTAGTTTTATTTTCAATTTAAATTCAATACATTCAATTCAAAATATGCTAAGTCTATCATGGTTTGGCCTATGGCCGTCTACCAGATTGACAATAATTTATACATTGTTATTTTTATTCTAAAAAGGAAAACGAGATATACATTAAAAACAATAAAAACCAATGTATTTGGACAGCACATGAAGGTTCCACACTGGGAACGCTTTTGCTGGAACCATTGCACTCCAAATGTTGAATCTGCAAAGAAAAAGGCATTAAATGTATAGCTAAACTAAAGTGTATACATTTTACTCACATGTATTTGGACAGCACACGATGGTTCCACACTGGGAATGCTTTTGCTGAACCATTGCACTCCAAATGTTGAATCTGCAAAGAAAAAGGCATTAAATGTATAGCTAAACTAAAATGTATACATTTTACTCACATGTATTTGGACAGCACACGATGGTTCCACACTGGGAACGCTTTTGCTGAACCATTGCACTCCAAATGTTGAATCTGCAAAGAAAAAGCCATTAAATATATAGCTAAACTAAAATGCATATTTTTTACTTACATGTAATTAGTTAGCACCACTTATCCACATTTCTTCAAGCTCTTGAATGGTGCATTTGGATTCATTATTCTTACTGTGAAAAAGAAGTAAAATAAATTATTTTGAAATTAAAATGTTTTTACTTACTCACAAGAAAATGTAAACAAACTTTTCCAACTGCTTTTGCCACATCCAATCCAAAGCAATCTGTTGGTGGTAGCAGTATTCTCTAGGAGATTACTTCTTCTTACCCCAGATGTCTTGATTTTTCTTCTTTTGTTGTCCTAGAAAATATAATAAGGAAAATTATTGCCTAACATTAAATTTTTTCTACAACTTACACGAAATTAGATTTGTAAACATGAGAAATGTCAAAATCGAAATGCACCGCGTCATTTTTATATGGATGACGTCACTCCTAAAACTTTTCGAATTTTGACACTGTTGACAATTCTCACGTATTCACGGACAGGTTCACACGGATAGGGGCGATCAGTAGAAAACCGGTTTTGATTTTTCAATATCTGGAAAGTTTGATATCTAGGTATAGTTAGTCTATGCACACTGTAAGTGAATTAACAAACATTCCCCATCTCTATAACCTGTCAAAATGGCTATAATAACAGCAAATTTCATGTAATGTTCACTAGGTATGGATAATAAAGGTAAGAGTAAATTGAAAAATATTTTACGCTGGTGAATATTTATTTCGACGTGGTGAAAAAGTGAAGATAATAGAATATATGAAAATTTATTTTTTTTTGTTTCAAATGCACAAAAAGGGGATGGTTTCAGAAAAGAATTACACGTTATGTTGAACGTTTCATTTGAAGATATAAATGAATTGCAACTATTACAATTCTGAAATCAAACTGAAGCGTGTATTGTAAGTCAATTGTATACGCATTTTGCATGTTAAGCACAAACTCTGGACACTGGACTTCAATGAAGAAGATTGCTAGTTAAGGGCATCTTTTAAAACCAATTTCCTTGTTGCTCTTTTAGTTTGACAGGTGTTAAGTAAATAAATTAATTAAATAATACAAATAAGTAATAAATTATAATTTTTGATAATTTTTTAGTTTTTTTATTTATTTAGTTTTCTAATTGAATTTAAAGGTTTACCAAAATATTTCGAGAATGTTTTTTTGAGTGGTATTCAAATTAATTAAAAAAAATTGCCAGAGTAGCCAACATACGATGTGTACTAAAACTCTTGATATCCCAACTTACGAGTAATTTGGTTTTGTGGAAGGGAATTATGTTTATAATTGTTTTCAACAGATCTGTTTCTTTGCATGTAATAAATGTTTATTTGTACTTTCTTAGAGGCAAAACAAAAACAATAGTATTACGTCCAGAAAAAAAATATATGGTAGAAATACAAATTTTGCGCTGCATGTAAAATGAGCACAGCTAATGTGTTGATATCCTTACAGTTAAGTGTCACTTTATGCCTTAATTTTGCAGAAAGAAGACTCACCTAATATTGATAATATAATTTGTTGAGTACCCTTTAAGCCTTTTAATTTCTTTAAGCCGGTCTGCCATGGAATTTGTTAACTTTTCAAGATATTCACATATTATTTCTTACCATTCCGCTAAAAATAAGACTATTCACTAAGGCTTTGATGTAATGACATGTTTTCGTAAGCCCTTCTCTAAATGGTTTCAAAGACGTTTTGTTGGGTTAAGATCAGGGCTTTGTGGTGGTAGTACTAGCAAGTGAGGGACTTTATATATCAACCACATCTTCACCATTTGGGCGACATGCTTGGGATCGTTGGGAAATCTTTCGCGATAATCATTTTTTGTGCACTTTGAAGCAAATTTTCCTGCTAAATTTTTTAGTATACTTCTTTTGTCATGATCTCAATGACTATGACCACTGTATATGAAATGAATAAATCGATGGTTGTTCCTCTAGTGCCGCGAGAAACAACTAACCCAAAATACTTAATTCTCTTCACTCAAATAAATGTAAGTCAATTCAAAAGAAAACAACAGATTTCCACTCCGATATTACATGCCACCACACTACGTTCCTACACCGTTAATTCACATGTTTTCAAAAAGCTCTCTGTTGTCAGGGTTATTTTCATACAAAGTGAGTGGATCTATGAGTGAATCATTCGTTTACCTCATATCACATCACAATTCACAATTCTGTGTTGTGGCGTATGTTGCAGTGCGGTTCTTGGGCGAATGTTTTCACCCGTATTTTTTTTTTGGTTACTTTCCATTTGAGTTAAAGCACAACTTGTACCCATGCGCACATACATACGCTGTACTTTCTTACGGTTTCTGATTCTATATCACGTATCGTAGTTAGCCATTGCCAGTGCACTGTGCAGTACCTGTTGTTGTTCTAAGTGAATGTCCTTATCAGAATTTGTTCTGTTCTTTCTCTGCTTTTTGGTCTGTGCTTTTTGATTTGATTCTACAATACTAATAGTAAATATTTCATCTGAATTTATTTAAGTATATATCTATTGAACAAATTTATATTTTTATTTACCTTCTTTGCGTACCTACTTATTACTCTCAAAATGACTAATTGTTCGTATACAAATTGTCAAAATTTAAAATGACCATTATCATTGTCATTCTTTAAGCTTCCTAACGACTATAGAAGGAACGTTTGGCTTAAAAATGCCCAATGTAATTCATCAAATAAAATTATTTTTATTTGCGAAATGCATTTTCACAGCAAAGACGTAAAGATAGAATCGCTTCGAAAATGTTTATCTAAAGCTGCAGTCCCAATATCATCGGTATCTGTTTGGAGTTGTTCCGATACATATGTCGATAATTCCTTCTATAGAATTATGAACAATGTTCCACGAACCAAGCCCCCAAATGTCATTACAAGCTACTGCGTTGTTCATCCTCAGCTTATGTTAATAGAGTTATTAACCCTTTAACATATATAAAAGATTTATCCTTACCTCCTTTAAATAGCAACAGCAAAACTGTTTTAATAGGCGGCCAGCTTAATAGCATTTTGGCACATTTTGGCTCTCTATATACTTTTTACCAATCCGGGCTGTATGTATTTGCGCATTATCATGTTGACAAATCCACAGCAGAGATGTAAAAAGGCTATGAATATATAGAAAGGCCCCTTTTACTATACCATATTACGAGGGCGGGTCAATAAGTCCGTGACTTTTGGATTAAAACTGATTTTTTGATAAAAAAATAATTTTATTTTTCAACGTAGTCTTCCTTGAGCTCTATACACTTTGTCCAACGCTTCTCCAATTTTTTTATCCCTTCCAAAAAAAATGATTTGTCGAGGTCCTCAAAATGACGAGATGACTTCATCATTGGAGTCAAATCTTTTTCCACCAAGCCATTTCTTCAGGTTTGGGAACAAGAAGTAGTCGCTCGGAGCCAAATCTGGAGAATAGGGTGGATGAGGGAGCAATTCATAGCCCAATTCATGGATTTTTGCCATGGCAACTGCACATGTGTGCACCCTTGCATTGTCTTGGTGGAAAAGAACTTTTTTCTTGGCCAAATGAGGTCGTTTTTTTTTCAAATCGTCATTGAATCGGTCCAATAAGTTGGCATAATATTCCCCATTGATTGTTCTTCCCTTTTGAAGGTAGTCAATGTGGATTATCCCGCGTGCATCCCAAAAAACAGTCGCCATAACTTTATTGGCTGACAAACCCACCTTGGCCTTCTTTGGCGCCGATTCACCCTTAGAAACCCACTGTTTTGACTGTTGTTTGTTGTGATGGATCCATATTTCGTCCACGGTTACAAAACGGCGCAAAAACTCCTCCATATTGCGATTAAACCACGCCAAACCTTCCTGTGAAGTTGTTACACGATTGCGTTTGTGGTCGACTGTGAGCAAACGCGGCACCCATCTTGCGGAAAGCTTTCTCATGCCCAAGTGATCATTCAAAATTGAAACCACTGAGCCATGCGAGATCCCTACGGCTTCCACAATCTCTCGCACTTTCAATCTTCGGTCGGCCAACACCATATCGTGAATTTTTTCGATTGTTTCGGGTGTAGAGACCTCAACTGGGCGTCCAGGACGTTCGGCATCTTCAGTGCTTGTACGGCCACAACGAAATTCAGTAAACCACTTTTTTACCATTGAAATCGATGGTGCAGTATTTATCAAGCTTAGCCTTGGTCTCGGTAATGGTTTTTTTTCGCAAGAAATAATGCTTAATAAGCACACGAAATTCACTTTTTTCCATTTTCTCCTCAAATTAGTGAGTAGTCTGATAAAAATAGCTGTCAAACACAAACTAACTGACGCAGCAAGTTTAAATTTTGACAGGAGTCAACTGACAAATGCCTGTTGACAGGAGCAGTGTTGCTGTTTCAGTAAAGAGGTCAGAAATTCAAAAATGCACAGAATTATTGACCCGCCCTCGTATTTATGACATACAAACTGTGTTTGTACATGTGTTTAATTTTATTTGTTTACTATTTACTAAAGAATGGGGACTAGGCCTCATAATGGGGGGAATACCTCATAAAAAAAACGCGTCTGATATTCTACCTCTTTGGGTGTCGTGGAAAAGAATATTAAGTTTAATACGTGTAAATTCACATCCGAATATACCTACATATTATGTAAAATTAACACTTACAGAGCCATCCAATCATTTACTACTTGTATGGATGTATGCACAGTGGAATCTCCCACTGCGGACACCTCCCTTAGGCGGACACCTCCTTTAGGCGGACGCCTCCCTTAGGCGGACACTTCTCTTAGAAGGACATATATTTTTGAATGGAAATGGGTCAATATAACTTAGGTACGTTGCATAGTTTACGATTTCCCTTCGACGGACATTCCCTTGAACGGACACGGACCGCAATTACGCATATAAATAATAAAATATTTTCTCTTAGGCGGACACCAAACAAGATTAAACATGTCAACAGACTAATATTTTGGTAACGGTATTTAGGCATATGGTAATATACATGGACAACAATTTTATTTATTTATTTATTTATACATCTACAAGTCACTTAAGTGCTAACAGATACTAGAAAACAAAATATAACATATATATTGTACATAAATAAATTAAATTAAAAAATGTATAAGGTTTTGACTACATTTTTAAATTGAGCTCTATTTAAACAAACGTCAAGGAGGTTACTGACTTCGTTGAAGGCTTTGACAGTTCGAGTAAGCGGTTGTACCATAATTCGTTCTGTGGTATTCAACAAAAAGAAGATGCCGTGTTCTCAATGACCGTATAGGGACATGAAGTCCTATTTTTGATAATAGAATAGGGCATCTTATATGATAACCGAAAAGGTCTCTAACAAACATTATATTGTTGCGTGTTCGCGACGATAACAAAACTTTTAAATTATAAAATAAAAAGATTTCTGCAAAATATTTGGATTATTTTATCTTTATTTTAATGATCGCAACTCCAATGTGCACTTGCTGGAAGAAAAGAAAGGAAGATAGATTCAAAATCCACAAGTGTCGACAAGTGTCAAAATCCAAAAAAAAAACAAAAAAAAACTGGTTTAACAAAATAGTGGCATATAAAAGACTTCTTTACCGACACTAATACACCTATTACATCTCCATAGAGCAATGCGTAGTCTGAATTCCGTAACACTACCGCCTTCGTTGAAAGCGTGGCTGTCCCTAGCCACTTTGGGGACATTTGAACCATGCAAGGCGATCTCGATGCACCACAATCGACTTCCTGCTTCCTTCTTTCGTAATTCGGTAAAGAACGTCACCACGTCGCTCCACAATACCATAGGGCCCCTGCCAATTATTTTGAAGCTTTGGGCAAAGTCCCTTTTTCCTCTTAGGAGCATAAAGCCAAACTTTGTCCCCTTCGTTGAATGGATTCGCCTTAGCTTGGATATCGCAACGATCCTTTACCTTCCGAGTATAACGCAATAACTGATCTCGGTTGAAAGAATAGACTCTTTCCAATCTTTGGGTTAGATCTTCAATGTAATTTGAAGTACTGGTTGGCCGATCAGGAGCAGAACCAGTCAAAAGCTCCACAGGTAGACGAAGTTCCCGACCAAAAGTCAAAAACGCTGGTATTTCCTTGGTTGCCTCATGAACTGCAGTTCTGTAAGCCATAAGAAGAAGGGGAAGATAGGCGTCCCAATCTCTTTGATTTTCATCAGCGAACTTGGCAAGATAATTAAGAAGCGTCCGATTAAAACGTTCGACCATTCCATCAGACTGCGGGTGTAAAGCCGTGGTGCGGGTTTTATCGACCCAGAATTTTTTCATCACATTTTCGAACACTGCTGATTCAAAATTCCTCCCCTGGTCTGAATGCAATTGCTGGGGAACTCGAAATCGAGAGAAAACATGGACTATGAGTACTTCAGCCACTGTTTCTGCTGTTTGGTCAGGCAAAGGAATAGCCTCTGGCCATTTGGTAAAATAGTCACAAAACACCATAATGTATCGGTTGCGTTGCTCCGTAACTGGTAATGGTCCACTGCCACTCGCTCTAACGGTGCTCCGACATAGACCGGCTGTAATGGTGCCCGGGATTTTATTTTGTTTCGCTTCTGGCAAATAGCGCACCCATTGCAAAACCTTCCAACATCCCTTGAACATTCGACCCAGTAATAACGTTGCTTGAGCTTAGCCAGGGTTTTGTGCACACCAAAGTGTCCGCCGGTCGGGAATGATTATTTGATAAGCCTTACCAGATGTGGTGCTGATGCGGCGGTTTAATATGCCATTTCAATACTCCAACATTTCGAACACACTCCAGTATGCTTTGAGATTGGGGCTAAGTGCGCGGACTTCTTCAAATTTTGGTCGTTGATTTTGTTGCACCCACCCTTTGACGATGGAAATTTCGAGGTCTGCTGACTGCTCCGCTGCCATATCTTCCAAAACGACTGTAGTTCGAATCAATAGTTCATCTTTCTTCTCTAACCTGATACAGTGGTAACAGTTGTACTCTTCGCAAGGACGGCGAGAAAGAGCATCCGCATTTTTGTGTTTGCATCCCGGTTGGTGGTCCAGAGAAAAATCGAACTGTTGCAATCGCTCTAACCAGCGAGCCATCTGACCTTCCGGTTCCCGAAAGTTTATGAGCCAACGCAAAGAACTGTGGTCCGTCCTGAGTAAAAAATGTCTCCCTAGTAAATAAGGTTGAAAATGATTGGTGGCTTTGACCACGGGTAACAGTTCCTTCCTGGTGACAATAATTTCTTTCGGGCTTTGTAAAAGTTTTGCTGTAGTATTCGATGACTTTTTCTTGTCCCTTCTGAAGCTGTGGCAAAATAGCTCCACAGGCAAAATGACTGGCATCCGTATCCAAGATAAATTCATCATTTTCAGTCGGTTGTGACAAAATCGGTGTGTTGACTAATTTCAGCTTTAATTGGGCGAATGATTGTTCACAGTATTCAGTCCACTCGAAGGAACTTCTTTTCTCAGTTAATTTTGTAAAAGGTCTCGCTATGTCAGAAAAATTCTTAATAAAGCGGCGATAATATGCACAAAGTCCTAAAAAGGACTGAATTTCAGTTTTATTATGTGGTTTTGGTCACTTCTGTACTGCGGAAACCTTTTCAGGATCAGCAGCAATGCCCTCTTTCGACACGATATGTTTCGCTAACCAGCATTGTTCAGGATTTAGACACAGATCAGCGCTTTTTAAACGTTCAAAAATCGTTTCCAAATGTCTTAATAAATCGGCGAATGTTCGGCCGTGAACGATTACATCATCCAAATATACTAGGCATACTGTATGCGGAAGTCCCTCCAGTACAGCATCCATCAGCCTTAGGAAGGTGGCAGAAGCGTTGGTCAGCTCAAAAGGCATAACATTAAACTCGTACAAACCAGTTCCAATGGAAAACGCCGTCTTTCCTTATCCTGTGGGTCTAGTTCCACTTGCCAGTAGCCTGAGCGTAGATCTAGAGTGGAAAACCAGGACGACCCTCCGAGTGCTTCTAGAGTCAAGTCGATTCTAGGTAACGGGTATGAATCTTTCTTTGTTACCTCATTGAGTCTTCGGTAGTCGATACAAAAGCGAAGCGACCCGTCCTTCTTTTGTACAAGAGCCACTGGTGAACTCCAAGGACTTCTGGAGCACTGAACAATGTTTTGTTGTTGCATGTTCTTTAGTATGCGATAGGCTTCGTTCCTTCGACTGATGGGTAACTTTCTAGGAGACTGTTTAATAGGTGTTGCGTTTTGAGTATCAATACGGTGTCGAGTGAGCGAAGTCCGGGCAAGTAATCCTGAAAAAAGTTTAATGTTTCGAGAAATTAAAGAGGTTAAACTTATCTTTTCCTCCGTTGTCAAGTGGGAAGTAGGTTTCTCGATCATCTCTTTCAGGCTGAGGGGCAATTTTGTTTTGATTTCTGTTTCTCCATTTTCGACGGCTTGGCAACAGAATAGTTTCGGCTGAGTTTCCGTCTGAATAATTAGGTCATCCTCCTTCAACACGACTGCCCGATCTGATGTGTTTGTGATTCGCAATGAAATTTCGCCCGCAGATACCTGACAAATGGAATCAGCCATCGAAAATGGCTGGTTAGGAAAGAACACCTTAACGTAGAGAATTTCCTCTTCCGATGTTGCTAGACACAGCCAACACTCAGAAAATGCATCAATATTGATGTTCGCTTTTCTAGCGAATCCCTTCAACGAAATAATTTCCCCGTCCAATTGCAAGGTTTTGAATACTAATTTTGGTTGGGCATTTTTGTAGCACGTCTAGGTTTACGATGCAGTCGTCGGCTATGTATACTGGTAGATGAAATTGGTGTTGTCCAATTTGAAGCAAAGCTTGCAAAACACCTGTTACTGGTGTCGTCTCGCCGGTGGCCGTCTGAATAATTGCTTGCGAAGAAGATAGCGCCGGGTTGGTGACCATCTGCCGGACAAGACGAGGATGGATGATAGTACGGGTAGCGCCTGTATCGAGGATGCCTCGACAGGAAACATTGTTGATGTTGACAGGTAAAAACAAATTAGTTGGGATGTTGGTCGAGCGGATATATAACATTTCTGATGGAGAGGCTGTCAATGTCGTCCCTAACTCCGCCTCTCGTGAATTAGGGCTTGCTGGTTTTCCTTCGTAGGGGAAGATTTTAAATTAACAGCACGTGGACCCAATTGTGCTGTTTCGACATCAAAGATAACGGCCAAACCTTCCTGCCGTAGACTGGGGGCCCGTCTGAATTCACTGCGTGGTATACATGCACCTTCGCCATTATCATCACTTTTCACAAAACCATATCCAGTCCGGTGAATAAATTTGATGGTTCCCAAGACATTTTTCTCTTTCCCCCGATGTATTTTGTTGGGAGCATTTTGTGGACTTTTTATTGGCAGTTTATGCTCCTCTAAACTACCTGAGCCCCGTTTCCCGATGCCGCATTATCATTGCTTTGGTAAAAATCTACTTTTTCAACACGTGCTGGATGACGGCTCTGCCGGGTTGCTATTAAGTTCGCTTCTGCTAGCACGGCCAAGGACAACGCCAATTCTAATGATTCAGGTGCAGAATTGCGCACACGTTGTTGAATGTTGACATCGAAAATACCGTCAATGCAATTCGATTTTTAGGAAGTTCCGGGCAATCTGGGAACGCCAAATCAACCAAACGTTGAAAATCCGTAGCTAATTCGCCAAAAGTTTCTCTTGGTTCTTGAACTCGTCCTCGAAGTTGCGAATGCCTGTTCGAATTCATCACCAAATCGCCGCCTTAGCGAAGTTTCCAATTTGGCGAAGTCGTCTCGGATGTCGGTGGGTAATGTTTCAAAGTAAACTAACGCAGTTCCACGAAGGTAAGGTGCTAAGTACCACGCTTTTAAATTTCCAGTCCATCCATTAACTCTTGCTACAGTTTCAAAATGTAGATAATAAGTTCGCCAAGGTGTCTTCCCATCGAATTCTCGTGGTTTAACTGTTACATTGGACAACGGAGCTGTACCGTTGTTGTTTGGTGAAGCCCTTTTCCCGCTGTTTTGGCATTAGTAGAAGTATCGGGATTTATTTGGACATGCGTAGAATGCATCACAGGTGCCGCTGATGGGTTAACTTCTAAATAATCATCGGTTGCTGGTGGAGAGACTTCTATGTCGGGACCTACAACGGGAGAAGAAAGGTTAGCAAGTTCTTCTACGCGTGTAATAAAAAAATCCTGTTGAGTGGTTTCCAGTTTTCCCAATCGAGATGTTACATCGGCTATAGACTGGTGTAGTACTTCTATTCATGATGCTTGGGCAGTCAGAAGTTTTGACTGAACTTCCAACTTCTCCAACACTAACTTTAATTGCTCTGAGTCCATGTGATTGCATGGAAATAAATTAAAACTCGGTTGTTGAGTTGATCGAGACCCCACATCTGACACCAATTGTTGCGTGTTCGCGACGATAACAAAACTTTTAAATTATAAAATAAAAAGATTACTGCAAAATATCTGGATTATTTTATCTTTATTTTAATGATCGCAACTCCAATGTGCAAGTAAAAAAAAAAGGAAGATAGATTCAAAATCCACAAGTGTCGACAAGTGTCAAAATCCAAAAAAAAACAAAAAAAAAACTGGTTTAACAAAATAGTGGCATATAAAAGACTTCTTTACCGACACTAATACACCTATTACATCTCCATAGAGCAATGCGTAGTCTGAATTCCGTAACAATATCATGTATAGTACGTCTAGACTTTAGCGATTTTAAGCCAAGGAGTAAAAATCTAGCTTTATAATTGGGGCAAAAGTTTCAATGCATTCTTTGGAAAATGAATCTTGTGAAACGTTTTTGATCACGTTCAATTCGGTCGGAGTCAGAAGAGAGATTGGGATTCCAAGTCACAACTGCGTATTCCAGATAAGGTCTAACAAGGGCGGAGTACAATGACAGGAAAGAAAACGGGTCAGAAAAGCTTTTGCAATTTCTCTTAATGAAACCTATTGCTGAATAAGCTTTGGATAAAGTACAATTCAAATGTACTTTAAAAGAAAACGTAATATCCCAAATCTTTGACTTCACTAACTCGGGAGAGGGAGAGGGAGTGAATATTTAAATTGAATTATAGAGGATGATTTGGAGAATGAAATGAAATTACACTTGCTTGTGTTTAACGTTAGGGCATTGATTTTGCACCATTCCGTGATGCTGTTTAAATCTAGTTGGAGTAAAGAGCAATCCTCAATATTTTTAACAGCTCTAAATAATTTTAGATCGTCGGCAAACAATAAACACTGTCCATATTTGATATTTATCACGATATCACGAATGAAGATGATGAAGAGAAGCGGGCCCAAATGGCTCCCTTGTGGAACACCAGAGCTACATTTAATTTTCTTTGATACAAGGTTACCGATTTTAACCTGTTGGGTTCGAACGAGAAGAAAGGAAGACAACCAACGAAGCAATTACGAATAAAATCCGAAAGATTCAAGTTTATAGATTAGCCTATCATAATTGACTGAGTCAAAAGCTTTGCTGAAATCTGTATATATGGTGTCAACTTGGTTCCCCTTCTCAATTTGTTTCAGAACAAAGGGCGAAAATAATGCAAGGTTTGTGGTAGTGGATCTGCCAGCGACAAAACCATGCTATTCATCCGGCAGATACTCTTTTATAAGGAATTCAATTTTAGTTTTAATAATGCTTTCAATTAACTTAGGGATTGCCGAAAGTTTACAAATTCCTCTGTAATTCTCAACATTGCCTTTGGTCCCAGACTTATGGATGGGAACTAAAAAGGATTTCTTCCAAACTTAGAGAAATACACCTTCCGATAGCGAACGGTTGAAAATTTGAAGCAGGGGGACGGAAAGCGAACCGACGCATTTATTGAGTAGGATGGCAGGAATACGGTCTGCACCACTGCATAAAGTAGGTTTTAATGATTGAAGAGCGATCGTCATGGCTTAGAGTCAAAGATCCGGACTGAAAGAAATTTGCAAACAGTTCAAGAGTAGATTCAATATTTTCTGATTCACGGTTTCTAAAATGCATTGCATTTGGAATCCCCGTAGACTTCCTTTTAGAATTGATAAAAAGCCAAAACGTTTTACTATCAGATTTAATATTATGTTCAACAGACATGATATAATTTTTGAAGAGTTTCGTAATCTGACTGCGAATTAGTTTTTTTAAATGTTTTAAAAGCTTTATTTTTCAGATTTCTTAGATTCCCTAAATGTCTATTATGCCAACAAGGTTTATTCGAATTTCGGTAGGGTGAGAGCGGTACATATCTTGAGAAGCTGCCGGTTAGTATTTCAACGAAGCGTTCATACATATGCACTAAATTTAGATTGGACATTTCATCAATCCAGTTTACATTATTGAAAAAGTTATTAAGTTCACTGTAGTTTGCCTTTGAAAAATTAAGATATTTCAGGTTATGGTTAGCGTTGAGTTTCAAATAACAGAACAATGATAACTCAATAAGAATTTCTTTGTGATTAATAGAATTTTTCAAAAGAGATATAGGAACTTGAGTTACATTTGCATTGGATTCATCACAACATACAAATAACAAATCTAAAATTTTAAGAAGTGAGTTAACTACTGGATTGATTTGTTTTAAATTTAAAGAATGTCGGAAATCAAGTAAGAGAGATTCGTGGCCATACGAAATATTATGCGCTAAAAGAAAATTTTTATTATCAACCTTACTTCAAATTATATTACTAAGCCTAAAATCACCCAAAAATTGCTAACTTGTCGGATTCAGTACAGCGATTATTAATGTATTCAATATTGAGTGTATGTTTTTCATATAATTCAAGCATACTTCTAGGCGGAACATAGCTTATGATTAAAAACAAATGTTCATTGGTGTTAGGATTAAGAGTCAAAGAAACACAAATTTGATCGATCCCAGAGAAGGGAAGATCAATTTCTTTACCATTAAAACAGGAACGGACAGCAACTATTATACCGCCACCATGTTCCTCTGAAGATTTACATCTATCGATCCTGAAGGGAGTGTAGAGTTCTCGGTTAAAGATTTCGTATGATGAGATTTCAGGGTAAAGCCATGATTCGACTATAATGATGACATCGTAGAACTGATCACTGGTGTTTACAAATAGTTTGTAAATTTTAGTTCGAATCCCACTCCCATTATGATAATAGATTTTTAGCGGGGCGAAGTTTGATGTACTATGGATCCGAGTATCATTTGGTGGACATAGGTTAGCACATTCTAGCTTATTATGTCTTCGACAGCTGGATTATCGTTTTTTGATTTTGGAAGATGTACAAAATTTTTGATTTGCAGTCCCAGAGGCCAAATAGTGGCATCTAATGCTTTTTGGCAAGCATAAGCAGGAATACCGAGTTTGAAATTTATGAAGTGTAGGGAAGAGGGGTCCACACCTTTTTTAATAAGTTTTTTGCAAAGCAGTATATTTTCAGGTAGCTTAAGCCTGTGTGCTGCGAAAGAAATGACGTTTTCCTCAGTGACTTTTTTACACAGGCGAGAAATATGAAGAAATTTCAACTTAGGAACGGTAAACAACATAGCACCAGCTGATTCATCAGTAGCTGTTCCATGTAGATTGCAAGTACGTTCACCTCTTCTCTTGTTTTTTGCCTCAACTTGCTTCCAGACATTAGCATTTGATAAGTTGCTGTTGTTATCAGAAACGGCTGATGGATGATGTAAAGTTGGAAGAGGTGAGTTTATTGGGGCACTAAAGAGGGAGGAGATGGGACAGGAGCACCAGCTATGATAGATGATAATGATGAAGAAGTAGGAGATGCCTGTAGGGCAACTGCTATCGTAGATGATGATGAAGATGGAGCGGTCGGCGCAGGAGGTCGAACAGCGGGTTGTTGATGCAAGTTCGAAGTACTTGGATTTGAATTTGGTACGAGCACATTCTTTGTGACGGAAGAAGAATGAGAATGAAGTAATGTTGATTTTATAATTGCAGCGTCATTAACCCATTGGCCGATTAAAGAAAGAATAGAGCCACTCACGCACACACAACTAGCGCATCGCCACATAAGATTTTTGTCATCTTCCAAGGCATTAATAGAATTGATTGAGATGGAAACACATTTCTTATGAAAAATCTGGCCGCAAAGCCCATCACACTTTATAAAATTATCTCGAAGCAATCTTAGATTGCAGATTGAACACTTTCCAGACATTGTTTAAATAAAGATTAGAAAGAATTTGAGAAGTGAAAGGGGGTAATTCACACTGGAGATAGAATTATACACGTCCGATAGCGATGACTGTTCGCGATAACGTTTGCACAGTTGCTGTCCGTCCAAGAAAGATTTCACTGTATACTTTATATAAAAAGCCCATACGTAGAGGTGCATAAGTGTTTGAACTATAATTGAACATTCGTTCTACCACTGGTCAAATTAAAGAGCAATACAAAACAGAAAACGAATACTTAAAACGTTAAAACTAATAACATTGAGGTATAACCGATATCCGGTTAGTATCCGTTATCTAGCTATCCAGACAATTTTTTTCTATCCGGCGTTCAAGCTCAGCCTTAAATTACATGAACGCCAAGAACTGATTATTAGAAATTTGAAGATTCTCATACACTGTTATCTTTTGATTACACCTGTAAGGCTGTCAACTTTCAGCTCTAACAATCGCTCCAGCAAGTACTAGAATGAATCGTTGTGTTGTGATTTCCACAGTATATTCAGCCGCAAAATATTCGGCTATCCGGAAAAAGAATAAAGGCTTTTATTCAAATTACTATTCGTTACATCTCTACTTATAAAATTTAACTTTCCGTTCCATGATAGACAGACAGACACCTTATTATATCATAAGTATCCTGTTTCTCTCTTACGGGTGCACCATTTAAAAAACAACCACCAATGTCCCACGTTCTGCCGCACAAGTTTTTTTCTCACCCATTATTGATGGCAGATATTGTATGTGTTTTAACGATTAGCAAAATGTATTTTCCTTTCGCAGCCGTTCAATGGATTGGATAAAACCGAGTTTAAACTCAAGTCAAAATCGGTTTACTTCATTGTTTCCATTCATTATATTAGTTTTTGCCCTATTCTCAAAGAAAATAAGAGAGTGAAAAAATGTTCCATATTGGTCGAGGTTTCACTCGTCGCCCTCTAGGCGTTGGGAGAAAGAAATAAAAAATTCGCTTGATGATAGTATTATTAGATTCATATACAATGCCATTTTTCGAAAGGTTTTCTTCTAGCGGTACAAGATTTATACTCGTTTCGTTCTGCTTACCTACGAACTGTGTACGCTGCTTTCGATAGGCTGATTTGATTTCGTTGACATTCTCGACAATCCCGCCAAAATTTAGCATTACAGCGTGATATTTGTGAAAGGTAAAACTTTGCGTTTACATAGATTTTTTTCCTCTCGAAAATTTTTGGATGCAAAAACTGAGCAACGAATTTAGAAATGTTGCGTAGTAATGAAATTAATGGCACAAAAACATTGAAAATGTATTTTTCCGACGATTCTCTAAAGAAATCAGGAATCAGCTTTGGAAAACATGTCTTTTGCAATGTCCATGGGACATTTTTCTCTGTAGGAAATTGTTACCGTCGTTTCGTCCTCCGCGGTATCAGGAACAAATGTTGCCGACTGCTCGATGGAGTAGTAGTCGTGGGTATTTATGGTAAGGGCGCCACGCGATTATCCTTTGTCCCCAAAAGCTCTACGGCGTCGAATCGCGACTCTGCCAGTATTTTTGGTTTTTTTTTTCTTTTTGTTTTTGATCGTTGGGTGAAATCGACTCCCCGACGTTAAAAAAAAACAGGAATAAGGAAACACGCGACAACACAGACTAGTAGTTTTCGGTTTTTTTTTTGTCTTTGTTCTCTTTTTCCCTTTTTTTTTTATTTTTCGTCCCGATCTTAAGTTTGCGACCGACCTGTTACTTAGCTCTCGAATCACTGCCACGATTTCTCTCACTTGCTAGCACTCCTCCGATTTTTCCCGTTCGGTGGTCAGTTATTTCATCACCCCATCCATGATCGAAACAAGTGACCCCAGCCAGCTAAACTATCTACCACTAACTTTACGCTCAACCTAATTCCCTAAGCTTGACGGGGAAATCTACAAAAAAGAACAAGTGTGATTCTAGTTAGTCCTTGGGCTCGAACTCAGAACCTCTCGCCGGCTTTTAGCCACTGGGTTCAAGACTAAAACGAAGCATAATGCCACAACAGGCAACAACAGGGCCACTCGTGCATATGAAAAGTATGTACTGTGAGCGTCAAAAGTGAGTAAACTCCCATGCGATTTCCGAAGTTACATGTAATTTAAGCAACATAAACAAAAAGAGGATTCTAAAAATACCAAATAAAAGCTTTATTCGATAATAATGAAAAAAATATAAATAAAAATTCAAAATAAAATTAATTCATTCTTTTTTTGCAACAAAAACTAAACATACTTCATATTTTACGCGTCAAAAGTAAGTAAACATCATGCAACCTCCCATCGTTTAATATTAATCAGTTAGATTTACTGTTATAATTTTTCATAGATATTACTGCGGAGGTAAGTTCATCTCCTTACATCAATTTAGAGTGTACGCTAATTGTGATTAAAAGCTTAATAGCAGTGCAATTCGATTTTTTTTATAATGAGGAGTGAAATTTCTTTGGAAACGCGGAAAATTATAGTAGATTTGAGTAAAACCGGGAAATCATATCGGAATATTGGCAAAATAGTTAATAGGAACCATGTTTCGGTGAAAAAAATTATCGATAAACACGAAAAATTTAAAACATTGGAAAATTTCAAACGGACAGGTAGACTAAAAAAGCTAAATGAAAAAGAAGAAAGACAAAGTGACTGAAGTGAAAAAAAATCCCAGTTCAAGTGCCGTTAAAATCGCGGAAAACTTATCAATAACAACCAAAAAAAAATCAATCGAGCTTACATAGTAGAAGTGCTAGAAAGAAACCACTGATGACTAAAGTCAATTAGAAAAAGCGTTTAACCTTTCCAAAAAAATATATAAATAATTATATTTCGTTTTGGAAAAACATTTTATTGACAGACGAAAGTAAATTTGAAATTTTTAAAAGCAATATAAATAAAAAACTTTAGAGAGAAAAAAACGAAGAATTCAGTGAACAAAATATAAGGAGCACAGTAAAATATGGGGGAGGTTCAGTGATGGTGTGGGGGTGTATGGTGGTGTCAGTGGTTGGGAATCTTATCTTCATTGAAAGTACAATGAATAAACAAGACTATCTTAACATCCTAAAGATTAACCTGCTACCGAGCGTAGATAAATTGGTTATGCTTAGCAATTGGATCTTTCAGTAAGACAATGATCCTAAGCATACCGCGCGGCTCGTTAAGGAATGGTTGCTTTACAGGACTCCAAAACATCACCCTCCACAATCGCCGGACCTAAGCCCCATAGAACATTTATTTGATCATTTGGACCGGCAAATTCGCAAAAGGACTATCAAAAGCAAAGGTGACCTAAAAAAGGCTTTAATTGAGGAATGGTTCCGAATATCTTCCGATATTACAAATAACCTCATTGTATCCAAGCCACGCAGACTTAAAGAACTTATAAAGTCTAAAGGTGGTCCAAGTAAATACTAACTCCTTAATTTAAGATGTTATATTTCTAAATTCCTCTAACGAATTACAGATGTTTACTTACTTTTGACGCTTAAAATATGGAGTAGGGTAACCTACCCAGTAGTCAGGCATTTAGTGCAAATCCTTATTGCCAAGAATTATATTTAATATAAATAAAAGGAGAAACAAAATATTTTTTTTAAATTAAACTCTGTTTAATGAAGTTTAAAAAAATATAACAAAAACAAAAAATTTTCTTCTTTAATTATAATAATTAAAAAAAGAAAAAAATTCCACTCTTGCCCAGTGCTCAGCCTCAAAAATCCAGTAGTCAGCCGTTCAAGAGCCAGTAGTCAGCCCCTGAATTCTTAATTATAAGTGCAGCTATATATTGCAGTGAAGACATATAAAAGGAAGGCTTTGAACTTCCTCATACATCCTTCCAACAAAATCGGTGCACTTAAGGTGGAACCATAAAGCACATTTGTCGCATCCTATGTTTTTTAGGTCGTTGTCTTCTGTGTCACTTGTAAGATCTTCGTTACATTTGAAACATTTAATTTTTACAAAACATTCTTTTGTAACTTTTCTCCTTTTCTCATTACTTTTCTTTTCCTGTTCGTTGTTTCTCTTGCGAGCCTGTTCTTCTTTCTTTTCTTTGGCCTCAATTCTTTTTAAAATAGCGTTTTTCTTATTTTGTTTTTCTTCTTCCCTTTCCATTTCAAACTGTCTCCATTCCTCAGAAGATATTGCTCCAATTCTATTTAAACATTTAGGCTTTTCCGATTTTTTCATTGGAGATGGAATCTTTAAATGCTTTTTTACGACAGGAGACAAGCTTAACGGTTTTATGAATGTATTATGAGAAGGTAAGGGATTTCGGATTGCATATGCCAATGCTGTGCTAGTAGTCTTTGTTTCTTTGTTTTCAATATCTTTCTTGTCTTCCGATAAGGTTCCCTATATCCTCATTGCTTTCGACAGGAACTAAAACACCTTCTGTCAAAATGCCTTTTCTAACGCATTTTTTTCCTTTATCTTTCTGGTTTTCTTTTCCAGAATTATTTTTATTAAAATTATCAGAAATCTTGATATGGTCCAATGTAATCTCATTGACATCATTAACAAAGTAGTTGTTCCATAGTGTTTCATCATCAAGAACTGGCAAACTGATGTTATTTTGTTCATTTGCTATTACAATAGCTGGAAGGACATTCGACGTATTGACCATAGGTTGATTTTCTGTCAGATTAATTCGATTTTGTGGACTTCCGAAGCTTTTAGTTTCTTTCCGCGTTTGAATAATGTCAAGAACAGTCTTGACATCAATCCCAGCATTATTTAGGTCTTCGCTTAAAAGATTTATGACTTTCGTGGCGGCATCGAATTCCTTTTTGCTTACTGATTTTGATGGCGCATTAAAGGAGTTTTCTCTACTTTTAGTTTTCACGTTTTAGTATTATTCTGCACGCACTTTGTGTAATCGACACCATCTGGATTGAAAGAATACAACCCACATTTTCGAAAATCATTTGGTACAATTTCTGGCAAATTTTCTTTCCTTAAAATTGTGTCTAAAAGGGGACAGAATGTGGACTTTGTCAAAACGCAGTTCATGTTTTCGGGTTGCATTGCCCAGTCATTAAGCGTATTCTTCCATTCGATTGTTAATAAAGGGATTAGGTATTTTATCTTGAAACATAATGGTTTGAACTGTATTCAAAAGATTATCGGGCTTCAAGGGGAATCCGCATTTCCTAAGGTTGATGCACCAGTCAGCAATTGCTGTTTCCTCTTCTTTAGAGAGGACGGCACCTGGTCCCGTCTTCCGCGGACCTTCTGGTACCCTTAAATCCAGTCTATCTTGAAGGGTGCCCCTTGGCATACCATATTCCACACTAGCTTTTCGTATCTTCATACCATTTCTAATTGACACCATCGCTTGTGTTAGTTTCTCTTCAGAGTATTTGTGAGTCGGCCGCTTCGACATGATATCTAAACGGTTTTCAAAGTAAGTGTTATTTAGAGTTTCTTAATTTATCAAAACCGCTTAAAATACCAATATTTAGATCGAAAAACATTATACTACTGGACCTCAGCCTTCGCCCCAAACAACTTTTGAAGGTGGCCGATTACTGGTTAAAATGCTATAAATACTTCTAAAATAAGTGTTATATAATTCAGCACTACCGAATTGACTTGCATAACCAATTTCAACCATATTGGTGAAAATAACGAAAATACCAGTAGTCGGCCGCTTGAGGCTGAGTACTAGACCAACCAGCTAAAAATTTATTCTAGTAGTCAGCCCCCTTGTTAATTGTCTAATTTGTTATTAAAAATGTGTTTTTTTTTTATTACATATCGAAGAATAAGTATTGTTAATAAAGAAAATCTATACTGCGTTATCAAAACAGTGAAAAATGAATACAAAACGTACCGCATCTAGAGCACTATACCTTATTAGAAAATTAGACCGTTACCCACGTCTGCACACAATCACGTTAGCACTGCAATTGAGTGGAGTTTTCTGTCAAAGGGTAACGGATCTATACTTTGAATGAATCCGTAACTGATAAAAAAATGTTAATGAATGTTCTCTGTTGTGATTGTGGTAGTGATTTTTTTATTTTAAACTATTCAGAGGCGAAAAACTCAAAAAAAAGGCCGACTACTAGATGAGGGCTGACTCCTGAGTAGGTTACCCTATGTTTAGTTTTTGTTGCAAAAAAAATGCATTAATTTTATTTTGAATTTTTATTTATATTTTTTCATTACTATCGAAAAAAAGCTTTCATTTGGTATTTTTAGAATCCTCTTTTTATTTATGTTTTTGCTTAAATTGCATGTACCTTCGGAAATCGCATGGCTGTTTACTCACTTTTGACTCTCACAGTAATTTATATTCACACGTTCTAATTTCTTATATTATAAATTTAAACCTATTTCCATAAATACAATAGGGAGCTCTCAGATGTACTGATGGACCGACCTGCAATTACTCCAGCCTATCCGTTGGGCAGTACCACTGAAAGTGGATAAGCAAAGGAGGCAATATTCGTGGAGGCTGGAATTTCTTCCATTGCAAGTAAGTGTATAACATTAAATAGTACAAAACATTCAAAATCCCTCCATTTCTTTTTAATAAGGAATGCCAACCAATGAAAGTGATACTTCGCTGGATAGCATAGAAGAAACATCTTCAGAGAACGTAGAGCCACTGAGAAAACGGAAGAAAACCACCACTGTGGCAGAAGAGCTGAAGAAGTTGAGGGAGCAGTTGGTTGATGAAAGGAGCGCAGACTGTGTATACAAATATGCCAATCTTGAGGTCTATAGAGAGAGAACTGCTGAGCTGGCCAAACAGAGAGAAGAGAAGCGCGAATTGCGCTTGGCTCTAATAGATTCTTTAAATACGAGGGCGGGTCAATAAGTCCGTGACTTTTGGATTAAAACAGATTTTTTGATAAAAAAATAATTTTATTTTTAAACGTAGTCTCCCTTGAGCTCTATACACTTTGTCCAACGCTTCTCCAATTTTTTTATCCCTTCCAAAAAAAATGATTTGTCGAGGTCCTCAAAATGACGAGATGACTTCATCATTGGAGTCAAATCTTTTTCCACCAAGCCATTTCTTCAGGTTTGGGAACAAGAAGTAGTCGCTCGGAGCCAAATCTGGAGAATAGGGTGGATGAGGGAGCAATTCATAGCCCAATTCATGGATTTTTGCCATGGCAACTGCACATGTGTGCACCCTTGCATTGTCTTGGTGGAAAAGAACTTTTTTCTTGGCCAAATGAGGTCGTTTTTTTTTCAAATCGTCATTGAATCGGTCCAATAAGTTGGCATAATATTCCGCATTGATTGTTCTTCCCTTTTGAAGGTAGTCAATGTGGATTATCCCGCGTGCATCCCAAAAAACAGTCGCCATAACTTTATTGGCTGACAAACCCACCTTGGCCTTCTTTGGCGCCGATTCACCCTTAGAAACCCACTGTTTTGACTGTTGTTTGTTCTCTGGTGTGTTGTGATGGATCCATGTTTCGTCCACGGTTACAAAACGGCGCAAAAACTCCTCCATATTGCGATTAAACAACGCCAAACCTTCCTGTGAAGTTGTTGCACGATTGCGTTTGTGGTCGACTGTGAGCAAACGCGGCACCCATCTTGCGGAAAGCTTTCTCATGCCCAAGTGATCATTCAAAATTGAAACCACTGAGCCATGCGAGATCCTTACGGCTTTCACAATCTCTCGCACTTTCAATCTTCGGTTGGCCAACACCATATCGTGAATTTTTTCGATTGTTTCGGGTGTAGAGACCTCAACTGGGCGTCCAGGACGTTCGGCATCTTCAGTGCTTGTACGGCCACAACGAAATTCAGTAAACCACTTTTTTACCATTGAAATCGATGGTGCAGAGTCCCCATAGTATTTATCAAGCTTAGCCTTGGTCCCGGTAATGGTTTTTTTTCGCAAGAAATAATGCTTACTAAGCACACGAAATTCACTTTTTTCCATTTTCTCCTCAAATTAGTGAGTAGTCTGATAAAAGTAGCTGTCAAACACAAACTAACTGACGCAGCAAGTTTAAATTTTGACAGGAGTCAACTGACAGATGCCTGTTGACAGGAGCAGTGTTGCTGTTTCAGTAAAGAGGTCAGAAATTCAAAAAGTCACATACTTATTGATCCGCCCTCGTAAAAAATAAAAGTATAAAAATAATTTTATGATTTTTTATTTAGTTTTTCTTATCTCCTCAATTAAAATACGAAAACACTTCTTCACACAACCTATTTCGAAGGCTGAAGCCATACTGCTGGTCAGAAATTGTATTGAAATTGTCATTTTCTTCAATGTTTTCGTCAATTTCAAATGGCAACTCATCATAGTTGCATAAATTATGCAGCACAAAACAAGCTCGAATAAAATGACAGAGTTTCTTTACTCCTCTCAGCTTGCAATAATAAAGCTGTCAAAAGCGCTGTTTAAGAACACCAAAGGAGTGCTCTATTACGATCCTACCGGAACTTATCTTCCGGTTAAAAAACTTCTGCTTTGAAGATAAGTGGCCATTGTCGGGATTTTTTTTTTTTATAATTTACGCGCGCCTAAGGGGTTATGAATACCCTTATACTGTTGCCAGGGCGCGGGCGGAAAGATAGAAGGAGGAGAAAGGAAAGTTTGTGATGTAGTGGCTTGAAACTCAGGTGAGTTTGGTTTCGATATTGACTCTCCAGGGGTGGGAGTCCGAATAGGACGGAGAGATTTTTCTTCTCTCGGAATGTGAGGTTTTGAATTTTAACGGTTGTTTTGTGCTTGAAAAACCCTACAACAGCCAAATCTACATGTCAGTGTTATGCCTTCACACGCAGATTTTTCTGCCACTACCACTACACCACGGCCACCCCCAGATATGGGTTTATTAGAAACTGTGAGCACGCATAAGAGGAATCTCCCAATAGAAACCCGCTCCCGTGTCTACCAACCGTTTATAGAGACTGCGAGATATGCGGAAATGTGTCACAAATTCCTTTTCATTGTAGGAAGGAACTATTTCTTTCAAGAAATGTGCGATACAGTTCCTTGAATCTTACCCTACAGAAAAAGGAATAACGCTCACTAAAGTCTTCATATCTCTGGAATCTGTTGTTCCAGCACTCAAACTGATATCACTGCCACTATCACTGTTCACTAATTCTTCTAATATAATTTGTTGAATTTTATTTAAAGCCATTTTTATTTATTCAAGCTTGTATTTCACTTTGAGAATCTTTTCAACTTTTCAATAACTTCACAAGAAATGACAAATGCCGAATGTCAACTTTTTTGACAGCTAACATATGGACTGTACTTTTCTGTTCAAACTATGATCTGACATTTTCCACGAATCTGTGATTTTCTGTTACAGTTTTTCCCCATTGAACAAAGCTAAAATAGTGACGAATATCAACATGTTTTGGCCGAGGACGGTAACTTTCGTTCAAAGCTAGCTGGTTCACGCTCTGAATATCAGAAAACAGTTTCATGGTTAAAAGTTCTTTAAGCAGTTCTCTCTGCAAACCCAGCAACCATATGGCTATATTCTATTATTATTATTATTATTATAATTTATTAAACTTTACATAAATGTACAGAATAATATAATAACAGCTCTATAGCTACCAGCTCTGAAGGTTAAGAATGTAAAATGGAATATTTTATAGATAAAATTCAGTTCGAAGTGATACTAAAGTTGTTATAAGCTATTCTCGAGTTTTAACTTTTTTAAAAGAATGTGAACGTTTTTTAGGTTTTGTTCTGAGGGAACAGAAAGGAGATTACAAAAATCTGTGTTAATTAATTCGTCTGAGTCTTTTTTAATATAAATACAATGGACTGTTAAATGTTTAATTGATCCAATTAGGTTGGATTGGCAAAAGTAGCATATCGGTGGAGGGTCCTTGTTAAGTAGGTAACTATGAGTTAGCTTGGTGTGTCCAATTTTTAGTCTTAAGATGTTTTTGTTCAACGTTGTGATTGATTTTGCAGGGTAGATAGCAGGAGTTAAACTTGGATTGATGGAGGAGTAGTAGATTGAAAAGTAATCTCCTTGGGAATGAAAAAAATTTTTTTTTTAAATGTTTTTTCCAAAAGTCCGCCCGATTCCCCATCAGCAAGTCCAAACACTCTTTCGAAGTGCTCTCGCCTTCGTGTTTTTGGTCAGGAGTGAGCATGCGCGGCACCCAGCGGTAACTTTTTCATATGCAGAATATTGCCCAAAATATGGCGTGTGCGCTCAGTACTAATCTTTGTGGTATCTGCTAGCTCGCGCACCTTCACTTTCCGGTCAGTCAACACCATTTCATGTATTTTTTCGACATTTTCCTCTGTAACCGCAGCGGAGGGCCTGCCGCTGCGGACTTGATCTGTAGTGAAGTTGCGGCCACCACGAAACTCTCGAAACCAATATTTGACGGTGTAATCTGACGGAGCATTAGCCCTATAATATTTATCCAACCTTTCTTTTGTTTCCTTCGCCGTTTTGCCTCTCAAAAAATAATGTTTTATGAGAGAACGGATTTCAAGGCACCATAACCCTTTTTGCAATAGAAGCGCATTCTGGCGGTCAAGGAGGTTACTTTTCACTCCACCTAGTATTGGGTCCATTCTACATGTGTTTTATGATTCCAGTGGCAATTAATTAGCTTAAGGAGATCTTTTTTATCGGGCTTGTAATTTGAGACGTTAGCGTTTGTGTTCTCAAGATACAGCTTTGGCTTCCGGATCTGCTTTTTCATTACCTTGCATGCTAATATGACTTGGAACCCAGACTAGCTTTAGTTTACTTTCTTGTTTGATGATGTTTTCGCGAATTTTCCTAATGTAGGGTGACTGGTTTTTTACATTTTTAACAGCTGTTATTGTAGATAAATTACCAGTGCAGATGACGGTTTTTTTATTTTTATTATAAGCATGTTCCATAGCTTTGAGAACGGCTAGTGCTTCGGTGGAAAAGATGAAAAGGTATGGTGGAATTTTTCCAACAAATAAAATGTGGTTATTTGAGTTGACTACAGCATAGCCAGCAGCTATGTATAGCCCTCAGTATAAAGGATATCCCAAGTGCTTCTGGGAAAGCAGTTCATTAATTCGTTGAACATTACAAGATAAGTTTCATTTGGGGTGTTATCTTTTTTGAGTGTGTGGTGTTAATTGAAATATTTTTGATGCTAAATATTTTATAATATTAAGCCTGGCAGCTGGTTTCTTTGTTAAAGCTAAACAATGTACCTTAAATTTAAACTTATTGTCAAATATAATACCTAACATAGAATACTTAAATCGCTAACAGAAGGGATTTCTATGTTGTTAAGTACAATAATTGGCTTAGAGCAGTTAATTTTCCTGCAAACGTGGAGAGGTTTGCTTTTATTGATGGAAATTAAGGCTCCCGATTGGGTGCACTTAAAGTATTTAACTAATAGTGTTTTCTGTGCTGGAGACATGATAGGATGTATAAGTCATCCGCATATAGCGTGTGACTTATGTTTTTGTGTAGCGTGATGATGTTGCTTATGTCATCATATGCAATGATAAAGATCACCACCGAAAGGGGTGATCCTTGCGGTATGCCATTATAAAGATTGTATATATTTAAATGATAGTTATTAACCTTGGCGCGGAATTTTCTATGTGAAAGGAAGGATTTAATGTCATTAAACATCTTTGGACCAATTTTCCATTTTTTCAATTTATTTAGGACTATATGCATGCCTATCCGGTTCGACCGGCCTTTCCGAAGTCAATTGAAACAATTGAAACATGATTTTTGCAGCAGAGAGCTGTGGAGACATTTTCGTCTACATGCAGTAAGGAGTCCATTGTGCTTAGACCTTGTTTAAAAGCGACTTGATGGAGATTGATGGGATTATTACTTTCAGTAAAATAAAGTAACCTTTTAGAAATTATTTTTTCCATCAACTTGCTTGTGCACGGGAGAAGGGAAATAGGTCTATAACTGTTGGTGGCTGTAATACTTTGATGAGTTTTGGGAATTGATATCATTGTCATGTTTTCCATGTTTGTTGAATTGTGCCTTGATCAAAGATATTATTGTAAAGCGAAATTTCGCGTTGTCTTATTATTAAAGGTGCGTTAATTAGCATTGAGTACGATATACGGTCATACACAGGTGTTTTACCTTTGAATTGAGACAGCATTCAAATTCTATTGGGTTGTGGGAATTTTAAATAATCTGGCCGAAGGACTAGAGGTGTAAGTAAAGTTTAGGTTGTTTAAAACCGGGTTTTTTTGAAATACGGAAGTTGGGAGCAAAATTTGAATCTTTGGAATAGGAAGACCAAGTTTTTGCGAAAGGTTTAGAAATTACATCACAATTAGTTAAAGTACCGGATTCTGAATCAATAATTTTAATACAATATGGAGAATAACTGGAGGTTAGAGTTTTTATATCGGACCAGATTTTTTGCTGGTGTTAGGATTTATTTTCTCGATAAATTCTTGGAAACTCGCTGCTTTGGCAACTTTTACTTGTCGTCTAAATACAGCGTTCGCATTTTTGTAATGAACCAGGTTAGTGTCGTTAGGGTACTTTTTGAATATTTTCCAAAAGTTCTGTTTTATTTCACGTAAATAATTAATCTCAGGGGATCACCATGGAACCACCGTTTTGTAGATTTTATGTTTAGTTTTAGGAATGGCAATGTTTGCCGTGGAAAGAATGCACTTTTTTATGGAGGCCGCTTCCCGATTTACGTTTTCCGATTGAGGATAGAGAATTGAAATATCACTCGAGTTTTCTTGAAATAGGTTTCAATCGGCAAGTTCGGTTTTGAATTTTGGGTTGGGCTTAGCAAAGTTAGAGTGAGTGTCAAGTTTGGTTGAGGCGAATATAAGGAAGTGGTCCCTTGCGTGAAGGCAATCGTCCCTCTTCCATGAGCAGGAATGTAATAACTGTGAGGAAATTAGCGTGAGATCGCGATATGTGTGTAGATTCTGTGGGTTGAAAAGTGCGTCGGGCTGCCATCGTTGAGAAGAGAAAAATTGTTATTAGCAAGGAAGTTTTCAACTTACCTGTCGCTTGTGTTACCTACAGGAGAACCCCAAAGGCTTTTTAAAATCTGGATAGATTAGGATAATGTCCTCTGATATTAAAGAGTTTTTTAACTTTTTGAAAGCTTCCCGAGCAGCATCGTTAACATGAATTGTCTTTTTACTAGAGATGTTTTTGGACACGCGTCCATCCTACCCTCTTAAGAGAGATGTCAGGGGTTTAGCAAGCTTGGTATAGTCTCGAATGAATCGCCTATAATACCCTGATAGGCCAAGGAAAAATCTTAAGTCTTTCAAATTTCGGAGAGCTGAGAAATTTTGGATTGCTTTGACTTTTTCAAGGTTGGTTTTAATGCCTCTTGAAGGGGCATTCAATTTCCTCTTTAAAAAATTCACATTTGTCGAGCTGCACTTTTAAGTTAGCTTCGTATAAAGTCTGGAAAACTTTGCGAATATTTTTCAAATGTTTAGCCTCGTCTGGACCAAAAATGATTATATCATCAATGTATACACGGCAAATTTTGCCAATCTGATGGAAACCACTTTTGAGGTCGACAAGCGAAAACCATTTGTTTTGTCCCAATTGAGACAGGACTTCGTTGGTTTCTGGTATCGGATACCGATCAGCTACTGTGATACTGTTCAGCTTACGATAATCGATTACCAGCCCTTATTCTTTCTTACCAGACAGGTGAATTGTACGGCGATCTTGAACGCCTGATTATACCATCTTTAAGTAGACTTTCCATCTGACTTTCGACTTCATCTTTAAGAGCCATCGGGTACGGATAGAACTTTGAGTAGACAGGGGTATCGGTGGTTGTTCTAATTTCCCCTTTGACAATCAATCAAATAATTTTTTGAATTCCTGAACGATAGACTGGATATAGGATTTTTGTTGGTGGGACATGTGAGTGGTTCGGATATTAACGGAATTAACGGATTCTGCCATCGGCTGTTTTACCTTAACTTTCACGCAATTATTTACGAGCATATAATCATCTTTTGTATAGATAATTGCAGAAAGGTCTTTTAAGCTATCATTACCAAGAATAGCATGAAAAGACTTGAGCTCCGGCATCAGGAAAAATTTTAGTTTAATATGATTTAGGCCAAAAAGGTTTAGGAAAGTGTGCTGACTGATATTTATGTTTCCTTCCATGGAGTTGGTATAAAAAGGTTTTTCGTTTTGAAGAGGGGTTTTAACAAGATTGGGCTATATGTAATTCTTGTTTGACCCGGTATCAATAAGAATTTTGAGGATATCTCCGCTCCATGTCCTACAGTCGAAATATGGGAGCGAAAAGCAATTTAACCTAAAAAATGGATGTCATTAAATTCTTGTTGCTCTTCCATATGGCCATTTCCATCTTCCTGTGTCAGGGAATCAGTGTATTCCTGTAGGCTTCGTTCGTATTCTTTATCTTCTGATTTTATTGCTTCTTCATACTGGCAGAATTCTTCGGGTTTTGTATCAAGATGAAAATTTCTTTGGATTTTATTTGGATGCACTTGTTTCGACGCAGAAGCAAATGATCTTTTTTGAGCAGGTGGCACGTCCTTTTGCTGTGGTCTGTTTGCATAATTTAAGTTATTGGTCTTGATTTTAGAAATCTCCATATGGATTGGAGGTGGTTGTGGTTTAGCATTGAAGTTTTGCTGTGGAAAATTTTGAGTCGCAGGACTGGGAGGTGGCATTTGTCCTGGATGAGACACCATTTGGGGTTGTGCAGGCCATCTCGTTGGGTTGTGAAGCAATTCGGGATGAGGCTGCTTAATTTGATGATGACGCTTAGGGGGAATTGGAAGTGGTGGTGCGTACATTCTGCGAACATTGTTTTGGTTAGCCATCGTATACTGCACTCGGAAATTCTGGTTCTCGAGCTTGAGGCAGAGGTGCAGGGCTTGCGGTAAATTTACAGGTTCTCGGATACCTAAGAGCCTGGGCAAGTCACCTTTTAAGCCACGTATGAACGTGTCAAGCGCCTTATCTCTATACGTATGCATTAGTAGATTTAAGGCTCCTCCGCCAATCTCCATGCAAGAGATCTTATTTAGGATCAGTGAGAGGTGTGAATAAACCTGCTAATAAAACTCCTGCATAGAAGAATTCCCTTGTACCAATGATGTCATTTGGCACTCTAGCGTGCCGAGGTCTCGCTTATCGGCATAGTGTAGCGTGAGGCATTTATTAATGCAATCCCAATTTAAGGGGATGTTATAGGATTCTAAGACGTAGTCCGCTTGACCTATGATCTTATTCCTTATGACATTAATAATACCGAAATATTTCGGTGAGCCTTTCATGGATATTCATATATTTTAAGAATCCTTTCCACACTTTTTCGCCATAAGCTAAACTCACCTGGCTGTCCGGAAAGCTCTCTTCTGCTTCTTACAATGTCAAGGATTTTATTAAGTTCGGCTATATTATTGCGCTGATCTTGATTGATCGTTTCCTCAGTTCACGCAAACTGATTGGAATTCGGATTAATTATTGACTGAATAAGGGTCCTGCCCTCTGATTGCAGAACCTCGCTTACAATGGAAGTCACAAGAGCTTGCAAAGCAGGGTGTGAAATGGGTGTATCGGTTCTAGCTTGAGAACTCTCAGGATTTGAGGGATTTAAGGTTGACGGACGAAGGATATTGTGGTTAGGCATTGTCGCGTTAAATATAGGAAATTATTTAAGAATGTCTTATCTGATAATACGTTATTTGTAAATTTTTAGGAATATTTTTTTTATTTTATATGTTTCTTAATAAAAACAAAAATGTATTTTAATTTTTTATCGGTATTCAATAAATTTGTTAAGATCTCACTTTGTTTTTATTTTTCTTGTATTTATATATATTTTTTCTTAATATCTTAATCTAATTGAAATACTATGTAATAAAGAGATCTTTATGCTTGGACGTTATAATTTATTCTTTATCGAATGAAAGTTTGCGAAAGAGTGAGTATTTTACATATTTTCATTTTGACAGATAGTTTTCTTGATTTTAGTACAAATGATTACTTAAAATCGTAAGATAAGATAAAGTAGTGTGATTTGATATATTGTAAAATTAATTAGATAATTTAATCAGTTATGACGAGTTTTCATATTTTTAATATAATTGCGAAAAAGAACGCCACCCCGAAGAAATGTCACACTCGACGGTCCCGGGGTGAGAGACGGTTCCAAAAGGAGGGGATGTTTTTAGTGCATCAGAGCGGTACATACTATCGATGTGACGACATCGTTGATGATGCGGTTTACGCATTTTCTACCCCTTCGCCCGCATAAACAAAAAAAAAGAAATTATTATTATTATTATTATTATTATTATTATTATTATTATTATTATTATTATTATTATTATTATTATTATTATTATTATTATTATTATTATTATTATTATTATTATTATTATTATTATTATTATTATTATTATTATTATTATTATTATTATTATTATTATTATTATTATTATTATTATTATTATTATTATTATTATTATTATTATTATTATTATTATTATTATTATTATTATTATTATTATTATTATTATTATTATTATTATTATTATTATTATTATTATTATTATTATTATTATTATTATTATTATTATTATTATTATTATTATTATTATTATTATTATTATTATTATTATTATTATTATTATTATTATTATTATTATTATTATTATTATTATTATTATTATTATTATTATTATTATTATTATTATTATTATTATTATTATTATTATTATTATTATTATTATTATTATTATTATTATTATTATTATTATTATTATTATTATTATTATTATTATTATTATTATTATTATTATTATTATTATTATTATTATTATTATTATTATTATTATTATTATTATTATTATTATTATTATTATTATTATTATTATTATTATTATTATTATTATTATTATTATTATTATTATTATTATTATTATTATTATTATTATTATTATTATTATTATTATTATTATTATTATTATTATTATTATTATTATTATTATTATTATTATTATTATTATTATTATTATTATTATTATTATTATTATTATTATTATTATTATTATTATTATTATTATTATTATTATTATTATTATTATTATTATTATTATTATTATTATTATTATTATTATTATTATTATTATTATTATTATTATTATTATTATTATTATTATTATTATTATTATTATTATTATTATTATTATTATTATTATTATTATTATTATTATTATTATTATTATTATTATTATTATTATTATTATTATTATTATTATTATTATTATTATTATTATTATTATTATTATTATTATTATTATTATTATTATTATTATTATTATTATTATTATTATTATTATTATTATTATTATTATTATTATTATTATTATTATTATTATTATTATTATTATTATTATTATTATTATTATTATTATTATTATTATTATTATTATTATTATTATTATTATTATTATTATTATTATTATTATTATTATTATTATTATTATTATTATTATTATTGACCTTCTTGCTAAAGAACGGCACAAAATATGGCAAATGAGGACAAACGGCGGATACACGGCGCTAGCAGCAGCAGCGATAAGGCGACAAACTATATGTACATGGCAAGATACATGGACAAATGATGACCGTGGCAGATGGACGGCCCGAATGATACCGGTGTTAGAACCTTGGCTTAATCGGCGTGCAGGCGAAACCAACTACTATTTGACGCAAATGCTCTCAGGACATGGCTACTTCCGAAGATACCTTCATCGCATACATAAATGCGCGCAACCAAGCTGCTTATATGGAGATGCCGAAAGTGATGATGCGGAACACACTTTCTTCTATTGCAGAAAATGGAGTCCTATGCGGGAAGAAATAGAGCTACACATGGGACAAATTACCCCCGAACATATAATACGGAAGATGAGCTCAAGCGAAGAAAACTGGCAAATAATCCAAAAATATGTTGAAAAAATTCTTAAGTCCAAACAAAGAGACCTCGAAGCCGCAAGGTAATGCCTCAAATAGCAAAGATAGCAAAGAGAGAATAACCCAAGCGTGGCCTGGACGCAGGCATTTCACGTAGATGTCAAAGGGCGCTACACGAAGGACCCCACCCTGAAGTAATGGCAAAAGTTTCGGTACCAGGGTGGAAAGAGGTCCGCGAAGGAGGGGGAAGTTTTTTAGTGTTTTTGTTTTTTTTCCACATACCATTACTGTGACGACAGTTTTGATGATGCGCGAAGCATTTTTGACCTCCTCACACGCAAAAAAAACAAAAAAAAAAAAAAAAAAAAAAAAATATTATTATTATTATTATTATTATTATTATTATTATTATTATTATTATTATTATTATTATTATTATTATTATTATTATTATTATTATTATTATTATTATTATTATTATTATTATTATTATTATTATTATTATTATTATTATTATTATTATTATTATTATTATTATTATTATTATTATTATTATTATTATTATTATTATTATTATTATTATTATTATTATTATTATTATTATTATTATTATTATTATTATTATTATTATTATTATTATTATTATTATTATTATTATTATTATTATTATTATTATTATTATTATTATTATTATTATTATTATTATTATTATTATTATTATTATTATTATTATTATTATTATTATTATTATTATTATTATTATTATTATTATTATTATTATTATTATTATTATTATTATTATTATTATTATTATTATTATTATTATTATTATTATTATTATTATTATTATTATTATTATTATTATTATTATTATTATTATTATTATTATTATTATTATTATTATTATTATTATTATTATTATTATTATTATTATTATTATTATTATTATTATTATTATTATTATTATTATTATTATTATTATTATTATTATTATTATTATTATTATTATTATTATTATTATTATTATTATTATTATTATTATTATTATTATTATTATTATTATTATTATTATTATTATTATTATTATTATTATTATTATTATTATTATTATTATTATTATTATTATTATTATTATTATTATTATTATTATTATTATTATTATTATTATTATTATTATTATTATTATTATTATTATTATTATTATTATTATTATTATTATTATTATTATTATTATTATTATTATTATTATTATTATTATTATTATTATTATTATTATTATTATTATTATTATTATTATTATTATTATTATTATTATTATTATTATTATTATTATTATTATTATTATTATTATTATTATTATTATTATTATTATTATTATTATTATTATTATTATTATTATTATTATTATTATTATTATTATTATTATTATTATTATTATTATTATTATTATTATTATTATTATTATTATTATTATTATTATTATTATTATTATTATTATTATTATTATTATTATTATTATTATTATTATTATTATTATTATTATTATTATTATTATTATTATTATTATTATTATTATTATTATTATTATTATTATTATTATTATTATTATTATTATTATTATTATTATTATTATTATTATTATTATTATTATTATTATTATTATTATTATTATTATTATTATTATTAAAAATAAAAGTGGCATATAGTTACACGGAAAAAAGCTCGAACACACGAAGAACAGAGGGACTCGAAAGAGGAGAAAACTCCCCAGAAACAAAAAATAGACGAGCAAAAAGGAAAGGAAACTATACCAACGAATAGACAGAAAAAGAAAAAACAAGCCAAGCTCCGACCCGAAGCAATTCTTATTAAGCCAAGAGGCGAAGAAACGTATGCAGGGATCCTAAAGGAAATACGCACCAGCGCAAACCCAGATGACTCTGGAACTGTCATAAGAGCAGTGCGTAAAACGAAAGGAGGAGACGTCCTCGTTGAGCTCGACGCCAAGACAAAGGACAAGTTAGCCATTGGAAGGTCGCTGGAAAATATCTTAGGCGAAAAGGCGGTTGTTCGTAATCTTGAACCAAAAACAACACTTGAAATAAGGGATATGGACGAACTTACCACTGTAGAAGAGGTCCACCAAGCCATAAAGAACAGAGTTAGTGACCCCACATTAGACATCCGAGCTTTTGTCACTAAACAGTGTCAGGTGTTTAGAGAGGCACTTGATAGAGCAAAGAAAAGAAACGACAAATGAGCAGAATACTCCAAGAAAATCTCCATGGAAGTCGAATGGCGGATGAGCTCCTAACCAAACTCATAACTGAGCTGAAAGCAGATATAGTTATCATCAGCGAACAGTATAAGAATAAATAATGCCCAAACTGGATCACAGACACACTGGGAACCGCCGCTGTCTGGATCCCGAACGCGACAAAAATTACTGTTAAAGACCAAGGCAGTGAAAGGGCTTCGCCTGGATGAAATGCGCGGAACTCGCACTAATAAGCTGCTATTTCACCCCAAACGAAGGCATAAGCGAGTTCCGAGAAAAACTGGATAGATTAGAAGACTTTATACAAGAGACAGAGGGGGAAGTGCTGGTCGCCGGTGACTTCAATGCTAGAGCACAGAAATGGGGTATGCCAAATACAAACTCACGCGGAAGGTACATACTCGAAATGGCCGTAAGAAGAAGTATTAATGTAGTCAATATAGGCAACACGTCTACATTTAGGAGACCTGGATACGAAGCGACAATCCCTGACATAACCTTTGCCTCAGAACAAACTTCAGCCAAGATAAAAAGTTGGAGAGTTATAGAAGACTTCACAGGCAGCGATCATCAATACATCGCTTACGAAATATGCAGCCAAGAACGCGCCATCAACCCGAACCGAAGCCGAAAAACACGATGAAATGACAATAGACTCAATGAAGAGCTACTCAGATCTGCTCTCGAGGGGACCGTAAATACGACCGCAGAAATGGCGGGGAATGCAGAAACAAACACAGAAGCTACGATGCAGCTTATACGCCAAGCATGCAACGCATCGATGCCACGCGTCCACCTCGGGTACCAAAACAGAAAACCAGTGTACTGGTGGACCGACGAGATCGCGACTCTCCGAAGAAAATGCCTACACCTGAGGCGCAGAGTCACCAGGGGGAGAAGAAGAAATGCGGAACTCAATACAAACACTGTAACGGAGTTCAGTAATGCAAGGACCGAGCTCAAGAGAGCAATAAAACAGAGTAAAAAACACAAATGGGAAATCCATGCCGAGATGTGAGCAACGATCCCTGGGGACTAGGCTATAAGATCGTAATGCGAAAACTGGGAAGACGGATGACAAGCCCGGACCTCAGCGAGGAAAAAATGAGGAACATAGTGGAAACTTTATTCCCAACTCACCCCACCAGACCCCCTGACATCACCATAACTCCACTAGAAGAAGTCCCACTATTCATTGAAGAAGAGCTGACTCTGGCGGAGAAAACCCTGCAGATCCGAAAAGCCCCCGGCCCTGACGGAATACCAGCAGAGATTCTTAAAAAGATAGCACAAATATCCCCACAACTACTATTGAACATGTACAACAAATGCCTGCAAGAAGCGGTTTTCCCCAGAAGATGGAAAATGCAACGACTGGTACTAATCAGCAAGGGGAAAGGCAACCTAGACACCCCATCAGGCTACAGGCCCCTATGCATGCTGGATATCGCAGGGAAACTTCTGGAAAAACTGCTGAAGACGCGGATAACAGCAGCCATACAAACAGCAGGAGGTTTAGCCGAAAGACAGCACGGCTTTCGAAAGGGCCACTCTACTATCGGAGCAGTTAGAGAAGTGATAAAGTCCACCCAAATGGCCCAACAAGGAAATCACCAATCAAGAAAGATTGTGCTACTAGCAACTCTGGATGTCCGAAATGCTTTTAACTCAGCCAGATGGACGGACATAATATACGCGCTCGAACACGACTTTAGCATACCCGAGTACCTCTTGAGGATGGTGAAAGACTACCTAAAAGACAGAGAGCTAATCTACGACACCAAAGAAAGCGCGCGGAGAAAGCAAATCACCGCTGGAGCAGCGCAGGGTTCAATTCTGGGACCCGACCTCTGGAACATCGCTTATGATAACATCCTTCGCATGGAGAAGCCAGAAGACACGTTTCTAGTAGGCTACGCGGACGACATTGCCGCAGTGATAACAGCAAGGGATATTCATAATGCACAAATGAAATTAAACCAGGTGATGAGAAGAGTCCTACCCTAGATGCAAGAACATGGCCTAAGGCTAGCTGCAGAAAAGGCGGAGATAGTCCTGTTAACCAAAAAGAGAATCCCGACAAGAGTTGATTTTCAGGAAGGGCAAGAGACGATCACCAGCAAGGAAGCGGTCAAGTACGAGTACCTGGGGGTAGTCCTTAATACGAGACTCACCTTCTAGACACCCCATCAGGCTACAGGCCCCTATGCATGCTGGATATCGCAGGGAAACTTCTGGAAAAACTGCTGAAGACGCGGATAACAGCAGCCATACAAACAGCAGGAGGTTTAGCCGAAAGACAGCACGGCTTTCGAAAGGGCCACTCTACTATCGGAGCAGTTAGAGAAGTGATAAAGTCCACCCAAATGGCCCAACAAGGAAATCACCAATCAAGAAAGATTGTGCTACTAGCAACTCTGGATGTCCGAAATGCTTTTAACTCAGCCAGATGGACGGACATAATATACGCGCTCGAACACGACTTTAGCATACCCGAGTACATCTTGAGGATGGTGAAAGACTACCTAAAAGACGGAGAGCTAATCTACGACACCAAAGAAAGCGCGCGGAGAAAGCAAATCACCGCTGGAGCAGCGCAGGGTTCAATTCTGGGACCCGACCTCTGGAACATCGCTTATGATAACATCCTTCGCATGGAGATGCCAGAAGACACGTTTCTAGTAGGCTACGCGGACGACATTGCCGCAGTGATAACAGCAAGGGATATTCATAATGCACAAATGAAATTAAACCAGGTGATGAGAAGAGTCCTACCCTAGATGCAAGAACATGGCCTAAGGCTAGCTGCAGAAAAGGCGGAGATAGTCCTGCTAACCAAAAAGAGAATCCCGACCAGAGTTGATTTTCAGGTAGGGCAAGAGACGATCACCAGCAAGGAAGCGGTCAAGTACCTGGGGGTAGTCCTTAATACGAGACTCACCTTCTGGCAACAAATAAAGGGCGCATCAGAACGGGCTGCAAAAGTAACGACAGCACTAAGCCGACTAATGGCTAACATAGAAGGCCCGACGGCTAGCAAAAGAAAACTTCTGATGACGGTAACAAACTCTATTCTCCTGTATGGGTGCGAAATATGGGCTGAAGCCCTTCGCCAGGAGAAATACAGAAAACAGATGGCAGCAGTCCAAAGACGCGGTGCCTTACGCATCGCGAGCTCATATAGAACTGTACCAGAAGCAGCTATACTGGTAGTCGCAGGAACAACCCCCATCGATCTCCTGGCAACAGAGAAAAAATACATATACGATAGGAAATCCGAAATTGGAACGGAAGCAGCTGTTCTTGTGGCGAAAGAACATACGAAACAACAATGGCAGGCGAGATGGAACTCAGATCGGAGGGGCCGTTGGACTGCTACACTAATCAAAAGCGCTGACAAATGGGCACAACGAAAATACGGCGAAATAAACTACTATGTCACCCAGTTTCTAACCGGACATGGTTACTTCAGTAGCTACCTAAAGAAGATCGGGAAAGCCAGAAGCGCTTTTTGCCAGTACGGAGACTCTCAAAACGATGACGCGAAACACACGTTTTTCGAGTGCACCAGCTGGAACAACTGCTCGGCCCTATCACTCCAGACAACATCGTCGAAAAGATGTCGGCGAGTGCACGGAACTGGGATAGAGTGTGTGAACACACAGAAAAAATATTAAAAACCAAAAAAAGAGAGACAGACCTAGACGCGTCTCGACAATAACGAAGATAGCCTAACCGGCAAGAGAGCTAAGCCCGCAAAAGAGAACAACAGAAAATGAAAAATCCGGTCCCCAGGAGGGGAAAGAAAACGACACCACTCTGAAGTAATACGAAAGTGGTTTCCGGAGTGGATGGTGTCGAGATAAAAGCGGTTAAGGTGGTTTTTAGTGGGTGTAGTCGCACAGTACTCGAAGTAGAGCGGGACTACTTCTCGTCGTTATTAGCTTTTCCACCATCCCCTAGGCCAAAAAAAAAAAAAAAAAATTATTATTATTATTATTATTATTATTATTATTATTATTATTATTATTATTATTATTATTATTATTATTATTATTATTATTATTATTATTATTATTATTATTATTATTATTATTATTATTATTATTATTATTATTATTATTATTATTATTATTATTATTATTATTATTATTATTATTATTATTATTATTATTATTATTATTATTATTACTATTATTATTATTATTATTATTATTATTATTATTATTATTATTATTATTATTATTATTATTATTATTATTATTATTATTATTATTATTATTATTATTATTATTATTATTATTATTATTATTATTATTATTATTGTTATTATTATTATTATCGACTGTACAACGGTACGAGGATAGCGGCTCAAAGCGGGGACCCAATAGAAAAAAAAAATTATCAAAACACCACCAAAACGTAAACAAACACCAAACAAACAACAACAAAAGCAAACACAGAGCTCTGTAGAACACGCTGAAATCTTCAAAGGAAGCAGAAAGGTCAGTCGATCGCCAGTAGCAGCAGCTACGACTACAGGCGTAGCAAACCCGAGCGAACCGCCAAAAGAGTTAGCGAACGCTCTTAAACCCGCTCTTGCCGAAGATCCCACCTTTGAAGTACCCAAGAAGTGCGATCAAGACAAAGAAATCATGCACGCGCCTGGAACTCCTACAAAGGTAGACATCTCCCCACGGCAGCAGTTTATAGATAAGATGAGAACTGCAGAGCATGAGACTCTAAACAAATGTAAAGCAGTAATACAAAAAATGAAGGTGGCCATGGCAAGGCAAAAAAACGTTAGCATGGACGTAAAAAATGGCATCTCCGAGCTTGACGAACTTTTTGACGTAATAGAGGATTATAGGCGGAACTGGATCACGTCAGAAAAACAGATTAGGCGCGAAAAGCCACCACTGGGTAACACAAAGCACAAACTAAACGCAGTAACAGTTGATACACCAACAACTCCGAAAAACAAAAGGGTGGCAACTAGCCCTGCAGAAAAGATGGCGGAAAAGAAACAAGAAACGTGGTATACAGTCACGCGTAAAAAACCTCGAACACACGAAGCACATGCAAATGAGAATCCCTCGAAAACGGCACAACGACGAGAACCAAAAGAGAAACCGCCGCGTAACAAGAGAGAGCATACAGAAGCGGTCTTGGTAAGACCAGGAAATGGCCACAGTTACGCAGATGTGCTCAAAAACCTCCGACAAAAGGTCAAGCCTGAGGCAGCCGAAGTGGTAATCCGCTCAATACGGAAAACAAAGGCAGGAGCTATTCTATTAGAAATTAAAAAAGGAGGCAAAAAGGCTGAATTCTGCAATGCTATCAAGAGCACACTCAAAGATACGGGAACAGTTACAGAACTGAAACAAAAGGCCACCATTGAAATCCGAGACCTAGACGCACTCTCGCACAAGGATGAAGTAGCAACGGCCGTAAAGGCGGCTCTCCAAGATAACGATGCAGATCTTAGTGTCACCATAACACGAACCGATAGCAGAGAACAACGGCGGGCATACGTTACGTTGAGCATCGAAGGAGCATCGTTTATACATAAATCACAACGCCTGCGGATAGGATGGACCATGTGCAGAGTGAGGCAACTAGAAGATATCAAACGTTGCTACAGGTGCCTCGGCGCTGGTCACCTACAATATGATTGCAAGGGACCAGACAGAAAAGGACAAGGAATATGCATACGATGCGGAGAAAGCGGACACAAAAAGAAGGAATGTGAAAAGCCCGCAAAATGCTGCCTATGTCTGCATGAGGGACATGCCTCGGTCGATCACCTGCCGGGCTCCCGCAGATGTAAAGCTTATAATAAATGAAATTCCTTCAAGCTAAACTGCACAGGAGTAGAACGGCCGATGCTCTCCTTTCCCAGCTTGTCCTCGAACATCAGATTGACTTCGTCATCATCAGCGAGCAGTACACGAAAAGAGACAGTGGTACATGGCTAGAAGACACAACGGCAACAGCAGCAGTCTGGGTACCAAGCACAGCGAGTACAACACTAACCTACAGTGGCTCAGGAACTGGTTACACTTATGCACACACTAAAGGCGTTACAGTCGTTAGCTGCTACCTAACGCCGAGCGAAAGCGTCCAGGATTTCCAAGATAAGCTGGACGCAATTGAAAACAAAATACTCCAGCTCGAAGGCGTGTTCATTGTAGCAGGAGACTTTAACTCCAGAGCCGTGGAATGGGGGATGCCAACAACAAACTCTAAAGGACGGAGAGTACTTGATATGGCTGCAAGACTTGGGCTCATCGTTGCAAATACTGGAAGCGTACCGACTTTCAGAAGACCCGGATGCGAGGGTACCATCCCCGACATCACAATGGTCTCAGAGAGAATAGGCGGCAAAATTAAAAAATGGAAAGTACTGGAGGAATATACTGGGAGTGACCACCAGTACATCTCTTTCGAGATGAATACAGATATCACAACGCACGAAACACGAAATACTAAAGTCAGGAAATGGAACGTCGCGAAACTGAACGTAGAAGCGTTGATAACTACACTCGACAGAACCAGGCTCACGACTGACAGCCCATATGACGCCAGGACAGTGGTCACACAAGTCATGCAAGCTATAAGACAAGCCTGCAACGCAGCCATGCCCAAGGAATACCAAAACAGAAGGAAAAGACGAGCTGTTTACTGGTGGAATGACGAAATCGCGCAACTCAGACGAAACTGCCTGCGCTGCAGACGCAGACTTACAAAAGCGAAACGGAGGGGCGAGGCAGCCAACGAAAACCAAGAGTATAAACGAGCAAAAAAGGAGTTAAAAACTGCCATCTGCAAAAGCAAGAGGAAGAAATGGGAAGAGCTCTGCCAGGATATCAACCGCAATCCATGGGGCCTGGGATATAAAGTGGCTATGAGAAAACTTGAAAATAAGTTACCAGCCCAAGAACTAGACGTTGAAACAATGGAACATATAGTCACGACGCTTTTCCCAACTCACGAAGCGAGGACTGTCGAACGCGATAGCACAGGACCAGAGGAAGTTATAGAACCTTTCATGGAGACAGAAATCAGAGCAGCAGCTAGGTTGCTCAGGAACAGAAAAGCTCCCGGTCTAGATGGCATTCCAGCGGAGGTTCTGAAGGAGATAGCTGAAAAACGTCCCCATTTTTTACTCAGGATGTACAACTCATGCCTCAGTGGGGGAGTCTTCCCAGAAACTTGGAAGAGGCAGCGCCTGGTTCTTATAAGCAAAGGAAAAGGAAACCCGGAAAGCCCATCAGCATACCGACCGCTCTGCATGCTCGACACAGCAGGGAAGTTACTGGAAAGATTGATTAAGCCTCGTCTAAACTCCGCCATAGAGGCATCCGGAGGACTAAGCCCAAAGCAGCATGGTTTTAGACCAGGTAAATCTACGGCTGGCGCTATAGAAGAAGTAATCAGAGCAGCACAAGCAACGCAACGAAATAACCACCACTCTAGACCTTTTGTTCTTCTAGCGACCCTAGATGTCAAAAATGCCTTTAATAGCCTCAGATGGGAGGATATAGTCGAAGCTCTGGAACGCAGGCCCCAAATGCCTACGTACCTAAAGAAAATAATAAATAGCTACCTGAGCAACCGGGTACTGGAATATAAGACTAAATCGGGGACAAGAACAAGACAAATCACGGCAGGAGCAGCGCAGGGATCTATATTGGGCCCTGATCTGTGGAATATAACCTATGACGAGATATTACACATAGAGATGCCAGACGATGTCTTCCTAGTAGGATACGCAGATGATATAGCCGCAGTCATCACAGCACGAACCACGAAAGCAGTGCAACGCAAGCTCACCCAAGTAATGCTAAGAACTCAAGCATGGCTAAACTCACATGGACTACATCTTGCAACACAGAAAACCGAGCTATTACTCTTTACACGAAGACAGACGCCCACAGAACTGGAGATGCGAATAAATGAAGAACCAATAATGACGCAAAAATCCATAAAATATTTAGGCATCAGGCTAGACAGCAAAATTACATTCGGGACGCAACTGCAAAACGCAGCGATGAAAGCGGGAAAAGCCACAGCCTACCTCAGCAGACTAATGGCAAATTTCGGGGGCCCGATGGCCAGCAAAAGAAAATTATTGATGGCAGCAAACAACGCTATCCTCATTTACGGAAGCGAAGTGTGGGCAGAAACTTTAAATGTCGGAAAACGAAGAAAGCAGCTTCTAGCAGTACAGCGGACAGCGGCTTTGCGCATAGCTTCGGCATATCGCACTGTATCTGACGCAGCAATACGGGTAATAGCGGGAGTGGTACCAATTGACCTTCTTGCTAAAGAACGGCACAAAATATGGCAAATGAGGACAAACGGCGGATACACGGCGCTAGCAGCAGCAGCGATAAGGCGACAAACCATATGTACATGGCAAGATACATGGACAAATGATGACCGTGGCAGATGGACGGCCCGAATGATACCGGTGTTAGAACCTTGGCTTAATCGGCGTGCAGGCGAAACCAACTACTATTTGACGCAAATGCTCTCAGGACATGGCTACTTCCGAAGATACCTTCATCGCATACATAAATGCGCAACCAAGCTGCTTATATGGAGATGCCGAAAGTGATGATGCGGAACACACTTTCTTCTATTGCAGAAAATGGAGTCCTATGCGGGAAGAAATAGAGCTACACATGGGACAAATTACCCCCGAAAATATAATACGGAAGATGAGCTCAAGCGAAGAAAACTGGCAAATAATCCAAAAATATGTTGAAAAAATTCTTAAGTCCAAACAAAGAGACCTCGAAGCCGCAAGGTAATGCCTCAAATAGCAAAGATAGCAAAGAAAGAATAACCCAAGCGTGGCCTGGACGCAGGCATTTCACGTAGATGTCAAAGGGCGCTACACGAAAGACCCCACCCTGAAGTAATGGCAAAAGTTTCGGTACCAGGGTGGAAAGAAATCCGCGAAGGAGGGGGAAGTTTTTTAGTGTTTTTGTTTTTTTTTCCACATACCATTACTGTGACGACAGTTTTGATGATGCGCGAAGCATTTTTGACCTCCTCACACGCAAAAAAAAAAAAAAAAAATATTATTATTATTATTATTATTATTATTATTATTATTATTATTATTATTATTATTATTATTATTATTATTATTATTATTATTATTATTATTATTATTATTATTATTATTATTATTATTATTATTATTATTATTATTATTATTATTATTATTATTATTATTATTATTATTATTATTATTATTATTATTATTATTATTATTATTATTATTATTATTATTATTATTATTATTATTATTATTATTATTATTATTATTATTATTATTATTATTATTATTATTATTATTATTATTATTATTATTATTATTATTATTATTATTATTATTATTATTATTATTATTATTATTATTATTATTATTATTATTATTATTATTATTATTATTATTATTATTATTATTATTATTATTATTATTATTATTATTATTATTATTATTATTATTATTATTATTATTATTATTATTATTATTATTATTATTATCCCGTGTGGGGTTTGCTAGATCCTCCATCGGGACCCTCCCATTTGGCGAATTGGGGACGCTCACCATGCCTACTAGGCGTGGGGGGTACCAGGGAAATAAAATACCTGGGGGTGATCAAAATCTAGCACGATGATGGACCGGCAATGATACGGAGTAGCGAATTTTAAAACCTCAGCACTGTGTCAGAACGAGTAGAAACCGCTATAAGTGACCACCCCGATGACGACCCCGGCATTAAATGGACTACGATTTGACAACATGATATTGATCAGTTTGCCTCGAGCTGACGGCTGCAGTATTCTGGCATCTTAGTAAGAGGGGTGAAACCTATCTGAAACGGCTGCCAGGCTAATGCTGTAGCCGCCTCCGTCCCGTTAAAACTGTGGCGAGGCTCCGAGTACGTTCCGACCACGTCGCCACTGAGCTGGTAGTACAGGCGCAGTTGAGATGACTCCTGCCTAGCGCCGAGATCCTGGCTCTGAACATAGGCTCCCATAAGGACCTATGTCAACCCTCGCGTGGACCTCACTGCTTGCAAAGGGACCCACGGGGATCGCTGGAGGCGACTGTACAACCGTGGAAGGATAGCGGCTCGTAGCGGGGACCCAATTGCAAATGAACAGAACACCCCCAAAAACAAAAACAAACAAAATAATTGAAAGAAGAGAGAAAGCAGAGGATCAGCCCGTTAGTTTGGGCTTTCAAAAAAGCCGTAAGATTCTCCGTTCGCCCCCACTCCCGAGAGGAGTAAATGCTTTAGCGACTACCGGGACGACTGGAGATACCGTCCAATCGGGCGAAGACTCTTCCAACTTAACTGAAGGAGCAAAAACGACGATGCAGATACAGCAGCAGACTGTCGCCTCGCCTGCTACAAGCGTACAGGATGAACCGCAAACGGCTGTGAGAACAAATTCTTCTCCCCGCTTAGAGTCAATATATAAGCTGAGACAGCTGGAAGAAAATACACTTGAAAGCTGTAGACATGCCCTAACAAAGATGAAGCAAGCCATAAGGAAGCAAAGAAACATCAGCAAGGAAGTTCAGGACGGCGTTGTTGAACTAAGCGAGGCTTTCGACGTGTTAAAGCACTACAGGCAGATGTGGAAGTCGACAGAAATGCAGAGGTTCGAAGAAGAGCAGGCAGGAAATAAACCGGGAACGGCTGACAGTCAACCACGATCAGGTAACACACCTCTGACAGTCCGCGGTAAAAGGATAGCCACAAGCCCAGCTGTGTCCAATGTGTCCAAAAAGACAAGAGAAAAGGAGCCTGACGCTTGGACAACTGTAATTCGCCGGAAGCAAAAGCCAAATTCAGATAAGGAGCTCAATGGCAATAACGCGGCGATTCAGGATAAAACTGAACATAAGAAGACAAGGACGAGAAAAAGAAGCAAGAGAAAGCCAGAGCCTAAAAAGCGTTTAGAGGCCGTGCTCGTCAAACCTGCAGAAGGTAATAGTTACGCCGATGTTCTCCGCGAACTTAAAAGATCTGTCAAACCAGAAGAAGCTGAAGTAACCGTAAGATCCGTTAGGAAGACTAAGGACGGCTCGCTTCTGCTGGAACTACTAGATGGAGGAAAGAAGAAACAATTCTGCGAAGCAATTAAAAAATCCCTAAAACAATCTGCGAGAGTGACGGAGCTAAAACCAAAGACTACCATCGAAATTAGGGATATGGACTCCCTTGTAGAACCAGAAGAGATAGCCTTGGCGATTAGAGAAGCGATTCAAAAAGACGATCCAGATATCACGGTGAGAGTCTCAAATAAGAATAGCAGAGAACAGTGCCGAGCATTTGTGACAATGGCAGATGACATAGCAAATGTCATACTCCGATCTCAGCACATAAAAATTGGCTGGACACGATGCAGAGTCAGACAAGCAAATGACATTAAACGCTGCTTCAGATGCTTTGGTGTGGGACATACACAAACGCTATGTAAAGGCCCCGACAGAAGCGGACAGGGTTTATGTATACGATGTGGAACCGCTGGCCACAAGATGAAAGAATGCAACAACACCCCGAAGTGTTGCATCTGCGTTGAAGAGCACTGCGACTCAACCGACCATGTACCTGGCTCGAACCGTTGCACTGCCTACAAAAGACTCAGCGGGAAACAATGATAAAGCTACTCCAAGCAAACCTGCATAGAAGTATAACCGCCAGTGCACTGCTACCGCAGATTATGCTTGAGCATAACACCGAGTGTGCAATCATCAGCGAACAACACAGCAAGTTAGCAAATGACCTTTGGTTCGAAGATACAACAAAAACAGCGGCGATATGGCTAACAAACAGCGAAAAATTTCATACGATAAGGCACGGCTCAGGCGACGGCTTTGTATGGGCAACTAGCAGGAACTACACTATAATCAGCTGTTACCTAACTCCAAGCGACCCCATAGATACTTTCCAAGCCAAACTAGACTGTATCGAGGACGCTGCCAGAGCGATAGGAGGAAAACTTATTATTGCAGGTGATTTTAACGCAAAAGCATCAGAGTGGGGTATGGGCACTACAAATTCGAGAGGTAGAAGAATTCTAGATATGGCTGCAAGGCTGGGTTTGGTGATCGCAAACCAAGGTACATCGGCTACCTATAGAAGAGCGGGATGCGAAGGCACAATCCCAGACATTACGCTCACATCAGAGTCTTTGATTAATAGCCTAAAAGAATGGAAGGTGCTGGAGGATTACACGGGGAGTGACCACCAATACCTCACATATCGCATCGCAGCTGATACATCTACCAATAGTTCTCACATCAGAAAGGGAACGCGAAAGTGGAATGTCTCGAAGCTTAAAACACCCGAGTTGTTAGCGGAGCTAGATTATGCATTCCCACTCCAACAACAAACAGCTGACGCTCGAAGTAAAGTAGACCGCACGATGGCGAGCATTACACGAGCCTGCGAAGCATCGATGCCAAGAATCGGAGGCAGATCTCGGAAAAAGGAGGCTTACTGGTGGTCTGAAGAAATAGGGGAACTCCGACGACTTTGTCTCTACCAGCGGAGATTGTATACTAGAGCAAGGCGAATCGGCCCAGCCATTGAACTCGCACAAGGATATAGAACTTCTAGGAAAAATCTTAAAATGGCCATTGCAACAAGCAAAAAACAGAAATGGGAAGAGCTCCGTACTGACATCAATCGCGATCCATGGGGCCTAGGCTACAAGCTCGTCATGAAAAAGCTTGGCGGGGTATCACCATCAGTGGACCTCCCAGCTCAAAGTTTGGAAAACGTGGTAAACACACTCTTCCCAACCCATGAACTGAGAACGGAAATCGTAACGACAACGCAGAGAAATGAACTGATGACACTGTTCACGGAAAGTGAATTAAAAGCCGCGGCAAAAACTCTAAGAAATCAAAAGGCTCCTGGCCCAGATGGAATCCCAGCGGAGGTGCTTAAAATAATTGCAATTGAACGACCACAAATGATACTCGAAATGTATAACGAGTGTCTAAGGGAAGGCATTTTCCCAGAAGTTTGGAAAATACAGCACTTGGTATTAATTGGAAAGGGCAAAGGCGATCCCGAGTCGGCATCCTCGTACCGTCCACTCTGCATGTTAGACACAGCAGGTAAACTCCTCGAAAAGCTCATTAAGCCGCGCTTATTACAAGCAGTAACTGAATCTGGCGGACTTTCAGATAAGCAACATGGCTTTCGACAAGGCAGGTCTACAGTAGATGCTATTGCGGATGTGCTCAAAAGTGTAGAGATAGCGCAGAGTGGAAACCATTACTCCAGACGCATCGTCCTTTTGGCAACCCTAGATGTAAAAAATGCTTTCAATAGTGCGAGATGGACCGATATAATTAACGCATTGGAAGGTCGTTTCCAGGTCCCACAATACTTAATGAAAATGATCCGCAGCTATCTCGAAAATCGAATTCTAGTTTACGAGACAGAAAACGGGAAAGTACGAAAGCAGATCACAGCGGGGGCAGCGCAGGGCTCTATACTTGGACCGGACCTATGGAATGTCATGTACGATGAAATACTCTGCATTGACATGCCAGATGACTCGTACCTTGTTGGATACGCAGATGACATCGCCGCAGTGATAACCGCAAGGAACACAGAAGAAGCTCAGCGAAAGCTAAATCAGGTGATGATCAGGACGCAGGCATGGATGCTTGATCACGGTCTAAGCCTTGCCACGGAAAAAACCGAGCTCCTTATCCTCACAAAAAAACAAATACCAATCGAAATACCGATATATACAGTTGGTGGTATGCTTCAATCAAGCAAAACAGTAAAATATCTGGGTATCCATCTGGACTCCAAATTATCCTATTGGGCTCAGATAAACTATGCAATAAAAAAAGCAGGCCAAGTCACGGTAGCCTTATCACGGCTAATGGCAAACACAGGTGGCCCGACTGCAAGTAAGCGAAAATTACTTTTGGCAACGGTGCAATCAGTTCTGCTCTACGGAAGTGAAGTGTGGGCTGATTCGTTGAAAGCAGAGTACCGCAGGAAGGCTTTAGGCTCAGCGCAAAGAACAGCAGCCTTGAGGGCAGCGTCAGCCTATAGAACGGTTTCAGAGGCGGCCGTACTTGTCATTAGTAGCACGATCCCTATTGGCTTACTAGCTGCAGAACGCAAGAAGAGATGGGAACAAAAACTCAGCAACGAAAGTCGACTGACAGTAGGAGAATTAAGAGCACAGAGCATTGAACAGTGGCAGCAGAAGTGGCAAAATGAAAGGCATGGCCGATGGACAGCGAAACTCATCCCAAATTTAGCAAGCTGGGTGAATAGGAGTTTCGGAGACGTAAATTATTACCTCACACAACTACTTTCCGGACATGGTTATTTCCGAAAATACTTGCATCAAATGGAGAAATGCAGCGGCCCAAGCTGCATATATGGCGATTCAGATGTTGATGATGCTGAGCATACCTTTTTCAACTGCTATAAATGGAGGGAAGAAAGGATCAGCATTGAAATAAATTGCGGCCCACTAACAGCCCAAACTGTTACGGAGATCATGCTGAAAAGTGAAGAGAGCTGGAATCGTATTGCGAATTTTGCTGAACGCACTC